>VZRI01013907.1:0-28268 GCA_013397515.1 Upupa epops | reverse complement strand
GCTGCGCGCGCAGCGCTGGGCGGGAGGGGCCAACGGAGCCGTGGAGAGGGGGGCGGCGGGGACGCGGCCGCTGGGCCGGCGTGGGGCAGGCCGGGCCGAGCCGAGCCGGGCCTCGGTAGTCTGAGGGCTCGGAGCTAAGATTGATGCTCTTAAACGATAGAAGTGCCCTCCGGAGAGATAACTGCGGTTGTTGAGCGTCAGGAATGAACTCACACCTGCCCGGGTGTTCGTGAGGAGCGATGTCCGGTGGTGTCGAGCCTCCAAGAGGGGCTGAAGTGCTGCGTGTGGCAAAGTAAGGTGTTAAACCTGGAATCGTTCCACTTGGAAAAGAGCTTTAAGTTCATCGCGGCCAACCATAAACCCAACTGTCCCAAGGCCACCGGTATTTCTTGTCCCTGAGCTCCAGATCTCCACAAGTTCAGCGCCTTCCCTCGGAAGCCTGTTTCCATCCCTGAGGCACAGAAGTGGGTGACGAGGATCTGTCCTAGGTCCGGAAGTACCTCGGGGATCCCCCTTGCTGTACTTAAAGTCTTCTGTCACTGCATGTGCCTCTTCCTCACTCCTGTCCGTTTCAGCCCACTGCCAAAGGATCCAACCCTAAAAAGGAATGAGACACCCAATTTGTAAGGAATCACACTGAATCACAGAGTGTTAGGGATTGGAAGGGACCTCAGAAGATCATCTACTCCAATCTCCCTGCCAGAGCAGGATCCCCTAGATCCAGCGGCGCAGGAATATGTCCAGTTCTCCGCATGGACAAAGCCACCAGTCCTCAAACAATCCAGAGCCTCCCATGTGGGTTCAGCATTGACTTGAGTCTGCAAAGCCCTTCATCCGAGATCTCTAGTACTTAAAATACATCACTTCTGTATTATTTTGACACACAGCTACTGTTTTTAACATCCTCTTTAGGGGTCTTACAGGAGTTGTCAGTGGAATATTCTGCCTCTGGAATAAACTGGAGCTGTTAGGCAGACAAGACTCGACTGTGTCACTATTTGGACAACAGTGCAACTGCAGCTAATTTTCCATTTTTTTGAGAAAAGAGCACACAGACTTGACCAAATAGGTTCAGTCTCTCAATTGACTCCTTTGTAGTTACCTGCTGCATTGGTTATTTATATGGTTTTATAAACACAACTCATGATAAACACATGATTTATAGAACGAAGAATAAAGAATTGTGTCAGCTGGAGAGAGAGATAAGGGAGACGAAGCAAGGTAAAAAGAAGCAGCAGTAACATCATATTCATGAGCCACGGACCCGAATTAGCTTGGGAGAGAGATCTGGAAATTATATCAGCTTCTCCTACGAAAGCATCAGGTTAGTGTTCTGTAATAAGTGATAGGAACAAATGAAGCTTTAAAAAATATGAAAAAGGAACAGGGAACAAAAGTGATAAATTGCACTTACAGATCCCTTTCAATTCTTTTTATTCAGGATAGACCATGCGTGACTTGGATCAGAATTAACAAGCACATTTTTTTAAAGCTGTACAGTTTCTCGTGTAGAATTCATAGTTCAGCACCATTTTAGATGTGGCCAAACTTCCACCCCCCAAAATCACCTTTCCACAGGCTGCAGAGCTACGTGGGGAGGAAGTGAATGAAATTCAGCAAGGGCAGTGAGAGTCTGGTATCTGGGAAACAAGAACCCCAGGGAACAGGATAGGATGGGGATTGACCTGCTGGAGAGCAGCAGAGGAGAAAGGGACCTGGGGGGTCCTGGTGGCCAGCAGGATGGCCAGGAGACAGCAATGCACCTTGGTGGCCAAAAAGAGGGGGTGTGGTTAGGAGATCCAGAGATGTTCTCCTTCCCCTCTGCTCTGCCCTGGTGAGACCACATCTGGACTCTTGTGCCCAGTTCTGGACCCCTCAGTTCCAGAAGGACACTCTCATTGCTTGAGAGAGTCCAGCACAGAGTCACAAAGATGATGAGAGTGGAGCATCTCCGTGCTGAGGAAAGTCTGAGGGAGCTGGGTCTCTTGAGCTTGGAACAAAGGAGCCTGAGGGAGGACCCCATGATCGTTGATCAATCTGGAAAGGGCAGGTGTCAGGAGGAAGGAGCCAGGCTCTGCTCAGTGGTAGTCAATGCTATGACAAGGGGCACTGGGTGTCAGCTGGAACAGAGGTTCCACATGAAGAGGAAAAGCAACTTCTTCCCACTGAGGGTGCCAGAGCCCTGGAAAGGGCTGCCCAGGGGGACTGTGGAGTCTCCTTCTCTGGAGACCTTTAAAACGTGTCTGGACATATTCCTGTGCAACTGGACCTGTGGCAGGGAGATGGGGCTGGATGATCTTTCGAGTTCCCTTCCAATCCCTCACATTCTGTGTTTCTGTGAAAGTGATTCACAATTGACTGGTTGCAGCAGATGCACTTCTGCCTGAAGTCATGGTGTCTGTCAGCCACTGGAATGTTGATCTCTCACCTGTCAGCACCCACCCTCAAACATTTTAAAACTCCATCCAGGTGGGAGCTTTCCCCTACAGCTGTGAACAAACTGCTGTGAGGGCTGTGAATTCCAACCTCAGTAAATAAACTGCCTTTACGGTTCATGTTTCATGCATTTTCCATATAAACGCTGGTGCGTTGATTATGATTTGGCCCTGCAGCACAGCTAATGCTCATTTGAAAAGGACAGGTTAGCTGCATGGACTAGGCAGTTCTTCCTCAAGTAGTTGAAAGGTGAGAAGGACTTTCATCTTTCTGCTGCCCTTGTAGCAAGAAAGAGGCACTTTATGCACTGCTTTAAGGTAGTGCAACTGAACAGGAGATGCCAATAACCTTCTCCCTTTGTGTGTGTGTTCTGGTCTCTTTCACTGCTTAAACTCAAAAAAAAGTTAAAAAAAAGAACAAAAAACGCCACGTATTTACCCTCAAGGTGGCTCTTACTCCTAAACTCATCCCATTATTTTACTTCTACCATTTATTTTTTTAAAATGATGCCCTGTAGGATACTGAGGGGTTTTTTTTAGGCAGTTAAAAAAGCTGTTACACAGAGCTGAACAAGGGTAGAGCTGAAGTATCAAGTTATATTAGCGTAGCTTGAAGCCAGAACCATACACCTTTCCCAGTACCTACTCAGATCTTTTCATCTCATAAAATATTACAGGGTTTTTTAAGAATTCAAGCTGTAAAATAATTATGAGATGCACTGGAGCTATAGATAAAATAACTTCCGATGCACAAATTAAGGGAACAGTGTAACAAATGAAAGTATTTCCTTGATAGTTGAATTCTGACTTTATATCAGAAAGGTTTCTGTTGGAAGGCACCTCAGAGATCATGTAGTTCAAACCTCTTGCCATGGGAATTGTCTTATTTATAAAAGAATTGAATATTCACATTTGTATTCTGGATGGACCACAGAATCACACAATTATTGAGGTTGGAAAAGATCTCTGAGATCATCAAGTCCAGCCCATGACCTGACATCACCACATCTCCCAAATTTCAGTTGAAACCCATGTATTAATGAAAATATTAGAGTCATGTAGGCTCAGGTGCTTTATTGCCTCCTTGCTTTAGGTTCCACTTCTCCATGGAAACAGTTAACACAAGGGATGATTGGTCTCACTGTAGCTGCCTAAAGCCTGGATCAGTCTTGGTGGTCTTTGCAATATTTTTCTGTTTGTTTTCTTTCTTTTTTTGCTGATAACATCCCCCTGCAATCACACCAAGCAGAAGTCTAACTTGCAGACAACTAAATCAAGAAATCTCAATGTATCACAGAATCATAGAATCTTTGTGGCTGGAAAGGACCTCCAGGGTCACCAAGTCCAGTCCTCAGCCCATCATCTCCCCAACCCCTAGACCATGGCCTCAAGTGCTCTAGCAACTTGGTTTTTAAACCCCTCCAGGGATGGGGACTCCATCAGCTCCCTTGCCAGCCTGGTCCAGTGCCCAGTCACTCTCTCAGCAAAAACTTCTTACTAAGATCCAATCTAAATCTCCCCTGATGCAGATTGAGGCCATTTCCTCTCATCCTAGCATTAGGAATTTGGGAGAAGAGATCAGCACCAACCTTGCTACAACCTCCTTTTGGATCTGGTCTCAGCCTGCTCTTCTCTAGACTAAACAACCCCAGCTCCCTCAGCCGCTCCTCACAGGGTCTATTCTCAGGCCCTCTCCCCAACCTCATTACCCTTCTCTGGCCCTGCTCCAGTCCCTCAATGTCCTTCTGACACTGAGGCACCCAGCCCTGGACCCAGTACTCAAGAAGCAGTGACCCGAGTGCAGTGTACAGGGGTACCATCACCTCCCTACTCCTGCTGGTTACACTGTTCCTGATCCCAGCCAGGATGCCACTGGCCTTCTTAGCCACCTGAGCACCCTGCTGGCTCCTGTTCAGCCAGCTTTCAACCAAGACTCTCCGGACATCATTGCAATGTGAGATGTCACAGGCACGTAGTAGTTCTCTATTTTGTGTATTGTTTCCTCATGACTACAGGAAGTATTAAAAAAAATCCACAGGCAGTACAGGAACAGATTCCAGAAGTGGTTAAGAGCCTCCGCAAAGGGTTAGTGTCGTTCAGCTTTGTGGGGTGTTTGAAACCTTGATTAATTGTGTGGTGTTCAAGGATAACCAGACTGGATTTTAGGGAGCCAATGGCTCGACTGTAACTAACAAAACCAACCGTCGCCGTGCGGAGCGTATCGAAGGATGGCCTCTGACTTCTGCAGGAGGGTTAGAAGGTGCGATTAGGAATGTGGTGCTGACAAACATTTCCGATGACACTCATACAACCGTTGTACATTTGGGCTCCCAGCCTCGTTAGAGAGTGTTTTGCTGTCGTGTTAAGGCAAAGCTTCACTAGTAGCCGGGACGTTGGCTTAGTAACTTCAGCACAAGGGAAAGAGCGGAGCTTTCCAGGAGATACATGAATGGACTAGGGGAGTCTTTTTAAAGGTTATGAAGTCCTTCTTTCTCCCTATGTCTGAGAACTCGTATTGACGTGAAAGGAACCTCTGTCCTATTCATTTCAAAGGGGGTTTTGTCAGGAAAGAGAGCTTGATCAAAGTAGCTACTAAGCATGCTTAGTGGCTAATGTTCACAGTTAAATGTATCAGCTGTTCCAAACCATTGCTGTTTCGCATTATTCAAAGGGTTTAGGGAGACCGGCAGCCTGCGTGTTTTTCCTCTTTAAGGAAAACCCAGGTCACCAAAACCTATCATCTGAAACACAAAATGTGGTAAGGAATAGCTTCCGAATGAAAACGATAAATCTCTGAATGAAAATTATAAAAGCTGAACACAGAGCTAAAATCTCGAGCCCAACAGCACCAGACACCCTGTAAAACACAGTAAAAAGGCACCTGTGAGGGTAGCTGACTCCCCCTATTACAGCAAGAAGGTAAAATGATGGGCAATGCTTGAGTGAAGTGGCAGCAGTTTTACACCAAAGATACCCATCTCAAGAAATCTGTTTAAAATGAAGTGTGTTTTATGCCTGAAGGTTAACTCAGGCATCAGAAGGGGTCATGAGCTCTTTTAAAGAATTCTGTATTGCATGCAATCTTGGATTCTCNATCAGAAGGGGTCATGAGCTCTTTAAAGAATTCCACTGCAGCTGTTCTGTATTGCATACAATCTTGGATTCTGACAGATAAATCCACTTTTGGTGCTGCCTGTGCTGTTTTTCTCACAGAATCACAGAGTATCTGTATTTGGAAGAGACCTTTAAGATTATCGAGTCCAACCTCCGACCCAGCACTGCCAGGGCACTCCTAAACCATGACACAACTGAGCAAGTTAACAACAAACACAACAATTAAACCAGATGCACATTTTAGCATCTCATTCCATAAAACTGAAAGTTTATCTGACACTACTTCCTTAGAGGACAACTTGTTTGCCCAACACATAACCAGTTACTAAGGTTGCAAAAGCTTTGATCCATTCACGGATCCTTACAAAGTTTGTTATCTTTGTAGCTGAGATCTGACCATCCTTGGTGCAAGATGTCAGCAGTCTCACAGTTGCTGTTGAGCATAGGCAGAACAGCAAGTAAAGCCACCAGCCACCTATATGAGTACAGTTCCAAAGTACAAATCTGGTGGGGTTTGTGTAAAACAAAGCAAACCCAAAAGGGGAGTTCTCGTGCCCTTGGACTCTGCCCTTGTGAGGCCTTACCTTGAGTACTGTGTTCAGTTCTGGGCCCCTCATGATAGGAAAGACAGCATGATGCTGGAACGGGTCCAGAGCAGAGCCACACAGCTTGTGAGGGGTTGAGAGAACCAGATGTCTGAGGAGAGGCTGAGGGAGCTGGGCAGGGTCAGTTTGGACAAGAGGAAGATGAGGCGGGACCATCCTGCCCTCTCCAGCTCCCTGAAGGGAGGTCGTGGAGGGGTGGCTTTTGGCATCTTCTCCTTGCTGACTGCAGACAGAAGCAGGGGCACTGCTCTGCAGTTGAGATTTAGATTGGATCTTAGGAAGAAATTCTTTTCAGGAAGAGTGATTGGACACTGGCAGGGCCTTCCCAGGAAGGTGGTGGAGTCCCCCTGCCTGGAGGTGTTGAAGAACCCTGTAGCCATGGTGCTTCCTGCCCTGCTCGAGTGGCAGCAGGGAGGGGGTCAGGATGTGTTTGTCAGTCTCTTAGGGATTGAGATTTTTCGTTGGTGTGGAGATGGCTGGACTGGGGAATCTAGGAGGTCCTTTCCCACCAGGATGATTCATGATTCTGCATTTGAGACGAAAGCACTGCTCTAAAACAGCAGTATTTTTGCACCAAGGAGTATTTAATAATAAGGGTATTTGCAGCTTCAGTCTGAGACATGAATTGACATTAAAGAAATTGCTGTGTCTCAAGAGAGAAACTCACTGGAAACCACACACTTTAAAGAGCGTTTTGAACCTATTTAGTGAGATACAATCACAGAACCACAGAATCTCTTTGGTTGGGAGAGGCTTTTAAGATCATCAAATCCAACCTTAGACCCAGCACTGAAGGGATTGGTGGTTCTTTTGGTAGTTGCCAGACAAGACTTGACAGGAGAGCCAGTGCAGCATCGTGGAGATCACGGAGAGTGATCTCACAGTGAAAGCGTGACGTGAGATCACATTAAGGTGGCTGGTTTGGTTCTTCGTGTCTGAGTCTGGCAGACTGGCCACAATCTTCAACACAACAGCTTCTTCTTCATCATTAACTAGAATCTATTCAGGAGGGTGATGCCAAACAGTATAAATACCAAATCCCTCCTGTCCAGCAGGAAGTCTCAGATTGTTATCATCTCTCTTAAGATAAATACTCTTTCCTGTCCTCTCCCCTTCCCCCTCAACAAGAAAAAAAGCGCCTTTTGCACTAAACAAAACCAGATGAAGCTTGGTGTAGCACGGGCTGCTCCCTTCCTGGGCTTTTTGAAGAGCGCTGCAGCTTCCACTGCTGACAAGTATTTATATCGTTGAGTTGTGGAAAATAACAGGAGGTTTTAAAAAGAAGAAGATTTACTCAGACGTCATTTAGAAAAATCTAGTAGAGAAACCCATGAAAATCAGGTTTATGGATGCACACAGATTCATTTCAAGCCTCACACTTCAGGAGGCAAAGATAATTTTTAGGGTATATTCTTTCAAATCAGGGTGATTCGAGGAGATAAGGGGCTCCCCAGCTTGCATCAGAAAAAAATTAGAAGTTAAAAAATGAACCCCCATCCTGACACTTAAAGCACTGCTAAAGTAAGAATTAAACATCACAACCTGTTACAACTTCTACTCAAAGTTCAGAAGCCAGAGGATCGTCACTGCCTCTGGTATCCCAGGTTCTGGTGCTCTCTGTCAAGGCTCGCCAGGCTCAGGCGTAGCACAAGGTGCTGTGAGATCGATTTCCTACTCATCCTTCTCGCTGCTAAGAGCTGCTGTGCAGAAAAAACCCTTGAGGTCTTGCTCCTCACCGCAATTCCCCTGCCCCAGATCGCTGCTGTCAGTTGTCCCGAGGCATCTGCCGGGGAGGACAGGCTGTACTTTTACTTGACTGTGATGCTGATCAGAGGGAAGTTGATTATCATTTGTATCCGAGTAGTGTCATCGTGTGTTCCGTGCTTCCCTCGTTCTTCTGGAAAAATGGGTCTGCAAGCAATCACATAAAAACAAAGAGTCCCTAAACGACGCTGCTGTGCATCAAGGAACAGAAGTACCTGCTGGGCTGCGAGAAGAGTCAAAAGGAAAATGAAAGCATTACATCGGCAACGAGTGGCAGCCATAGTCTCTGTAGAACGCTCAGCACGTAGATTCATGATACCAAAAGCTTTTAGTCTCCTGTGGTAAGTTATGCAATCAACATACAGATTTAAGATGCATTCAAGCTTCACATTTCTGCGTGTCCTTGCCAAAAAAAAAAGGGCTTTTTAAAAAGAAAGCTGAATTTAAGAAGTCATTTTTGTTATGCAGACACTAGTCATAATCAATCTGATGTAGTTTTACCTCTTCCAAATTGCTGCTGATCTCTGTTCACTGAAATATCTTGCTACATGTAGAACATCTTGACAAAGGATATATACCCTCAGGAGCTATACCCACAGTTTATTCTCATTTTAAGTGATTAATGCTTCAGCGTTGCTCCCTGAGAAGCTGGGAGGGGTTTGCACATTCAGCTTCTTCACTCCTGTGCTTTTAGGTCACACTCAAACTCTGTGTTGGAAGGAGGAACAGTGAGGTCGATCTCAATCCCTTGTATTGACACTGGTCCCGTCCAGGAAAGCTCTGCTTCAGGGATTTGAACTCAAAGGATGGAGAGGTGGGAGCAGGTGGGGGGAGAATAAACTGGTTGAGTTAGAAAAGGCAAGTGAGCTACTGGTTCAGGAAAGACCGCTTTGGAATAGGCACCAGCTCAACACTGGGAGAAAGCTGGGGAATCAAGAAGAGGGAAGTTTGTTGACTATATGGATCTGCAGAGACTCTCACTATGTGAATAATCCCATTCAAACTTCTGAGGTCTTTTGTTTTGCTTTGAATTGAGAGAATCTTTCCACACAGTTGAGGCTCAGTAAATTCTATGATTCTTCTAAGACTGAACTTGCAGCTACATGTGTGGAGCCTCCTCCTTGTGTCCTGGACTCAGGTCAGGCAGAGCAGCTCCTGTTCGCAACACTGCTCTGAGATTCACTAAGAAACAAAGGGAAGAGTTAAAAGTGGGAACTGAATTGTGGGCATGGAGTAGAGCAGACAGGGTAAGAGGACACTGGTAGGAGTGAGGGAAAGGCGATACCTTCAACTTGGAGTTTTCACATATAAAGTCTTGGAATCTTGCAAATGCAAATTACAGGTAACTGAAGGTGCAATAGTGGGAAGCAAGATGAAGCCAAATAGGAATGGGAAAAGCCTGAGAAGAGGTCATTTAGTCATAAATATTTTAACTAAAAGCTCGCTCTGTGTAGGGATGTTCCTCAGGGAATCACTGAGCCAAGGAGGCTCAGAAATGCTCAGGTAGCCACCCAGCGTCTCTTAGGAAGCCTCCTGGGCAGAAGGCATCTCCAGGCACTGCCAACCTAAGTCACAGCAAGTACAGCTCATCAGGGAAGAAGCAGCATTTACCAAAGAAGCTCAAAGCTGCTCGAAAGAAGAACAGAAGAGGTGAACAAACCACGTAGGGCAATTTCTGAAGAGCTCAGACAGGCGTTGATCACCCCTACTAGAAAACCGGTTGTAACCTTTTCACTTTCTATCTAGGTTACCCCACGGTGAGTCAACGCAACACAAACTGCTGGCAAGCTTCACTCCTCGCTGCTGAGGCTTCAAAAGCTCCAGTAACACTTGTGCAGTAGGTCCCACGCTCATTCCTAGGAAGAAACAGGGAATGCCATGTCACAGGTGTGATGGGAACTTCTAACTCTGGAACCCTGGGTAGTGGCTAGGAGATTAAAAATGAGGACACCAAGTGCTTCTGGCTACTCCAGGTGCAGCAAAGAGAAAAGAAAGACTGGTATTTGTTAATCTTTCCTCAAGTACCTAGATAGTGTCTCTAATTAATCCTGGTTAGAAACAAAGGCCAGGCTGCTGTTATAGAAAAAGAAAATGACATCAGAGTTTTAGAGTGAAACTAAAAATGCCAGTGCAGCAGTGATATTTTCAAGGAGCCCAAATGAAGCCATTCGCATTCCCACACAGGTATTAGGCAGGTAGTTGTGTGTTAACCAGTTTCTTTGTACAGTTCTTCTTAGATTTTAAGCCTGTGGATATTCCTGTGAGCTTATCCTTAAGTCACAGGTTAATCCTTCCAAGGGAAATGATCCATAACCCTCTGGAGTTTTAAGAAGCTGGCATCTCAACTAGTCCAGATTAGCCAAAAATACATTTGTAAACGACCAAGCTTTTTTCCTCTCAGAAAAATTATAATGCAGCACGGGCTGTGCTTCCTTTGATCAAAAAGATCAAAGTTTTCCTTAAACCCAAAATATAATGAAGTGAGTGACACCTTCTCTCGCCTTAACCATCAGACCGCAACAGGAGGTATGAAGATGGATTTCTTGGTAGATGGTGGACCCATTCTTATTGGGATCTTACCCATCAGGGAACTTGTTCTCAAAATTGAAATAATAATAAGAATAATAATCATCATCATTATCTTATTCTAAGTTGGCTTGAACTGCCAACTGGATGAGGGGAAGGCTGTGGATGTGGTCTACCTACACTTCAGCAGAGCCTTTGACACAGTCCACCCACAGCATCCTTCAGGCAGCCCATTACTTGGATGGGTGCACCCTCTGCTGGGTTAAAAACTGGCTGGGCAACTGGGCACAGAGAGTGTGATTGGTGCCACATCCAGGTAGATTATCCAGAAAACAGTGGTGTTCCCCAGGGATCAGTGCTGGGTCCTGCTCTATTCAACAACTTCAGTGATGACCTGGATGAGGGGACTGGGACTACCCTTAGAAATTCACAGACGACATCAAGTTAGGGGGGAAGTTAGGGTCCTAAACTTTTGCCACAAGCACCCCCTGCAGCTCCAGACTGGGGGATGAGTGGCTGGAGAGCAACCTGGCAGAGAGAGACCTGGCAGCACTGGGTGACACCCTGCTGAACAGGAGCCAGCAGAGTGCCCAGGTGGCCCAGAAAGCCAATGGCATCCTTGTATCAGCAGTAGTGTGGATAGCAGGACCAGGGACATCATTCTCCCCCTGTACTGAGCACTGGGGTGGCTTCCCCTCAAGCCCTTGGGGGCAGTTCTGGGCCCCTCACTTCAAGAAAGAGTGCTGAAGTGGGTCTAGAGGAGCAATTAGGCTGAGGAAGGGACTAGAGGGGAAAGGCTGATGAGGAGAGGCTGAAGGAGCTGGGGGAGTTTAGCCTGGAGGAGACTCAGCATACATCTGGCATAATTACACACAAAACCTTGTCTACCACTGACCCACCACAAGCAAAAGAAAAACACTTCAACTGATTGCTTGTTGTATTAAACACTGAGACAGCAAAACTCCTGTACGGTGGTTCTAGCAAGGAGAAGTATATTACATTCATAGAGAAAAATAAATGCATAGATTTACCCCAAATAGCAATGTTTATACAGAATCACAGAACAATCCTGGTTGGAAAGGACCTCCTAGATCACCCAGTCCAACCATCCCCACACCCACAAAAAAAAAATCAGTCCCTGAGAGACTGACAAACACAACCTGACCCCCTCCCTGCTGCCACTCGAGCAGGGCGTGAAGCACCATGGCTACAGGGTTCTTCAACACCTCCAGGCAGGGGGACTCCACCACCTCCCTGGGAAGGCCCTGCCAGTGCCCAACCACCCCGGCTGCAAAGAATCTCTGCCTCAGATCCAGTCTGACCCTCCCCTGCCTCAACTGCAGAGCAGTGCCCCTGCTTCTGGCAGCAGGCACCAAGGAGAAGAGGCCAACAGCCACCCCTCCACAACCTCCCTTCAGGGATTTAGAGAGAGCAATGAGGTCCCCCTCAGGCTCCTCTTCTCCAAACTCAACCTGCACAGCTCCCTCATCCTCTCCTCACACGATTGGTTCTCTCAACCCTTCACAAGCTTGGTAGCTCTGCTCTGGACCTGTCCAGCATCTCCCTGTCTTTCTTACCATGAAGAGCCCACAACTGAACAGAGGACTCAAGAAGAGGCCCCCCAAGGGCCAAGTCCAAGGGCACAAGAACTTCCCTTCTCCTGCTGACCTGCAGTGTGGAGTCTCCTAAGGTTGTGAGACCACTATCAAGTATTTCCTGGACTGTTTTGCCTTGTTCCAGCAAGTTCTAGTAATATTACCTGGCAAAATCAGGAAGAAATTGCTTGGAAAATGAAACAAAATGGCTATTCCAGGCTGCTGTTAACACAGTAGAGGGGCAGCCCATGTAAGGGGAAGAACAGTTTGAATCTCAATCAGTCTGTGATCCAAAAAGGAGATGAAACATGGAAGGAAAATCATCTTGTCCAGGCTTGCAGAATTACCTGTGTTTTCTGATAGAAATTGGACTAAAAGGGCCATTTCTATCAAAACCTCTCTACCACAGCTCTTGAAAAATTGGACGTAGAAGTCTTAAAGACATCGTTCATTTTTGCTTTACATTGAGGGCTGAAGATTCTTCTCTTTCTCCAGTCCCCAGTCCCTACAAAATCAAACCAAACCATCTCATAACTATCAACATTACCTTCAGAAGTGATTAGGGCTGAATTCTCAGTCACACTGATCTCCAGGGACTGGGATCTGAGGCAGCTGACATGTCAACCACCACCTGCAATTTGAAATCTGAGTTAAATGTCTTTGCCCGGGATGTGACTTAGATACTTCTTTCATTCAATTTATCTCCAGCACAAACGATGGCAAAAGGCGGGCCAGGACCTTCGTGATTTATTTTTGAGAGTCTCCAAAAGCAGAACTTTATGAACACTAAATCAAACATAAACTTGAAATTGGTTCATGATTCAGACCCTGTGTTTCCTGAATTTCATGAGGAAAAGGAAAAACACTTCAGAAAACCTTTCTACTTGGATTTGGTATCAAACTTTGGGATATATCTGTAAAATCTTTGGTTTATTCCCCAACTCTAGCTCAGCTTAAAGAGATTCTTACAATCTGCCTAAGCAAAAGGCTTCCTTTGGCCTCATTAGATTGGTAATAGACAGGGTCACTTTGGAACAGAAACAGGAGACAAACATAAAACCCCAGTCAAGCAAGAGCTATTTAACAGGGGTCTTTTTCATTCTTTTATGTGACAGATTTGAAGCATGAAGAGCAAAAGATTGATGATTGTTTTGATTTTCAAGGATTCTAAAGCTTCCTCTGATTTTTAGCTACACCTCCTCCTTTCAGCCACTGAGTAATTTCCCCCTGCCAGGTGTGGCTGAGGAAATTCAGCATCATGAAAATACATTTTCTTGTCACTCAATACCTGTGAGCAAAGGTGCATCTTGCTGTGCCAACAACACGGGCTGGGTTGGACTCAAGATGGTCATGCCTTACCGGAGTACCCTGTGGGCGGTGAGGCTGGATGTAGCATCCTAATCTGTCACTTGAGAGAATAATAGGTTCATTAAGGTTGGAAAAGACCTCTAAGATCATCAAGTTCAACTACAATGGAATTATTACTCAGGTTGGAAAAGCCCTCTGAGCTCATCCAGCCCAGCTCATGACTTAACATCACCCCATCAGCCAGACCAGGGAACTAAGGACTACAGTCAGGCTGTCCTTCAACACCTCCAGGGATGGGGATTCCATCACTGCCCTGGCCAGCCCATTACAGTGTTTGATCACCCTTTCCATGAGGAAGGGCTTCCTAACACCCAACCTAACCCTCCCCTGTTGCAGCTTCAGGCCCTGCCTTCTTGTGCTGTCACTAGTCACCTGGGAAAAAAGCCCAATTGTCCTCTGACTACAACTTCCCTTCAGGGATTAGGAGAGAGGGAGAAGGTCTAACCATCAACCCAACACCATTGGCCTCTAAACCATGTCCCAAAGAGAACCATGTACTGCTGGCAGGATCAATTAGGAAAACCTCTGCTGGCTGTACCTGTGTGTCTGGTTTAGCTGTTCTAAAGCATAGTAAAAACAGAGCTTAACCACAAGGAGCATGTTAAGCCTTACTCTTTGATTATGCACTACTTGCATCTAACTGTGAAGCTTGCAGCCTTGCAGTGAGATTTAGAATGGATATCAGGAGGCAATTCTTCACAAGGAGAGTACTGAGACACTGGAACAGGTTGCCCAGGGAGGTTGGGCTCCCCCCTCTCTGGAAGGCCAGATTGGCTTTCAGAGGGCCTTGAGCAGCCTGGTCTAGTGGGGGGTGTCCCTGCTCATGGCAGGGGGTTGGAACTAGATGAGCTTTAAGGTCCCTTCCAAGTTAACCATTCATTCTATGGTTATGGTTCACATGTGTGGCTTTTCCTTTCCTGCTGGCTCCTCTGTAATAACAAGTTCTGTTCTACTGTATTAACAACCTGAAAGGGAACAGATTCACCAGGATGACACAACAACCACAACCAGGAGCTGTAGGTCTTGGCACATTGTTGTTGTTATTAATTGCCTGACAAGCAGCTCCTCTGGTCTTCATTCCACTGTGGGCAGACTGTTGGTCATGTTTAACCAGCACTACAAAAGCTTTGGCTTTTCTCCGCCTCACAGTGAGAGTGGAGCCCTTGTCTGCTGCAGCACCAGATAATGTTAATAATATCTGTTTAATTATTAAAATGTAATTATAAAAAATACATAAATAATAAAAACATGTAAATGGTATTATTCATTAACCTAAAATTATTAAAGTTTAATAATAAAAGATATAAAAGAATAATAACTAATAAATGAAAAAACAAATAAAACATGAACAAGATGCTAGAAAGAAGTAGATGGATCACTGAAAAGATTGAGGGATGCAGTGAGGCAGAGAGGGATGCAGGGAGGGATGGAGAGAAAGATGTTAAGAAACTGTAATTCTCAAAAATAGGGATGATAATGATTTTTCCCAGTGGATCACACTGTGATTCAGCTGTGATCTGCCCCTCTTCTTTCAGCATTTGTCCCATGGTCACTTCATCACTCAGGATGTGCTTTGAATATATTAAATTCTACGAATTCTTTTCCTCCTTTACCCATATTGTTAGCAAATGCACTTGCGGAGTTCCTTTCCACTCTGATGTGTCTGTGTGTAGGAGCTGGAGCTTTGGATGGATCCGATCCAACCCTCTTTCCTGCTCTTCCTTTAAAGGTGATTTCACAAGTGCTCTGTTCTAAGTTTGTTTAGAAATTGGTTTGTTTGCATTTCCTACCTTGTGATTAGTTTTTAAATTATGATTTCGGGTAAATTCCTGCTCTACTCATTCACAGAAAGAATCACAGACTGGTGGGGTTAGAAGGGATCTCTGGAGATCATCCAGTCCAACTCCCCTTCCCCAGCAGGGTTACCCAGAGTGGGTTATCCAGATTTGGAATCTCTGCAGAGCAGGAGACTCCCCCTGTGGGACTCCAGCCTTTGCCAGGGCTCTGCTAACCTTTAAGTTCTTCCTCATATTCAGGTGGAACTTGCTGGGTTCCAGCTTGTGTCCATTACCCCTTGTTCTGTCACCGGGCACCAGAGCAGAGTCTGGCCCCATCCTTGTGCCCCTGCCCTTTAGCTATCGATTAGCATCGATCAGATCCCTTTCAGCCTGCTCTGCTCCAGCTGAACAGTCCTGGGACTCTCAGCTCTCTCAATACAGAGATGCTCCAGCACCCTCAGCATCTTTGCAGCCTGTGCTGGGCTCTGCTGAGGAGACCAGTAGTTCCTTGTCTCGTTTGAACTGGGCAGCCCAGAACTGGACCCAGTGCTCCAGATGTGGCCTCACCAGAGCAGAGAAGAGGGGGAAAAGAACCTCCTTCATCCTGCTGGTCACACACTTCATGTATCCCAGGAGACCACTGGTCTTCTTGACCTTGAGGCACTTTGCTGGCTCATGGCAGGGCAGAACAACCCCATCAATCCTGGAGAAAGGTCAATGTGCTGCCAGCAGTGAGAGAGCAGAGGCTGAGAGATACCCACCCACTTCCCAAACACTTCCAAAAGCCGATATTTAAGACTAATTTGCAAAGAAACTCGACAAAAGCAGATTAATCCCAGGTCTGTCCTGAAGTGCTGTTAACATCACCTGTTTGTGTTTTAACTCATGGTACCGGGACGCAGTTTTTCCTTCTCCCATTTTGCTCTGTGAAGTTTTCCCATCGCATCCATCAGCGTGGATCTCACCTGCAAACTTTCTAGAACACACTCCAGAAGTCTCTGCTTTGAGCAAGTGCTTAATTTAAGCCTGACATGTGATTTGCTAAACAAACCCATGACTAAGGCAACACACAGTTTGTTCAGTGGGTCCCAAAATGTATTCCAGCGTGATTCATCAATGAGTAAGAGTGATGCTAGTTGGAGTTTAAACCTAAGAGCAGATTTGAATAATGACCTGGATTTTTTGGAAGAGCAGCTAGTTAAGCATGAAAAGGAAAAAAATAAAAGAAAAACCCAACCCAACCAAAACTCAAACCCTAAAAAAATCTCCACAGAATTCTGTGGTTGATAACAGCACCTATTTTCAGCTCGGTGAGTCAGTGAGCCATCACATGGATTTGCACAGAAATATCAAAGCAAATCCCACTTCAAACCCACACCACTTCCCAATATATCCTCTCGCTCCCCGCGTCCAACACACCGCGTGAACGGAGATTCGTCTGAAATGAAAGCGCAGGGGAGCGCAGCTACGGCAACAATTAACTGCCTTAAAACAAAGACTCTCCTTTTCTGCCAGACTCCTGCCTCGGCTAATTTACGGCTGAACCGAGAAGAAATTGGTAGTCAACAAGTTGACATTCGCTGAGCTCAGTGCGTGGAGCCTCCGCGATCAAATTGTTATGCGGAAAGCGCGTGATTTTTTTTTTCCCTGAGATGACAGAGGGTGGTAACTTGTGCAAATATTCTTTAATAATCATGATTGAAAGAGCTACAGCTGTCATGCAAAGCCTGAAACTCAACATATTTCTTCAATATTCTAAGCTTATTGGGATATAAATATGAGATACCTCTGGATGCACGAGAGAAACATCGTTTGTGGCGCTTCGTATTTTGAAACATGATGCCAATTACTGGGCTCGAAGAAAACATAACTCAATCTGGTACAGGATATTTCTGCTAAATCACATCCTGGTAGAAGATGAAGCGTTGACAGACGTTCATTTCTCTCCAGAATATTCGGGGATGTATTGCAAGTTGGAAAGTCTTCTGTAAATTAAAGGAAGGATTGAGGAAGTATTTTTAATGCGATATTCAGGATTGCTACGTTTCCATACCAGGGGATAAAAAAAAACCCCTCCAAACATACTGTTTTGTATTTTAATTTCTTTCATTGACCAAAAAAAACTCCTATGGATTTTTGAGTCCTGCTGTATTAGGACATCCTGTTGGACCGTGTCCAGAGGAGGGCCACGAGGATGAGTGGAGGGCTGGAGCACCTCTCCTACAGGGACAGGCTGAGGGAGTTGTTGCTGTTGAGCCTGGAGAAGAGGAGACTCCTGGGGAGATGTTAGAGCAGCCTTCCAGTAGCTGAAGAGGGCTACAGGAAAGGTGGGAAGGGGCTGTGTCCAAAGGCTTGGTGTTGTAGTAGGCAACAGCATGGAGTGATAGGAGCAGAGGGAATGGTTTCCAGCTGGAAGAGGGGAGGTCTAGACTGGAAGTCAGGAAAAAATCCTTCATGACGAGGGTGCTGAGACACTGTAAGAGGCTGCCCAGGGAGGTTATGGCTGCCCCCCAGCTCCCTGGCAGTGTTCAAGGCCAGACTGGCTGGGGCCTTGAGCAGCTTGGTCTGGTGGGGGGTGTCCCTGCTCATGGCAAGGGGGGTTGGAACGAGATGATCTTTAAGGTTCCTTCCAACCTCAACCATTCCATGAAAATAAATCCTAGCTTTCTCCTAGAGTTTCTAAAACCCTATAACTGAAGATGATTAGGACCTCCCCACCATAATTAGGATTTATCTATGAATGAGCAAGCAAGGGAAGAGAAAGGCAAGAAGACTGTCTCATTCTTCAAGATCAATTCAGCTTTGGGTTTTGGCTGCAAACCTCCTCACCAGGGAGCAAATCTTCCTCAGTGCCAGACTCATCAGAACAGGCGATTAGGAAAACAATCAAACACAACACGAAATCACTGCTTCAGAGAAAGCGCCGCAGAAAATCTGCTGCTGGTAAAGCGCTGGGTGACAGAGCGAGAGGAGGCGGTGACGTGGTAGAGTCAATACCTCCAGCAATACAAGCGATGCCAACGCTCAGCTCATTGGCATCTTCTTGTGTTTCCAGCTATGCTTTTATTTGAACCAGAACAGCCAAGAGAATCAGTCAAGTCCCATTGGCTTTGACTGCAAAATACCAGTGCCAATTACTTCTGGTGCACAGCAGATCACAGAAGCACAGAGCAAGCCCTTTAGGATCACCAAGTGCTACCTGTGACCCAGCACTGCTAAGTCACCACTAAACCATGTACCTCAGCAGCAGCAGCTCCTCAGCCAACAACCAAGAATGCATAGGGCATCCCGGGGTGGATTAGAAGGGGAGTGGTTAGTAGATCCAGAGAGGTTCTCCTTTCCCTCTACTCTGCCCTGGTGAGACCACATCTGGACTCTTGTGCCCAGTTCTGGAACCCTCAGTTCCAGAAGGACACAGAGCTGCTGGAGAGAGTCCAGCACAGAGCCATAAAGATGGTGAAGGGAGGGGAGCATCTCCCTGCTGAGGAAAGGCTGAGGGAGCTGGGTCTCTTGAGCTTGGAACAAACTAGTCTCAGGGGGGACCCCATGATCACTGATCAAGACGGAAGGGGTGGTTGTTAGGAGGAAGGAACCAGGCTCTGCTCAGGGGCACCCAATGCTAGGACAAGGGGCACTGGGTGTCTGCTGGAACAGAGAATGCTCCACATCAAGAGGAGAAGACACTTCTTCCGGTTGAGGGGGCTGCCCATGGGGGTTGTGGAGTCTCCTTCTCTGGTGATGTTTCACATTCACCTGGCCTGTTCCTGTGCAACTGAATCTAGGGGATCCTGCCATTGGCAGGGGGATTGGACAGGATGATCTTTAAAGGTCCCTTCCAATCTCTAACACTCCGTGATTCTGTGATTTAATTACCTCTAGGGATGGAGCAGAAAGACAGCTGAAGCCCTTGAAAGAGAAGTGTGAGTGAGGGAAACACACACACACCACATAATTGTGGTCTTCCAGTGTCTGAAGGGGACTACAAAAAAGCTGGGGAGGGGCTTTCTAGGGTCTCAGGTGGTGACAGGACTAGGGGGAATGGAGCAAAGCTGGAGATGGGGAGAGTTAGACTTGATGTGAGGAGGAAGTTCCTCATCATGAGAGTGGGGAGAGCCTGGACAGGGAGGTGGTTGGGGCACCATCCCTGGAGGTATTCAAGGCCAAGCTGGATGAGGCTCTGGCTACTCTGATCTAGGGGGGAAGGGTGTCCCTGCCCATGGCAGGGGGATTGAACGGGATGGTCCTGTGATCCCTTCCAACCCTGACTGATCCTATAACTTCTTCCCAGAGAGGGAGATGGGGCTCTGGAGGGGACTGGGGGTTTGTGGAGTCTCCTTTTCTGGGGATGTTTTAAACCCACCTGGACCTTTGGAAATCCCTTCCAAACCTATGAGTCTATGGTTCTGTCACTGCCGTGGGCGAATTCACAGGCCCAGGGGCCCATTCTCTTCACGGAGATCAGATTTTTGCTACAGAGCTAGGACAGGGAATACGACTGGAACAAGCAAGTCAGTCAGCAGTCCAGCGACTGCCTCAATTACAGACATGATGGAGCAAACCACGCGACATCAGCTCTGCATTTTGTGCTTTCTTACACAGAAACATTACATTTTAGCTGGTTTTTAAGTATTAACCCCTTTCAGTCTCAAACCTGGTGCTGTATTATTTATTTTATATGTTTTACTCCTATTTTATATGTTTTACTCCATGGTGCTGCATTCCTTTCAGATACACTACATCTAGCTCTACAAGAAAAGTTGGGTTGGTGAAATAAAATCTCAGTAACTTGAAACAACCATCAACCAACTAATAACATGAACTGATTCCAACATCTCCAGCTATGGGTTAGAGGATTTAAGAGTATTTAGGAGAGAAGCAGCCACGTACTAGCGTTGTCCTGCAGCGCACTCCTCAGACTGCTCCTCAAACACCAGGTATAACCGAGTACTGAACCTGGCAGTAAAAAGCTGCCCAAGTGATTGGAGAAACCATCATACAGGGAGAGATGAGATGGTGCAGCTTGTTTGCTCTAACAGAGGGGTTGCTGAGGAGGAATGGATCGCTGGCTATAGCAATAGGTGATAGCAATTGCTTGTCCAGGCTGAACAGCGATGATGGAACAAGAAGAAATGGATGAAAATGAACTTAGAGGAAAAGTAGGTTAGAAGTCAGAAGGCAGCACTGGATTTCCCAATAAGAAAGTCACACATGCAGGTCAAGAAGTGGTTTTCCTGTGGTGATGTGGAAACAGTGCCAGGTCTCTTCCTGGTACTGGGGAGCCACACAGTGGGAAGAAGCAGGTCAGTGGTACTGACAGGGAAACTCATTTCCAGCTAGAGCAGCCTTTGGGGACTGGCCATTCTGTTTTCATGGACCGTTCAAATCCACTGAGCCCTGACCCAGATGTATGAGCAGATATCGATGGCAGGAGTCCCAGCTAAAGCAGTTGGCAGCAGGGATCAGTGTAGCCAAGTTTAACTTTGCAGATCAGACTGTGCTTGTAACACAGAGCATCTTAGAAGATGATCTAGAAAACATTCAACCCTCTCCATGTTTCTACAGTCTCTGAAATGGACGGGTGCAATCGTCCACAGGCAGGAGTTTACTCATAGTCTCATTTAGATTGGAGAAGACCCTTGAGACCACCAGGTCCAACCATTAACCCTACTTTACCAAAACGTCTAAGAAATTGAATTCAAACTTCAAAGAAAAAAAATAAGATAATGTAGAACTTCTGTTAAAAGCAGCTATTTCTGAGCGTGACAGCCCAGAAGGCTTCAGACTGGTGGTTATTTACCTCTAAACACTAAGCCCTGATCCCTTTCTGCAGCAGGGATGTCAGGCGTTTTAGAAGAACACTTGTTTTTCACTTACCTTTTTTTCCTGACAATGTGAACTTCAGGAATTTGTTCTTCTTGTTTCTAGAACCAAAGAATAAGAGAGTGTGAACTGCTGGTCAGGAGGCTTCACCTGGGCTTGTTCTGATCAAAGGACAAGCTTGACGTAAACCCCTGTGACTTAGGAGTTGCTGATTAGCTACAGCTTGCTTTGGACAACATCATTTATTATCTATTCCGTGATCCCACCTTTAAAATGGAGAGCTGCATCCCAAGAGAGCTGCACCTCTTGTACCCCAAGCTCACAAGACTCAGAGGTCAACCCCACCCCATCACACACTTGCCACAGCCATCAGGATTTACACTGCTCCCACTGAACCCCCCCCCCCCAGAGGGTGAGCGCCTGACTCACAGGGCTCTCGTTACAGCTCCTTTAATTAATATTCCTTGATGCTTTCTGAAAAATAAGGTCTAAGAATAGGCAGTGGGATGGTGGCCAACAGCACTACAGCCTCTGTGCCTCCCAGCCATCTCCCCCTCTCCCTCTTGGATGCCTGCTTGCTCTCCACCCACCTTCCGCAGGGTGAGAACGATGTCTCCTTGGCCTGGTTCAGCTCACGCTCGCTGCTGAGGAGTCTTCTGGTTTTGACCTGCTGTCACATCCTGATCATTAGGAAGGGAGTGACTCAGGTTCATGGATTCACCTGGGGTCCAATTAGGGAGATTGACACCACATGGCCACATGAAAGTCAGAGTTCACTGACATTGGCAGATTCTGAACTCAGAAGGCACAGAAATCCCTGGAGATACTGGATGACCAACTTGGAGAGGNATTCAAATGCTTCCTTCTCTCCCTGCTTCCCCCCCAACAGTCTGGGGGACTTTGTTCTCAGGATCTTAGACAAAGCACTGGCCAGTCAGTCCTTGAGAGATGGCAGCTCCCTACGTTCTCAGTGCTTGAGCAGGGTTGTGCAGGTAGATTGGCAGAGCTGCGGGGCTGCCCGCTGCACAGTGCTGATCTCTCCTGCCAGGTGCAGCCTCCCCCGTTACCCTGCTCACACATCACCTCCTCTTTGCTTACAGTGGTTTGAGCCACCTCGCCTGTTGTCGATCCCAGTCTGATACAAGCTTGTGGAACCTGTACGTTTGTTCTTCTAAAAATCCCTGACATCTTTGAGATGTTCAGCTCCTAGAAGTTTTAAGATCAAAGTCAATAACCCTTCTACTCTTCGCTTTCCTTTGATAAATCACTGCGTTCGTTTTGCTGCGGGTTCAGCTATCCTTGTGATTCACTCAGCATAGAATCATCGAATCATTTGGGTTGGAGGAGACCTTTAAGAGGATCAGCTGCTAACTGTTGGGTGGACATCATCCTCTCTCACTGTTTCATCCCCTATTTTATTAGGTAATTACATTTGTTTCCCCTTATCAGACAATTAATAACAAGATAGATTGCTGTCAATGGCAACATCTTCATAGAATGGCTCAGGTGGGAAGGGACCCGAGAGATCACCTAATCCAACCTCCCTGCCATGAGCAGGGCTGCTTCTTCACTAGACCAGGTGGCTCAAAGTTTCATCCAATCTGGCCTTGAACATCTCCGGAGGGGGGGCAGCCACCACATCTCTAGGTAACCTATTCCAGAGTCTCCTGTACTGAAGAATTTCTTCCTAAGTTCTAATCTAAACCTCTTCTCCTTCAGTTTCTCCTTGTCCTATCCCTGGGTACTCTGTAAAAAGTCACTCTCCTGTAGTTTCCCTTCGAATACTGGAAGGCTGCTCTAAGGTGACCCCTAAGCCTTGTCTTCTCTAGGCTGAACAGTCCCAGCTCCCTCCTCCTGTCTTCATAGCAGAGGTGCTCCAGCCCTCTTGGATGATGATCCATCCTCTTGGATGATCCATCGTTCAAACAGATCTCTGTCCCTCTTGGGGACAGTAGAACTGGGCACAGTACTCAAGGGGAAGTCTGGCAAGGGCAGAGTAGAGGGGAAGAATCACCTCTCTTGATCTGCTGGCCACACTCCTCTTGATGCAGCCCAGGATACGGTTGGCTGCCCAGGCTGCCTGCACGCCCTGTCAGCTCACGCTGAGCTTTTTGCTGATTAACACCCCCAAGCCCTTCTCTTCAGGGCTACTTTCAAGGCACTCTGTACCCAGTCTGTACTCGGGGCTTCCTCTGAAAACTAATTACTAGAGAGGCAGCATTCGTGTCCTTTGGAATTTGGCTCCGTTTAAACCTATCGCTAGAAAAATGTGAAGTTAAAAACCACGCAGAGGTTAGCTAGAAGCAGACTTCTCCCACTGTACTTTTAGGTGTTGCTTAACATGAAAAGATCTGTTCCAATGTGAAACCCTCCCAGCCTCGGCTCTGGAGGACAGGCACGGGTTTCTAATCACACACACGCACCGGTTTGCTGTGCTCAAACTGAAATGCAGAGGTGTTTGCACAAGGCTGAGGTCCTGCCGAGTCCCACCCTTGTACAGATGTTTGCACAAGGCTGAGGTCTCACCCTTGTACAGATGGGTCCTCCCATCTCCAGGTGGGACCTGCTGAACAAAGCCACAGGGAGCCCACTGGGTGTCTCTGCTCTTGGGGTGGATTCAGACTGGGTCTAAGGAAGACGTTTTGGATGCTGAGGGTGGTCAGATGTCAGGTGTTGAGGTTTACTTGGTGGTTTTAGGTTGGACTGGATGATCTTCAAGGTCTTTTTCAGCCTCATCATTACTGTGGAACTGTGAGAGCCTGGCTCAGGTTGCCTAGAGAGGGGGATAGAAGCCCCATCCCTGGCACCATCCCAGGTCAGGTTGGCCCTTGGTGCTGTAAGCAACCTGCTCTGGATGGGGACAGCCCTGCTCACTGCAGGAGGTGGCACTGGAGTAGCTTTGAAGGTCCCTGCCAACACAAACCAGCGTGTGATTCCCTGATGAGCAGAGTGAGAATACAGAACAGCAGAGAGAGCTCGGTTTGGGGGACGAACGTGATAATATCTTGTTCAGATTCCGTAATTAATTTTAATTTACTTAATTAACTCTTTAGTCCTTGGGGAAGGAACATGAAAAAGTTGCTTCATAAACCAACAATGGGCGATTGTTCTCGGCTTCTTATCCCAGAGGCATGCGGGATAATGGGAGCTGGAGAAACACTTGGGCAGAGTGATCCTATCTGGCAGACAGGAGTCCCCCAGCAGGGGCTGCTCATCCGTTCCCAGAGCAGCGATACCTCCTTGTTCTTCAGGTGATGCTGTCCTTGCAAGAAATTGAACTGGTTTTGTCCAAACACAGATGCTGGGGGGACACAGGTGCCAACAGTGAACTAAAGAAGCAGAAGGGAGCAGATGAACTGGGCTGGGCTGCCCGTGGGCGAGAGCGATGCAATGCAACATAAAAACTTGGAGACGCCGGCAACTTGTGAGTTGAAAAGAGGGATTAAACAGATTTCGATCCAGACTGCCTCCTCCCCACACAGGTGGTGAAGATCTTCATGAACTCAAAAAGATACCCAGCAGAAGATCAACTGCAAGTGCAAGATCAGGAGGTGATGCCCAGAAAATGGCAGCTAGTTCAATTTCTCTGACTTCAGGGATTTAAGATGCAGAAACCTCACAGTTCTCCACAAAAAGCAACACTTTATTTGAGGACTGAAGGCTTGGGCAGCTCCCGGAGTGGTTATGGATTTCACCTCTGCCAGGAAAATCATCTCTTCACTAAAACAGGAATCACAAAAAAACCTCAGTCCCTGAGAGACTGACAGACACAGCCTGACCCCCTCCCTGCTGCCCCTCGAGCAGGGCAGGAAGCACCATGGCTACAGGGTTCTTCAACACCTCCAGGCAGGGGGACTCCACCACCNCAACTGGTTCTCTCAGCCCCTCCTGAGCTGGGTAGCTCTGCCCTGAACCTGTTCCAGCATCTCCCTGTCTTTCCTAGCATGAGGGGCCCAGAACTGAACACAGGATTCGAGAAGAGGTCTCCCAAGGGCTGAGTCCAAGGGCACAAGACCTTCCCTTCTCCTGCTGCCCACGCTCTTCCTGATCCAGGCCAGGATGCTGGTGGCCTTCTTGGCCCCCTGGGCACTCTGCTGGCTCCAATGAAGCCAGCTGTCTGCCAGCACCCCCAGGTCCTGTTGTGCTGGGCAGCTCTCAGCCCCTCATCCCCCAGCCTGTACAGCAGTGCCTTGGGGCTGTAGTGACCAAAATGCAGGAGCCGGCACTTGCCCTTCTTGTCCCTCAGACAATCGGCCTCGGCCCCTTGATCGAACTGGTTGTTATTAACACTCCAGCGTGGAAATTCCCACTCCTTTTCCCCAGCAAACATAAAAATAAACCGCCAGAACTATAAAAGAACCTCAACAGATGCAGCGTCATATGGAGTTGCTTAATGGCAGCGCTTAGCCTTTCAGACAAAGATTTAAATCCACATTCTCTGCTGAAACTTGGCATTTGAATTGAATCACTCGCAGTCGCCTGCTCGCTGGGCTTTGCTGCAGCTCCTCTGCTCCTCAGGAAGCAGGCTGAGTCGAAGGAGGGCCGGGATTTCGTTGTCGCTCTGCACTGCGTGGACTTGGTTTTAGCTAAAGCCGAGCTCAAGGGAAACACCTGAGCAGATTTAATTTGCACCATTACTGGGCTTCAGCCTAATTCTCCCACAGCAATTCCAAGTCTTGTAACAGGAACCCCATGGAGCTGGGACACTGGTACCCGTGTCTCGCAGCATTATCGAGGCTGGGAAAGACTCTAAGATCATCCAGCCCAGCCCGTGACCTAACGTCACTACAGTAACCCAGACCAGGGCACTGAGGGCCACAGCCAGGCTGTCCTTAAACACCCCCAGGGATGGGGACTCCACCACTGCCCGTCTCTCGTTGCAAATGAGGTTCCACTAAGCTATGGGGACCTGCTCTCCGTAGAGTCATTCGCTTCCTGGCACTGACCTGTGGGTACAAGGAGAGGTCTTTGAAGATGGACCTGGATGCAGCAGCTCTACAGAAACTCAGCCCAGCAGCTGCTAACGCAGCCCTCAGCACAGAATCATAGAACCATCAAGGTTGGGAGAGACCTACAAGACACCCAGTCCAGTCTTCCAGCAGTTAGAGCCCTGCTGCAGGGTTTTGGGCTGCAGGTATAGGACTGGTATCATCATGAGTAGAGTAGCTAGAGCCCTTGAGGCCATGGTCTAGGGGTTAGGGAGATGTTGGGATGAGGGCTGGACTGGATGATCCTGGAGGTCCTTTCCAGCCGTGAGGATTCTATAAACCCCTTATGATTTAAAAAATGCCATTTTAATTCTAACACTTGAGTTTTGCTGTTTGAATTATCCCATCACAACCCCGTTATGAAATGACAAGGGTTTAGGAAGCATCGAGTTCTCTGAAGCTGAGAGGGTAGCAGCCAGAGCTCGCGTGGCTGTGTGGGTTCTCCTCCCATCAGCCGCCTTCCTGCCTTCTGCTCAGGGAGACACTTCTTCCTTGATTTATTCAGACTGACGGATCAGATCCAGTTCCCT
This sequence comes from Upupa epops, assembly GCA_013397515.1. Classification (NCBI taxonomy): domain Eukaryota; kingdom Metazoa; phylum Chordata; class Aves; order Bucerotiformes; family Upupidae; genus Upupa; species Upupa epops. Next base: position 1,745 of record VZRI01013907.1, on the reverse strand, counting down.
ACGACGCAAACTCACTGTACAAGAGAAACACAGGCAGAAGGGCCTGAAAACATCACCTGTTGGTTATTTTAACCTTCTCCTATTTAATGATGGGAATGTAAACTCCTCAGCTGGGGTCTGGAAGGTCATCAGTGGCTCAGGACAGGAACTACGAGACTTCAAAAGCAGGTGAACCAAAACGCTGTGACCCAGCTGCAGGATAGAAGAAGCAGGAGAGTAGTGGTTAATGGGACAGAGTCTACTTGGAGGCCTGGATCTAGTGGGGTCCCCCAAGGATCAGGACTGGGACCAGTCCTCTTCAATCTATTCATTACTGACTTGCATGAGGGATCAGAGGGTACTGTCAGCGAGTTGGCTGATGACACCGAGCTGGGTGGTGTCACCGACCCCCCAGCAGACTGGGCTGCCATTCAGTGAGAACTGGGCAGGCTGGAGAGCTGGGCAGAGAGAGATGGAGGGAGGGACAGCAAGGGGCAGGGGAGAGGCTGGCATCTGGGCAAGAACAACCCCAGGGACCAGGAGAGGGTGGGGACTGACCTGGTGGAGAGCAGGGGAGGAGAGAGGGACCTGGGGGTCCTAGTGGCCACCAGGATGACTCTGAGCCAGCAATGTGCTCTTGTGGCCAAGAGGGCCAACAGCATCGTGGGGGGGATCAGAAGGGGGTGGTTAGCAGATCGAGAGAGGTTCTTTTCCCCCTCTGCTCTGCAGTGGTGAGACTGCATCTGGAGGGCTGTGTCCAGTGCTGGGCCCCTCAGTTCCAGAAGGACACAGAGCTGCTGGAGAGTGTCCAGCGTAGAGCAACAAAGATGATGAAGTAGAACAGCTCCCTGCTGAGGAAAGGCTGAGGGAGCTGGATCAGAGACAGAAACCTAGGAAATAGGATTAAACCCCCCATCTATTCTCCAGACCTGTTTGCTGTCTGAAAGTTGGGTGCCTCTTCATAGCACAGATTCCAACACCCCCTCCCCTCCTTGTTCTCAGGCTGCAGGAGCAGCAATCGGCTGAGCGTGCCTTCTGCAGGGTTCCTGCACCTGAAGTATTTCTTCTTCCAGATTATTAGGAGAAATCTTCTCATTGCAGGAGAGCCTCCTCCTCCAGGAGAGCCTCATTTTTCCTTCTCTGAGCTATCCCTCGGGATGGCTGGTTTTCAGTAACAGTAGTGATTAACGTCATTAACGGAGTCAAATCATCCCCCCCCTGCAGCACTCACCTGCAGTGCTGGAGCTGGCTGTGAACAGGGCTGTGACTGACTTTGCTCTCCCATCCCGTATCCGCGTTGGCACCGCTCAAAGCCGGGCTCAGACCAGGGCTCACACCCAGCTTCCTCCCCATCGGCATCAATCCCTGCCTGGCATCTCCCCCTGCACGTGCCTGGCTCTTCCCTTCGGTCTGTGCCAACCCATGCCAAGATGTGCTTGGGGTTTGCACACAGGGCTACGTGGGGATGTTCCTGCTCTGCCTGCTCCACTCTGCTTCGTCCAGGGTAAGGACAAAAATCCCCTCCTGTTTCCATATCCGATTATCTGCTTTTCCAAGGTAGAAACTTCCAGAAAGATTTATTCTCTATATGATCCATTCTGCTGTGCTCAATCCTAACCCCTTATCTCCTGTTGGGCTGCAACTCAAGGACACAAGCTCTCAGCAGGAGAAAACGTGAGAGATAAATATCCCCCCCTCCCCGCCCCGCTGTGTTCTGGAGAGATTTACACTGCACATCTCCCAGCACTTTCATTCTCTAAGGCAAC
>VZRI01013906.1:23379-33513 GCA_013397515.1 Upupa epops | reverse complement strand
TCTACTCACCAGCAGAGCAGTGAAACATCAGCTGAAATGACAGAAAATGTTCTGGGATCTGCTTTTAAAAAAATACACAGAACAGAACCATGAAAACAATTTTATCCAAAGTCATGTAATAAGCGTAAACAAACAACACAGCATTAAACTTTCAGACACAGAAAGAATGTGTACAGATAGCCTGAATTAATCTTGCTTCAGTCAGGAGCCTGAAGTCTGGTTTGAACAGTAAGTAAGAACACAGTTTGAAAGCTCAGAAATCTTAAAGTCATGCTTCATGCCATTTTAGTTATTGTGCTATACTATTAGAGTATAATAAATACTATACTACATTTATACCATAATCTATCACAACAAATCTGTCTCTGTGGTAGGGTTTAATCTCTCCATATGGACTCTTTCTTTGGCTGAAAACACCACATGAGGGAGTAATGAAAGGTGAAGTTTGGCACCTTTCTCCTCCCGTGCTTCAATCTGAACAGAATTTTACCTGAGGGCTACAAGCAAACATGGCAGTGAGGCTAGGTGTATTTTTTGGCATCTTCATAACATCTTCATTACTGGGGGTGGCGTATCAGTCAATAAGGTCATAGTTTCATTTGATAGTGTCAGGCTTTGATAGGAAGAACATTTATTTATTGTATATAGGAGCAAAAGTTAAAGTACTCCCTGAGACATAAATGGCATTTTAAGAGATTTTTGTAGTATCACACAACACTGCAGCTAGCTGTGATCCCTGATCTCTCACGATCGATTCAAAATAATGTCAAAATACTCAGCTTTATCTCATCAAGAAGTGGCAGAAAATTAGATATAACAGTCTGGTTATACCTTCTAAAAAAAGAACTCATATCCAGCCAGCTGATGAAAAGAGATCACAAAGGAACTTTAAGAATAACAGCCATTGAGACAACCTGGCATTTCTTTTCCTTTGTGCCATGAAATTGTCATGATGGGGTTTATCCATAAAGACTCAAATTCACCTGTTAACAATATCCTACTGTCTCCTAAGGGATCAATACTCAGAAGTCATAGAATCATAGAATCCTTAGGGATCGGAAGGGACCTCAAAAGATTCGTCTAGTCCAATCCCCCTGCCACAGCAGGATCACCTACACCAGCTCAAACAGGAACACATACAGGCGGGTCTTGAACGTCTCCAGAGGTCCCTCCAACACTCAGTCCCCAACCTAATCCAGTCCCTGGGGTTGTTCTTGCCCAGATGCCAGACTCTACACTGACCCTTGTTGTACCTCATTCCGTTTCTCTCTGCCCAGCTCTCTAGCCTGTCCAGGTCTCCCTGAATGGCAGCACAGTCTGCTGGGGTGTCAGCAACACCACCCAGCTTTGTGTCATCAGCAAACTTGCTGACAGTGCACCCTAATCCCTCATCCAAGTCCTTAATGAATAGATTGAAGAGGACTGGTCCCAGTACCAATCCTTAGGGACTCCACTAGATACAGGCCTCCAACTAGACTCTGTCAGGACAGGAAAAAACTCTTAACTGCTACCGTATAGATTGATGAATTTAAGCCATCAGGGCTGGAATGAGCACAGCTCAGATGCACAGATTTGGCTTCCACTGATGCACAGGAAACCAGTTCTGCCGACATTAGGTTCCACATACAACTGCCTATGTAGATATTACCTTGAGAAATAATCAGTCTCTCTGTTAGTGCTAGAACAGAATAGAAAGAAAAATACCTTTGTAAAATAAGTGCGCAGCGTGTATCCTGATTGCATACATCCCGAATAATAGTGCAATGTTTACATGACTGAGATTTCTTCATTGCTGGAGTACCAAAGTGCCTGAAGAAAATAGTGTTGGCATTAACTAGGGACACACTGCTGTTACTGAGCTGCTAACAATGATGAAATCACTGTTTGTCCAATTCTGAAATTCGTGCTTATAAGTGACAACCCTTATAAAGGGAATCAAACCTGAATATTTCATACATGCTGTGGCTGTAACTCACAGAAACTAATGAACATAGGCATTCTGTTGTAGCTGCTCAGATAAAGCTCTCACTAGGCTGCAGGCGAATACATCTGGAGGCACATGGAAATACCTAGAAATTCATAATTCAGAAATGTTTTAGGATGCAGAACCTGTCACAGAGTCACTTGGATTGAAAAAGATCGTTAAGATCATTGAGTCCAACAGCTTCCACAGCACTGCTGGGTCACCACTAACCCGTGTCCCTTACCCCACACCTCTATGGTTTTTCAAGTTCTCTGGGGATGGGTATTCCACTACTGCCCTAGGCAGCCTAGGCCAGAGCTGGATAACCCATGTGAGGAAGAAATTGTTCCTCGGGGGCAACTTAAACCTCTTAGCACAACTTGAGGCTGTTTCCTCTCATTTTGTCATTTGTTCCTTGAGAGGAGAGGCTGATCTCCACCTTGATCAAACCACCTTTCAGGGAGTTGTCGGAGCTTTATTTAAATGCTCAAACTACTGGAAAGTGAACATTTTAATAAAAACAGTCTCCTCATTACAATTTCCATAAGCATACATGCACATTTTGGTTTTAAAAAACAAAGAAGCAAGCATTTGTTATCCAGTTCTACAACCTATCCATACAAGTTTGATCCAAAAAACCCGTATCCTATCTAGAAAAATACACATTTTGTTAGACAAATCGGAATCCAAATATTTTTTAGAACAGCAGTTGGATTCTGAAAACCTTTAGGTCAGTCCACATGTATTTTATCAGACAGGGAGAAGGGAAATCACACTGCCACATGAATCCATATTTTTAATTACAATTTTATCTTCTAAAAAACTGAGGGCTTATTAATTTATTCAAACGTTTATAGGATGGATTTTGATTGTGCCTCTTAGCTCTTCCTTCACTAATGAGCAAATGAATCTAATATAAAAGTATAGTCTTCATTAGTACTGTAATTCTTTCCTTCAGAAAATTAGTACTGTAATTCTTTCCTTCTGCTGTGCCACAGCTTCCTCCAGCAAACTTCTCTGACAGACTCATCTGCAGAGAGACAATTTGTGTCTGGGAGCTGACCCTAACAAGCATCACTCTGCACAGGAGGAATCATCCAGCTACACTCAAAGAGTGCAGAGTCACTACTTGCCTGCTATGGACTTTGCCAATAAGAACAAAGCTTGAGGATCACTGTGGTGATCATAGTTGATTGTCCATGACAAGAAAAGTAGCTTCTACTTTTCTCATACTCATGGCCGATACTTTATGCCACCTATCACTGCAGAATTTCATAGAATCTTAGAATCATTAGGGATAGGAATGGGCTTTGAAAGATCATCTAGTCCAATCCTCCTGTCACAGCAGGATCACCTAGATCAAGTCACACAGGAACACATCCAGGTGGGTCTTGAACATCTCCAGAGAAGCAGACTCCACAACACCCCTGGGCAGCCTGTTCCAATGCTCCGGTACCCTCACCGGGAAGAAGTTCCTTCTGGTATTTATAGGGAACCCTCTCTGTTCCAGCTTGTACCCATTCTCATTTTAAGAAAGACTCTTTCTTTTAGATACATTTCACTTTTGTTTCACTTTAAATTACACTCCTGCTATGAGTGGTCCTTCCTTCTGAAAGAAGTTAACTGAAATTTCTTACACTGACACACAGAAGTCTGGGTACCTGCTCATATCAATCAGGTTAGCCACAGTGGAGATGCTGCTTGGCACCAGGACTGTGTGGAGAAGGGTTTAAGCTTTACCTGCCTTCTTGAACATTATCAGCAAAACCTGCTCCAAGAGGGGGAAAATGCAAAGTCCTTTGGGCAGCTATTTGGACTTTATACATGACTGGTATTTTCCTATTCAGTAATGTCAAACACACAAAATCCAAGAGACACAGACATCCTTCCAATTACCTCTGAATAATTTAAATATTGAATATTGTCTCAGTTAACAGACGTGAAATCATTGAAAGCTGCATGCCTTCTAAATAACATTTCTCTTGTCATGCCTCTAAATGGTATCTCAAACCTCTGCCTTTTGAAGGCTTGTTCTTTTTTTTTAGGAGCCCTCAGATAATTGTATAGCAATCAACTCCCTCTCCCAGCCACCCTTGCAATCAGGCCCAAGTTGTGGAGCCTCCTTCTATGGAGTTGTTCAAGACCCACCTGGATGTGTTCCTGTGCCACTTGGTCTAGGTGATCCTGCTGTGGCAGGGGGATTGGATCGGATGATCTTTCGAGGTCCCGTCCAATCCCTAATGATTCTATGGTTCTGTGACTGGAAAACTCTAATGGGAAGGGATACTCTTGTAGAAAAACAAAACTGACAATGTGGGTAGCAGGTAGGAAGGAGTATGATACTGCTAGGGAAAAAAGCCCTCACTAGGGTATGTTTAGCCTTTTGCCACTTAAACAACCTTACTCTACTCATTGCTTGCTTTTTGCCTTGGCTTTATTCTCTCTCAAAGATGAAATCTTGCCTACCGTTCCATGAAATACATGGAGAATTTCTCCAAATTCGACCTTGACAGGTGAAGAGTAGAAGCATGATACAGTATTGTAAGAGGAGGTACAGGAGATCTGACAGTTTGGGAAACAAAAGGTGTAATCAAAACAAGTAAAGTGATGTGGTAGCAGAATTTTAGGTGACTTAATAAAAGAATATACTCTGTTTTAAGAAATAATTTGAAGAGGAAATCAGCAGGTGGTGTGAGCAATACGAAACTACTAAGAGTGTCCTGGGCTTTTTAATAAGCTAGTGACTCACCAACAGCAAAATTATTCAGATGAAAACAAATTCTATTGTGGGAAATAGAACCAACTCAACAGTTTTCTATTTTAAAAAATTATGTTATGAAAATAAGCAAAAAACCAAGCAAGGGAGCATTTTCAGATAGGTAAAAGTTTGGTTTGAGCTATTTTTACAGCCATTTCAAGAATTCTTTAATCACTGTAGGCTACATGAATTTGCTCTGCCATGTGGAATGAATTTCATCATAACCCAAGTATAGCTCAGATCACTGACAGAGCCTAAAACTTTTCAATGAATGGCTGACTGAGATGCTAAGCACTGCATGCGGTGAATACCAGCACCATTCACAGGCAGCAAAGGATAGACATGGGGTAAAGTGTGAATTTCTTGTGCCCTTTTACTCCGCCCTTGTGAGGTCTCATCTTGAGTAGTGTGTTCAGTTCCGGGCCCCTCATGGTAGGAAAGACATGGAGATGCTGGAGCAGGTCCAGAGCAGAGCTACCAAGCTCGTGAGGGTCTTAGAGAACAAGTCATATGAGGAGAGGCTGAGGGAGCTGGGCAGGTTTAGTTTGAAGAAGAGGAGGCTGACAAGGGACCTCACTGCCCTCTACAACTGTCTGAAGGAAGGTTGTGGAGGGGTGGGTGTTGGCCTCTTCTCCTTGGTGACTGCTGACAGAAGCAGGGGCAATGGTCTGCAGCTGAGGGAAGGAAGGTTTAGATTGGATCTTAGGAAGAAATTCTTTACAGACAGAGTGGTGAGGCACTGGAATGGCCTTCCCAGGGAGGTGGTTGAGTCCCATCCTGGAGATATTTAAGAAGGGTGTAGACACGATGCTTTGTGACAGGCACAAGTGTCAGCGTGGAGGGGGTTAGTTTGAATTTTTCAGTCTCTTAGGTGTGGTGTGGGGATGGTTGGATGAGGTGACATAGGAGGCCCTTTCCAACCAGGATCAGTCTGTGATCCTGTGATCTAGCACTTAAAAAGGTGAAAATAGTGAATGCATCTTGTGTATGACAATTTTTAGATTAACACAGTGATAGGATATGTTATTATCATTGATTGACCCTCAGGAAGGAAAAAAGCCACAGACATGACCTATAATTTAGCCAAAGTATCTGAGAAACATTGTGGTGATTCCTACATTTACTTGTATTGGAGAAGCATTTGCTGAATATACAACACAGAGGCATAATGTGTATTTACTTATTGCTCAAATAAACAAATAGTAAGCACTTTACCAGCCCTTTTAGGCTTGTCTGGCTCATCTTCAAAATATATTGCTGCATCTTGGCAAGAACTTGCTGAGTTTTTCAAACAGCATTGAAAATTACTAATTTGTCAGAAACCTCTCTCCTCAGTGCTCATTCTTGGCTTCTTACTCCTGTACTGGCAAGTGCAGGCAGTTTCTTGTGGATGGAATCATAGAGTCATAGGGTTAGAAGGGACCTCCTAAGGTCATCTCATCCAACCCCACTGCAACAGGCAGGGCCATCACTCACCAGACTGGATTGCCCCATCCAGTCTGACCTTGAATAGCTCCAGGGATAGAGCCTCCATCACCTCTCTAGGCAGTCTGTTCCAGGGATCCCCTGCCCTCAGAATAAGGAACTTTTTCCTCATGTCCTGCCTCAATCTTACCTTTCCCAGCTTCAAACCATGACCCCTCATCCTATCATTCCCTGCCCTTGTGAACAGTCTTCCCCAGCCTTCTGACAGGGCCCTTTCTGGGACTAAAAGGTAGCTATAAGGTCCTTTTGCAGGTCCTCCTCACACTGAACAACCGCAATTCTCTCAGCCTCTCCTCTTAAGACAGGTGCTCCAGCCCTCTGAGCATTTTTGTGGCCTCCTCTGATCACACTCCAGCAGGTCCTTGTCCTTGTGTGGGGGGTCCAGAGAGGGGGACAGTACCTCAGGTGAGGTCTCATCAGGGGAAAGTAGAACTGCATTTGTTCCCATGTTGATCACTCCCCAGTTTGTGTTAGGGATTCTAACCAGGGGAGAGAACAGAAAGAGTCCCGGGGTGTGATGTGGTGCACAGCAGAGATCAGTCTGAGGAGCTTCAGTATTCAGAAGAAATACTGACCCCTGACAGACACTTTTGACAAAGGAAATTAATGAAACCTGGAAAAGGCAGTGAGAAGCAGTATAAAGGTGATAACCTATTGCTGAAAGCTTTGTCTGAAGGGAGGCAGCGTACAGAGATCTATCTTTAGTTTGGTTGATGTGGAATATTTGCTTACATTTTAAAACAAATAATATTACGTATTTGACTCCATGAACACATGAAGTTTTCACACATCAACAGGGATTCTCAGGAAACGGCTATTTTTTAAAAAGTGTGGGCAACACAGACTTAAAACACGCGATTCTTTCTTATGACAATTTTTAGTTCCTTTTCTACACATTATTCACAATCTACCAATATGAAGTAAATCCGTATCTATAAATTCCATGTTATAAACCCAACTGCAAAGCTTCTACAAGTTCTAAGAAACCTTGTTAGCACCCCACCATTACATGAGCTAATTAATACTAACTACTGGAAAAGTAATGAGAGAAAATCATAGAATCATTAGGGATCAGAAAGGACCTGGAAAGATCTAGTCCAATCCCCCTGCCACAGCAGCATCACCTAGACCAAGTCACACAGGAACACATCCAGGTGGGTCTTGAACTTCTCCAGAGAAGGAGACTCCACAACCCACCTGGGCAGCCTGTTCCAATGTGGCAGGGGGATTATTGTGGGATTGTTGGCACTGTGAAAAGCCATCAGTAGCAATGCAATAATTACAGAGTGTTAGTCAAGTTTCATAGATGCTGTAAGGCCACACAAACTGAAGTACGCTGGCCACATGTACTTGCCTAATACACAGGTTGAAACAGCCATACAGAGAAGTAACTGAAACATATGAACTGTCTTGAAAAAGAAGGAAAGATTGGGTCTATGTAAGAGAAACAGCTGAATAAAATTATGTTTTCATTTACATTTGGTCTGACAAAGCTCAGTGGCTTCTGTCTCTTCACACAAACCTAGAATGGCCAGGGTTGGAAGGAAGCTTAAAGATCATCTGGTTCCAACCCCTCTGCGTAGGCAGGGACACCTTCACTAGATCAGGTTACTTATGGCCCCACCCAACCTGGTCTTGAACAATTCCAGTGATGGGGTAGCCACAGCTTCCTTGGGCAACCTGTTCCAGCATCTCACCACCCTCACAGCAAAGAAATTTTTCCTAATGTTCAACCTCTATCTCCCCTCCTCAAGTGTGTAACCCTTTCCCCTTGTCCTCTCACTGTACACTTGTGTCAAAAGCCCTACAACAACTTTCTTGTACCTCCCCTTCAGAGATTGGAAAGCTGACCTGAGGTCACCTGGGAGCCTACTCTTCTCCAGCCTGAACAACCCCAAGTTGCTCAGTCTGTCTTCACAGGGGAGGTGCTCCAGCCCTCTGATCATTTGAGTTGCTCTCCTCTGGACCCCTTCCGGGAGCTCTATGTTCCTTCTTGTGCTGGGGACTCCAGAACTGGACACAGTACTCCAGGTGCAGTCTGACAAGTGCAGAGTAGAGGGGGAGAATCAGCTTTTGATGTAGCCCAGGATATGGTTGGCTTTCTGGACTGCCAACTCACACTGATGGCTGCTGTTAAACTTCTGGTTCACCACTACCATTCCCCACAGGGCTGTTCTCAATCCTTTCTCCTCCCAATCTGTATTTGTGCATGGGGTTGCAAAACCTTGCACTGACACTTGCTGAACTTCACACAGTTTGCATAAGCCCACTTCCTAAGCCTGGCAAGGTTGCCCTGGATGCCCTCCCTTCCCTCCAGCTTGTTGACCACAGTCTGGTAATAGATATGGCTTCTACTAAAAGGTAAGTTGCTACCTTCATCTACACCTTTACACATCACTAAACCTCGGGGTTACCCATTATGGCAGGATTGGAAGAGAAAATGAAGCCTGAAAAAAGGGATATAACATGAATGAAAGCTCCTTTTTAAAACATGATTTGTAAGACTTCTGAATTCATATCAAAAACCAGTGGCATTTTGAAGGGAGTCTGTTCCCAAGCCATCTATCATACCCGACTGTTCTTAATGAAACCAGGAGATGTGTGTAAAATACATGAGCCAATTACTTCTAGTCAAGTTATCACGTAGATGTAGAAGCGAAATCAAATCACATAACCTACTGCATCTTAATTACCAGCTATGTTCTCTTCTGCTTATGAGAATCTAAATATTCATTAATTCTGAGCAATTAACAATAATGAAATGAAACTCTGTGACACCCAAGTTTGGAATTGGGTATGTCAGAGTTCAGTAAGAGATGCATGAATTAACTTCTTAACATTTTCTGTCAAGAACCCTTTATGAGCGCCATGGTGACAAATAATCTACTAAAAACGGTGTGCAGTTCAGGATGCTAAAATCTGAAGAAGCTACTAAAGCAAATGTTTATTCTAGGCATATGGGGTGGTGACAGCTTTTACGTCTGTGTACTCTGTACAGCAGCGTGTTCAATTCAAAGATTGAGAATTTGATTCTTAATTCACAATGTGCTCAGGGAGCTGTGCTCAGTATCATGAGAAAAATGTTGAGTGGATCTATGCCAAAAGAGAGCACTGAAACCCCCATTTCCTTTGCCAGGAAATATTCTCTTTAAATCGAACAAGCCTGTGGATCTTGCATAAATTCCCTACTACTCAGGTCTGTCCCAGTTGCAAAGTATGATTGGTCTCTCTTTCTACTGCATCAGTAGATGCAAATACAGTTCATGAAGAATCTTCTGCCGGTTTTAAATAACACATAATCCAACCTTCTGCATGTGCTATGAATTCTTTAATGACATAACAGATAGCAATTCATCTGGATCATAGACGTGCAACCTGCACGAAACTGGGAAAGGCAACCTAGAAGAAACACACAGTTTGATATAAAATCTTTACTTCTTTCAGCCTGTCTTAGAACATTAGTAATTTTACCATTTTAAAAAAAACTAATGCAAGTTCAGTTTAAACTTGCAGGTTAATTGGAAAGTGGATCATCAATGGCAAAAGGTTTCTGAGGTGTAGTATTCTTAACTTCCAGTGTTATGGCTGATGTATACTACAGTCAAATCATAAATCTTTCAAAATAAACAATAGAATTATGTACAACTTCTATTCATAGGAAGCTCTCTGATTCAGGCTATATAGCAGGATGTCCTGCTTACCAACACAAGCAACGTAGCACCTTACTGGGACCAGTCACCTGTCACTCCATGTTTGCAATCAGAACTATTTTTGCAGAAAAACAAGAAGTAGTGGGTCCTTCTCTGAATCCCAGTGCATCCCACTTGAGAACCATTAATGGTAGAATCATTAGGGATTGGAAGGGACCTCAAAAGATCATCTAGTCCAATCCCCCTGCCACAGCAGGATCACCTAGACCAAGTCACAC
>VZRI01013906.1:7341-23284 GCA_013397515.1 Upupa epops | reverse complement strand
ATGCTGGACACCCTCCACCAGCTCTGTGTCCTTCTTGAACTGAGGGACCCAGAACTGGACACAATATTCAAGATGCCTTCTCACTAGTGTAGAGTAGAGGGGGAGAAGTGCCTCTCTTGATCTGATAACCACCCTCTTTCTGTTCCCCCAGGATGCTGTTGGAGACTCTGACTACATTTTAAACAAGAACTTTTAACTAAAGTGTCAGACACAAAGAGAAGGTTTCACTAAACCACTTACGGATCTGCAAGCAGATCTGCATTCAATTTGTGGAAGAACAGCTCCAAGACATTTTAATGCGTTGTTCTCACCACACATCAGAATCAAAAACCCCATGGAAGATAGAGATACACAGGGAATTTCATCACAAAGCTCTTACACTTAACAGAGACAAAATGTAGAACACCTTTGTTGCAGATACTTCCTGTTTCTCTCTCTCTGAAATCACTGTGCTCACCTCAACTTCAGTCTTCATCCACACGGATCTTCAGAATTCTCACAGTCTCTCCAGTTGAATACAGACAGATCAATACACCTTGACTGTTGCTCCCGCATGGAAATTTTCTTCAGAAGCAATAAAATTGTCTCTCAGAGGCAGCAACATAATTCTGACACCAAGATGGAGAAGTAGTTAAGAAACAAACAGAAATCACTGAGAACGGAGAAGAGGGGAAGAAGGGGGGGCAGAAAATTTTCTTTTCAACTTTTTAAACCCAAACTTTTCCACTGAAAGCACACAAATTCAACCTGCATTCCGCTCAGCTTTTAAAGCAGAACATTTTCCCTATTTGTAGTAATACCAGCCAGAGCACCAACAATTCACAAATTGACAATCCATCCAGGTCTTTGAAAGGTATGATTTGTCAGTGTCAGAATCCACTAGGCTGGGCTACTCAATGTTCTTTCATTTAAGACTTCCTAGTATTTGCACCTTCATGAACCATTTCCTATTTTCTCCCCATTCTGGACAAAAATGGCAAGATACCTCCTCATTTTGCCTGAGCAAGTTATTACTTGCTAAATCATAGAGTCATAGAATCATTAGGGATCGAAAGGAACCTCAAAAGATCATCCAGTCCAATCCCTCTGCCACAGCAGGATCACCAAGACCAAGCTGCACAGGAAAACATCCAGGCATGTCTGGAACATCTCCAAAGAAGGAGACTCCACAACCCTGCTGGGCAGTCTGTTCCAGTGCTTTGTTACCCTCATGGTGAAGAAGTTCCTTCTGATATTTATAGGGAACCTCCTATGTTCCATCTTGAACAAATTGCCCCTTGTAATGTTCTACAACACTGAATCAGATGCTTTTTTATCTTCTTAAGTTTCTAAAATTCTTAATAAAGATTTAGAAAATACATCATCTGGTAGTAGGCAAGTACAATCTCCTCACAGCTATAAGATTTTCCTTACTGAACCAGTAAGGAATAAATAGCACAAAAAGAGAAATGAAGTCTTGTGTTTTCCCTAAAAATCAAGACTTCAGGAAAAAGCTATAAATTATATAAATTATATAAAAGGCATTACACCGCTTCTCCAGAACAGTATGCAGGTTATACAGTTCAATTAAGATACTTCTGAAATTAATTTGTTGAATCAACCATTGATTAGTTTACACAAGTTAATTTATAAAATTTTGGATATTTTGGTTAGGCAAATAGCAATGCAGTCCTAGCTAATCCCCACCATGAGCCAAGCCCATGCATCGTTCCATTTTAAAATTCACTAATCAAAAACAAATCTAAACCAAGTCCAGTCTGCCTGCACTCCCACCCCACTGATTTAACTAACAGCTACTAAGTGCAGTCAGTACTAATAGAACTGCACTCTGTTCTGTTTCAGCAGCAAGCAGGATGAAGGCAAGAGTTTTTTGTGTCGGCAAACCCTTCCGTACTTATCTGTAGAAACTCCTGAGCCTACAGTCATCTAGGCTGATAGGCTGATGATGAAGTGATGAAAATCTGCTGCAAGTTGCACAAATGGTCTGCCTGGCATTACAAAAAGCTGGACACAGGAAAGCAGTCACACCAGCTTCAGGAGACATTCATTATAAGAAATCCCTGAGATTACCAGACTTGAATAAATTTCCTGTTCTTGGGTGAGTGTGATGGATTGGTGTGTTAGGCTGCCCAGAGTCCCAGACGGCTGGCTTGCAAAAGGGTTAAATATGTAATGGATGTTATTCATATAGAGATCTTCTAAAACCCACAGAAAAAATGAAAAACAAAACAAACGGAGTTCACCCTGCAGGGATGTTTACTTCTTTTCTCTTGGCACTTCTCCGTATCTGAAGCAATACACTTTTTACCTTGGGGCCATGCATTATTGAGGAGAGAGCATGGTGTCGGTCGAAAGCTATGAGACTACTTTATACGAGACTGATTGGCTCCAACCTTTCAGACCCAGGAATTATGAAGCCTACTCCACTAGAGATTTACTTCCATTTTAAAGTTATGCTTAGGCAGAAGCCTGCTTCAATCCTGAAGAGAAATACTGTAATGTTGGAAATTTCTGAAGCTTAGTTTTCAAAGCTGGCACAATAGCTGTATGGCCCTCTTTCCTCCTCCCCATTTTCTTTTCTTAAATGAAGATTCACCTGGTCCTCAATGCCTCAATACCAGCTGGCAACACAAACTTCTCATAGGAAAGTTAGTTTAAAAAGATACCACTGAAAATCCTATACCAATTAGGGCTGGCTGCTGTGCAGAAAGACTTCCTCCATAAGATGATGAAGGAAATAGAACAGCTCCCTTATGAGCAAAGGCTGAGGGAGCTGGGCCTCTTGAGCTTGGAGAAGAGGAGGCTGAGGGGTGACCTCATTCATGTCTATGAACATGTAGACATGAGGGGTGGGTGTCAGGAGGATGGAGCCAGACTCTCCTCAAGGTCATCTGGTGATAGGACAAGGGGCAGTGGGTGCAAGCTGAAATAGAGGAGGTTCCATATCAATATCAGAAGGAACTTCTTCCCAGTGAGGGTAAGGAAGCATTGGAACAGGCTGCCCAGGGGGGTTGTGGAGTCTCCTTCTCTGGAGATGTTCAAGATCTGCCTGGATGTGTTCCTGTGCAACTCAGTCTAGGTGATCCTGCTGTCCTGCAGTCCTGCTGATTGGACTAGACGATCTTTTGAGGTCCCTTCTGATCCCTAGTGATTCTGTGATTCTATGTGAAGTGGATGTATCTGTACTTACTGGAGTGCCAATGCTTACTACAGATCTGCAAGTTCATAGCAGAGGAGTAATCTCTACTCCTTCTTGATGGCTGCCTTGTCACAAAATTACCATGGTGATCGTGATCACCTACAAAACCATCAAAGCATGGGTGGTTATGTGGTAGAGACTGTTACATGTAATGTGTATTACTTAAAACCTCTGAATGCCTAATTCCTGCCCCAAAGTAAGACTCGCTTAAGTTATTGAAAAATACACTGCAACCAAGCAACCTATTTCAGAACTAACGTGTATATAGTCTCATTCTCTCTCATATGGAAAATTAGATGGGAAGTAGCATAATGTAATTTAGCTAACAAGACTGATCTGTTAAAAAATACTCATGATACAACCACAGCAAGATTTGCAGTTGTCTGTGCATTAGGTCTTTCTCTAGTGACAATAGCTCCATCTAGAGACCTATAAAATCATCGTTGATTCGTGTTTGCCCTTAAATACAACAGCTGAGTCTTCAGTCTTCAAAACTGTAGAACTTTGTTTCCCTGATCACAACCAATACTTAATGATAGTGCAGTGACTGCATAGCGTTTCTATCAGCTATAGGTCAGGCCGTATTTCCTTACACGAAGTTACCTTTACAGAACATGAGCACTGACATAAAAACCCATTGATAAAGACAACAACGCTTGGCTTGAAAAGGGCTGCCTTTTAGCAGTCCTGAGTAGACAAATGAATATATAGCCATTAATGCGCACTAAGAAAAAGTTATCTGCACACATAGAAGGACAGATAAATGCACTGAATGCAGTCAAGTGACCTTCTGCACCTGTCTCCTTTCCAGTTTGTTAGCTACAAGTGCCCTGAGAATGTTGTACAGAGCAGAGTAGATCCACCATTTGCTTGACAAGGGATAGGTCATTCTGTGGTGTCACTGGGTTCAGGAAGACTGCAGTGGTCACACCAGAAGAGTTCATACTTTGTTCCTAAGAGACTTATTTCAGAATCTATGCAATCTTGAGCTAATGTTTAATTTACTGATTAGTTCATAATGCTGTAAAATCACAGGATGTTTACATGTCCTGCTAATCACAGAATCATTCTGGTTAGAAAAGACCCTTGGGGTCAACGAGTACAATCATCAACTCTACCCTACAAAGTTCACTTTTAAGCCATATCCCTCAAGACCACATCTAAAGGACCTTTAAACACATCCAGGGATGGTGACCCGACCCAATCCCTGGGCAGCCTGTGCCAGTGTTTGCCCACACTGTCTGTGAAAAAATTTTCCCTAATGTCAAGTCTAAACCTTCCTTGTGGCGGTTGGAATCCATTCCCTCTTGTTTGATCACTAATTGCTTGTGAGAAGAGACCAGCATCAAGGTCTCCACAATGTCCTTTCAGGTAGTTGTAGAGAATGATGAGGTCTCCCCTCAGCTTCCTCTTCTTCGAGCTAAGGACACTCAGCTCATTCAATCACTCCTCAGAAGATTGATTCTCCAGGCCCTTCACCAGCTTCATTGTATCGAGGTGCCCCAAACTGGACACAGTATGCAAGATGTGGCCTCACCAGTGCCAAATGCAGGGGGATGATCACCTCCCTGCTCCTGCTTGTCACAATATTTCTAACACAAGCCAGGATGCCATTGGCTTTCTTGGCTACCTGGGCACACTGCTCAATTAGAACCTCTGGGTCCCTTTCTGACAGACAACTTGCCAATCACACTTCCCCAAGGCTGTAGTATTAACATTATAAAATGAAGCAGTATGACTCAGCTCAGCTTCCTTAGAATGCCACTCTCTTCACTGTACAAAAGCAACTACAGAATTTTCTAATTCTACAAAGCCACCAAGATACCAGGTAGCTGTAAGAATTAATTTGTATAAAAGACAGATCATGAATTAAGGAGAAAAGGAAAATCAAACAGACCACTTCTTCAATAATTTAATGGGTAGATGCACATGGATGACAGTGACTTAGTCGTGATTCCTTTCAGTCACCTTCGACTTTGGAAAACAGAGTAAAACAAATCACTACCAAAAAATAAAAAAACAGAAACCAGAAAACCCCCAAACCCCAGACTTGCATTTCATTTTTAGAAACAACCACAAGAATAATCCTGAGCTGTAGTCACCATTAACACTGGCCATAGGCAAGTCCTTTGTTGCTTATTTACATAGGGTGTGTAAGATCTGTTGTAACAGGTTTTACATTGACATCTTTGCCAGGTAAGCACAGCGTGACAGTTTCCCCAAGTCAGCTACAAGCCACAGTGGGATATAAGAAGCAAAACTCTCACGTATGTCATCTTCCTGTCAAAATAGTATGATATTAATATCACAGGAAGCCTCATGGCTTCTTAGCTCCTAAGAAGAAAAGCATGAAAAATCCTCTGGTGTTGGTGTTTGTCTTTGTTTCAAAGAACAAAATTACTAACAAAACCCAACTGGGTTTGCCTCACTTTTTCTCATCAGTCATCTGAGTAATCTTATTAAGAACAACCAGGCTCCTTATGTGCACATTTTAGGCCAAGAGATTTGCAAAACTAAAAGGATTAGCACTGCCGTTGCCAGTTATCAGGACCTTACCTGAAGTGACTAAAAAAATAATACACCTCAAAAGGTATTAACTGAACCTGACTTTGACGTCTCAGGACTGTAAATGTAGTTTCCCTGGTTTATTGTTCTAGGATAAAAAGGTTCACTCTTGTATTTTGAATGAATTCCTCTAAATCATCGCTTTCTAGCTCTGTTCCTTCACTGTTACTAAAGACTGTGTTACAAAAGAAGGAGCCACGCTTGGCTAGAAAGACCTGCTTAGAAGCCTGAGGAACAGAGGAAGTTCCATATAAATATCAGCAGGAACTTCTTCACAGTCAGGGTGATGGAGCATTGGAACAGGCTGCCCAGCAGGGTTGTGGAGTCTCCTTCTCTGGAGATGTTCCAGATCTGCCTGGATGTGTTCCTGTATGAGTGATCCTGCTGTGGCAGGGGGATTGGACTAGGTGATCTTTTGAGGTCCCTTCTGTTCCCTAATGATTCTATGATTATAGTGGGTCACTATAGTGACTATAACCACTATAATCATAGTGGCCAACAAAACCTAGGAAAAGCAGCTGCCTTCCAAGGGATCTAACAGTAAAATTTAATAGTAAAGAGAACAACCAGACTATTGGGGAACCATGAGGAATATTTAGAAAATAATAATAAAAATAATTCCTAGGTTCACAAAACCCTGTGAATAAAACTCAGTGGCTCGGCTCAAATAAGCACATTAGGACTGTCTTTCACTCCTAAGCATCTCAAGATGCTTTTGCATTTATGCAGATGTTAAATCTTGGTCACTAATGTCTCTTCTTTTTTCCCTGCATAAATGTATTTATTCTTTATTTGACAATATTGATTACGAGTTATGAGTCGCAGACCATGACTCTGCTATGTGGGAATTGCAGAAAAGCAAAATCACTGAGAGTCATTATCCATGGCTGTATAGTGATTCAGAGACAACAGAAGACTTCCTATTAAATAACCAGACAAAAACGGAGCACCAGGAAAAGATCTCTAGGCCCATTTGACAGTGTCAGCACACCAGGTAGAAGTGTAAGTACTCCCAAATTAAATTTTTGAAAGAGAGTAGCTTTGCAGGTATTTTGCAAAACTCCTCCACCTCCTGAGAAAGAAAGTTAATCTCCCCAGCAAATATGAAAGGAATTATGACCTTTGAAATACACAAACACTCCTGCCAGTACAGCAACTAATAGTTCATACAGTAGGAAACAGGAAGAATTTAAAGTAGAAAATCTGATGTTGACTAGCAGATGATGTAGAAAACCCCAGCAAGTGAGGAGAATCAGCCTTGCAGTAGGAGCAGCCTTGACAGAGATAAACAGGAAAGGATGAATTTTCAGAGGTAGTACTATGAAGTTATGAAACAATGGGATGCTGACTACGAGAGTCACTTATGTGCGTCAACATATTGGGATATGTGATCAAGATGTTTATGAAAAAAGAATTTGGAAACCTACAGATGTCCCAAAGTTGAAAAGTTGGACAAGTTCTTGCCAAAGAGCCAGGATTCCTGTACAGAACCAGAGGAAGATTCTTCACAGCTGGAACTGAGCTATCGCATCACCTATACAGACTGAAAATTCAGCCAATTCCAGCAGTTCTTGTATAACACTGTACTGGATCATAAATGAAGTAGTGTGAGAGGGGAGCCCTGAACACTGTTTTATCAAGGTTTCTGGGTGATCTCAGGGTTTTCCTGCATGGCAAGGCTTGGGGGAGTTGGGAACTGGTTGCTGAGGTTCGATACTCTTGCAGCATTAGCCCAGCAATCACCATAGTGGGTGCATAGCTGGACCTCTTTAAAGGAGGCGATACCAGAAGTCATGCAAGGAAGCAGATGCCTTAACGATGACCACCAGTGCCTAGGGGGAAAAAACAAAACAAAAAAAACCCACAAACCCCCCCCCAAAATTATACCATGGTAACAACGCAGCAGCAGAGGAAGACCAGGCTACAGTCAGTCACCACGGCATATGGATGTGGGAACTCAGAGATCCTCTAACAAGATGAGGCTGCAACGAAGATGATGAAGGAAATAGAGCACTCTCCCTTATGAGGAGAGTTCCTGTGTGACTTGGTCTAGGTGACCCTGGTGTGGCAGGGAGATTGAACTGGATGATCTTTCAAGGTTTCCTTCTGATCTGTAATGTTTTCTGTGACTGACCAAGTCCTGCTGTGGCAGGGGGATTGGACTAGCTGATCTTTTGTGGTCCCTTCCAATCCCTAATGATGCTATGACTCTGTAACAACAGCTAAGTGCTAGAACAGAACTCAGAATAAGTACCAAAATAAAATAAATTAAAAACTTTCACACTAGGCTGGCTGGGACATTTAACAAAGAGTTGCCATGTACCAAAGCTCAGAGTGCCATAAAATAGAAGCAAAATTAAATAAAATCCAAGGGCCTCAAGTAACAAGCAGGATTAGAATGTCATTTGCCAGAAAAAGTAATCCGAAGTGAAACATAAAATGCATAAACACTTTAAGAATGAAATTAAATGACAATTTAGAGCAGTTATTTCCATTTTCAACGTCATGAACAAGTAACTAGTTAGAAATTTTCATTAAAATGAAGAAGTATTTTTTCTTTGCTTGGTTTAAATCAGAGAAAAGCTAAAAAATGTATAAAGGAAGCAAAGTATTTCTTAAAGCTTGAAAAGGTGATTATTCTGAAGCATGTTCAGGTTTTGTTCTGGGTTGCTGTGGTTTTTCTGAGGATTTTCTAATCTTGAACGAAGTCTGTTCAGCAGAGTTAGGACACCTCAGACCACTGGCCACAAAGCCTGAATTTGTGCTCAACCTAATCTTGTCACTAAATTTAATTAAGCTTTAGCTTTTGAGGTCAGTTTCTCATAACTTTGAATAGGTCAACCGTAAAACTGTCAAACAAAAAAGTTGTTTTTAAGTTACGACTATTTCAGCAGGATGCATTGTAAATGAAACCCCTGACTTAAAAAGTATTTGCAAACCAAATTATGAGCCTACAAGATTTTGAGGTGTAAAACACAGTAGCAGCTGAATTGATTACTAAAATAGAGTACTGTACAAAAGCATCTTATCTGTGGTTGCAGAATAAACGTCGATCCAGATAGGGCATTCTCCTGCCAGCACTTCTAGACACGGTACAAAGGATGGGAGTAAATTGACAAAACAGTTAAACCATGCAAGCTGGTGGGTAAATCCCAAGGAAAAGGAGCCCACCACTTCCCCTCCATCAACAGTCCATTTACACATGCAGAAAGTCACTGCTATAGCTAAAAAAAAAACTAGAGGAAAAGCTTTTAATTTTAGATAAACAGTTTCTGAGCAGTGTTCCTTCCCAGGCGATTATCCAATCTCCACTGGACATCACTCACTGGCAGCAAGTAGACACAAGACTAGAAAAACTCAGGTTTATTTATATTTTTAATCTAACATCCAGCATTTCCATTACTGCTGCCAGTCTTGCTACCTGTGGGAGCTGTAAATATTCTCCAGTGAAAATCTTTATTAAATATCTCAACATAGAAACATGGAACACATCACATCTGTCTAGCACTGCATTACTAATACAGTGTTTTGACATAACAGATTGAAGCACCAAAAGTACTGCACTAAATAAAGGCTACATCCCCGGTGTATATTCCAAGGAGGGAGTCACTACTGGTGGTCTCAAAATCAGCTCATTTTCTAATAGCATAAATAGTATGAATGTATGGTCATTATTAGACCAGAGAAATTTTATTTTAAACAGTTATAAGCCTCTTAACTCATCAAAACCTGCGATGATCTTGAAGGGTGCACAACATCCCTTCACCTGCCAGCTTTGTGTCCATTGAACTTCAACTAAATTTTCGTGTTTTATACTGCTCTGTGATATCCGTGATAACTGTGCTCTAGTGAAACAGTAGGCACGTTATTGCCTTAAGCTTGGTGTATAAAAGGAAGTCAACTCCTTATCAATTACTCCTATTTTTTTTCCTGACAATCTCTGGTTTTAAGGCTAAAAGAAATATCAAACTGATGAAGTTTGCTTGAGCTACCCTAAGAAAATACACACAATAGACAGACAGTGCCATAGTTTGCTCACAGATAGTAATTTCTCATGAAATCTTATGCTTAGTGAACAGCAGATAGCAATTTTCTGTTCTTAACTGTAATATTGATCCCTTTTCAAGTGCATCTCTTGGTTGGTGCCAATGACTAAGTAAACAGTCTCTTGAATAACAGGGTAAGATCATGGTTTGCAAATGCATGAAAGAAAACCCTAACTTGCAAATAAGACACAGATAGGAAATTTTTTAATTCAGTTAAACTGTTGTAAGTACCCATTTCATCTTTTCTATTGCCAGCCTGAAAGAAAGGCTTGGACACACGTTTCAGCAGCACACACAGAAGCCGATGTGCCTAGTAGACTGGTGCCTATGAGTGTCCGCAAAGCCACACTGCACTTACAGGTGAGAACTGCATCATCTTCACTCCAGAGGCACATCTGAACAACATTCTCCTGTTCTAAAAACATACAGAATTTATATGACATTGGAAGAGGAAGCACTCTGTTTAAAAGCAGAATTTCACCGAAGTTACCAGAATTACACATCATACAGACGATATAAAAGAGGGAAGAATAAAACTTACTAGTTTACTTCTCTGTGTGTTTTGCTTTGACAGTCACATTTAGGAAAAGGAAGATTTCTGGACAATGAAGAAGTAGTCTGGGTTAGGAAAAGTAAGGCTTTGCTATTGCTTCTCCTTTCCTTTTTGTCACAAAACAATATGTAATGTTTTAGACTGTGAGGCAGACCAAAGCCATTAACAGCTAATGGCCCATTTGAGTGGACAAGAGACACTGGCTCTGGGCAGGATCCATGAAGACATCCAGAGCTTTGAGAGGGGGGTTGTGGCTGGTTTAGAAGGGGGTGCAGCGGTTTTCCCATCTACCCTGCTCCCCAGTGAAGCACTCTGCTTGGAGGAGAGTAGCCCCTTTTCCTCCTCTCCTGCAGCTGCAACGTGACTCGTCCACCCTGGGTCCCTGGCCCCACAGCTGTGAGCAATCCCAAGCCCTGGCACTACTCCTCCAGGCCAGGGATGGAATGCCACAAGCATGATTTCGCTGGCTGCCCGTAGCTGGGTGCAGTAGAGGTATCTGGGACATAGAGGCAGGATGCCCTGTCACTGTCTGCTGCTGGAATAGGCAGCTTGGTGCCATACTGGGGCTGGCAGCTATGTGCCATGCTGTGCTGGCACAGTGAATTGGGAAGACATAGTGAGAAACTACCAGTGACAATTCCTTCCCGCATCAAGTAGAACAGAATTACATTGCTCATTTGAAACCTGAAGACAGCAGAGTAGTGAGCTAACCTTAAAGAAGAAAACCCACAACAACCCAGAGGAGGAAGTGGGGAGGTCCCTGCAGGTTTGCTGCCAGGGTTGCCATTATGTTCTAGCCATGTGGCTAGCTACGCAGCCACACCATCTTTGATTCACTGAACAGCAGGAAAAGAATTTATTGTAATAGCTTGCCACCAAGAAAAAGACTTGGAATGCTTGAGTTTGTCGGAGAACAACCTGAAGGGTGTTTGCTGTTTCAGCTTGTCAGAAGCTGAAAGAACTTATAACCCTTAAACTTTTGACAGGATGTCAGTAATAATTGGGATTTGAAGTGTCCTAGTGATGGGTCCTTCTTTTGCTGCTGCTGTGTGTGTTACTCTCCCCAGGGGATCCTTCCAGAAGCCAAAGACCATTACAGAATCCTTTGCCCATTTTTTCTCAGAATGTGTGTAATGGCATTGTGACAGAGTTTCTGTTTTGTTTGTGTCACCTATTTGGGCCTTTTCTTCTTTTTATTCTTAGATACAGATTTAATAAACCATTTTGTTTCCCAAAGCTGTTTTCTCTTGCCTGATAAATTTTATCTGAGACCCCTCAAGGCCTGGCTGCTTCTCTGTTTGTTTTTAACTCTGGACAAAAAGAATAAGCAAGCTGTTGGAAAGAACTGCATTTGCCTTGTCTCAAAGGCTTGTGGGGAACACACAATGCTACTTTTCACATAGGGAAGGAAGCCAGCTCTGCTTTGTGAACTTCAAAAATGAGTGTATAGAGTAAAATTAACATGAAACAGTGGCCTGAAACCCTCTCCAAGAAAGTGATGTTGTTTTTCAAAATAAATAGTGTCATTTTGGAAATTTACAAATAAGATTGGGGAAAAAGAAAGAAAATTAAGCAAGGAATTAAAGTAGTTCTGAATATAGGTAGTAGTTTTCACTTTACCTCAAGACACTCACATGCCTGACTGAACCCCTGTGACTCCCAGTGGTGTCAGACTAGAAGCCCCTAGCTCAATAGCAGACACTGTACACGGTGAGCTCTCACACAACAGATTCAGGCACATCGTTAGGTGTAGAAGTCAACCGAAAAATATTTGTCCTTCAGAGTGCCATACTCAGTATCATCCCAAGCAAAACACATCAGAGGACAAAACACAGTTGGATCTACTCACCTAGGCACTCCTAACTTTAGACCCTAATATGCCCAACTCTTTCCTCTAGATACTACAACATTTGAAATAAAATACGTATTTCCTACTTTCCTTTTTGTAAATAGTTCTGAAACAGTCTTTGTGTCTCACTGTCAAAACCCCAAAACAGATCATGGAAAAAGGATAACTTTTTTATCTAGTTCAGTGGACAGCAGGATGACTAAGAGCCAGCAATGTGTTCTTGTGGCCAAGAGGGCCAACAGCATCCAGGGGGGATCAAAAGGGGGGGGGTGGTTAGCAGGTCAAGAGAGGTTCTTCTCCCTCTCTACTCCAGACCACATCTGGGGTATTGTGTCCAGTTCTGGGCCCCTCAGTTCAAGGACACATTACTACTGGAGAGTGTCCAGCATAGAGCAACAAAGACGATGAAGGAAGTAGAACAGCTCCCTTAGCTTTCCTGAGGAAAGGCTGAGGGAGCTGGGTCTCCTGAGCTTGGAGAAGAGGAGGCTTAGGGGTGACCTCATTAATATCTACAAATATGTGAGGGGTGGGTGTTGGGAGGATGGAGCCAGGCTCTTCTCAAGGTCATCTGGTGATAGGAAAAGGAGCAATAGGTGCAAGCTGGAACAGAGGAGGTTCCATAATAAATATCAGAAGGAACTTCTTCACGGTGAGGGTGACAGAGCATTGGAACAGGCTGCCCAGGGGGGTTGTGGAGTCTTCTTCTCTGGAGATGTTCAAGACCCGTCTGGATGTGTTCCTGTGCAACTTGGTCTAGGTGATCCTGCTGTGGCAGGGGGATTGGACTAGATGATCTTTCAAGATCCCTTCAGATCCCTAATGATTCTATCAGTCTATGATTTTATGATCCCAGAGCATAAGATGTAGATATCTTTGCAAAGTCATCTGGCTACAAACCTCAGCCTCCAACAAAGTACAGCTCAGCTATGACGAGTTTTCTGTAACTATCCTCATAAATTAATAGCTAATTAAGAATAAACTATGTTGTCTAGTGCTATAAAATGGGCAACAGCAATACAAGCAGCAACTGCTGTGGACTTTTTTTTATTCTTTGAAAACATTTCCAAAGTACTTTGCATAAAACATTTTCAAAAAACCTAAAACCCTTCCAAGTTCATTTTAATGAATCTTTCATGGCTCAATAAACTATTGTATTAGGTCATTTTCCTGATGAAGCCATGTTTTAATCTTATATTTATTCAGAAAGGAATAAGGTACCAATGTTATTTGATTTCTTATAATTAGTTAAAAAGCAATTTGTTGGCATTTTGTTTGCTTATGCTCGTGGGGTTTAGAAAAGAAAAATGAAGTGTTCTGACAAGTAATATTGTGCTGCATGGAAGTAGAACATAAAGCACCACACAAAATAAAAATTCTCTGACATCCTACATCTGCGATGTGCTTTGAGCTCTGGGGTAAACAAGCCTCTTTCTACTCCATCCCTCTGTTACAATTTGAAAATTTCAGTTTTGTGCTTTTCTGCAGAAAGGCACATTTTCAGCTGTGCTTTCTCCCATTCCTCCCTGACAGGACTGCAGTGGTGTGGTCAGAGTTCTTGGACAACTCCTCTACAAACCTAAGACAATCTTCAATGTTTGTTCTTAGACAGCTGTCTCAGAGTGCTACCTGGGGATGCTGCAGCTCCACCTCTCCCCCCAACCCCTCCCTGGGGACTCAGTGGCTTCCCAGCCACAACCTCTCCTCCACCCCAGGGGCTCAGACTGGGATGTAGCCCAAGACCAGCAGCTGGACTTGGAGTGTTCTCATTCTCTGGGCACAACTGGCACAGGCAGCTCCAGGGCATGGCAGCACATAGCCCCATCCACAGTCACTTGCTGGAGCTATGAGGAACCTGCTGCCACCACCAGAGCCGCTGCCACCACAACAGCCACTGGAACAGCTTTGCTGCTGAGATGCTGGAACACAGAGCTGTATTGTGCCAGACAGAGCAGGAAGCAGGTATTGCTCAAGGCAAACTGGCTCTTTGCTGCCACTGAAACCACTCTGGTAGAGCTACACTGTTTGCTGCAAGCTAATCGCTTTTGAATACACCAAAAACATGGTGAGCTCAACCCTCCCCCCTCAGGTGACCATGGGGGAGAGAGAGAGCTCCAGGTCCTCAAGAAAGAGCTGAAGCTGTGGCCACCATCTTTGTTCTGCTGTGGGCACAGTGCCTATGTGACCAGTACCATCTTGGCTTTGTTTTTGCCATAGGCTTGGCAGCCATATGGTGGGAACCATATTGTCTTTGTTTCTGGCCACAGACAGAGAAGCTGTGTCACATCTGCTACTGAGGAACTGAGAAATGTTTAAGTAACTGGTGACAAAAGAGGCTCAGAGAGGTGTGTGAGGCTTCCTTCATACTTGGCTGGACTGTGTTTTACCAAAGATCCAGAAGGGACCTATGATTTCTTAAATCTTTGACAAAAAGGGAGAGATGGGAGTTTTGAAATGTATGTTGTTGTATCAGAGATGCTGTTGCTGCCTGAGGACCATGGTTGTCTAAGCAATGTCTGATGATCATGCTACGCTGACCATCAAGGACTGAGTTCCTGTGGCGGAGGGGTGGTGGTTATCCCCTTTTGTTACAATATATGCCCTTTTCCCCGGGGACTCTTCTCTAAAGTCAGAGATCACTACATAATGTTGTATCAGAGATCCTTAAAATGCTTTTTCTTAAAATGTAATGTGTAATGGCATTGTGACAGTTTCTGTTTGGCTTTTCTTTTTACTCATTTGGGGTTTTCTCCTTTCTTCTTATTGGGTGTGGGTTCAATAAATATTTGCTCTTCACTTAAGTTGCCTCTGTCCTTGGTAAATTCTACTCAAGAGCTGGTTGGTGTGATTAGATTCCAGGCACCAACCCAAAGACCCAGTTTCTTTTTCAACCCACTACAGTTGGTGGAGAACCCAGGCGGCTTTTTCAACCTGGATCACCATCTCTCTCCAGTCATCTTTGCTTTTCAAAACAGCAGATCTGAGAATAACCAAATCGCCCAAACACACAGCTGGGTGGTGCTCAGATTGTAAAACCTTCTCCTCCACTCCCAACATTCAAGATATTTCTCTAGACTCAAGGATACTCCAGTATATTCAAGTCCGAGATCAAGTACTCCAACAGGTAGGAAGACCTGCGTGGGCAAACTCAAGCAGAAAAAGGAAGTCTATAGGACATGGAAGGAGGGGATAGCCACTTTGAATGATTATAAGTCTCTAGTCAGAGGATGTAAGGATGCAACTAGGAAAGTCGAGGCCTCCTCGGAATTCAACCTTGCAAGAGAGGTCAAGGACAACAGAAAGGGCTTCTTCAAGTACACTGCAGATAAAACTAATACTACAAGCAACATAGGCCATTGTTGAAAGACACGAGTGCCCTGGTGCCAGAGAATACAGAGAAGATGGAGACACTGAAAGCCTTCTTTGCCTCTGTCTATCCTGCTGGAGGCTGTCCTGATGAATCCCAGACTGCTGAGGCCCCAGAGGAAGTTAGGAAAAAGGAAAAGTTCTCCCTGGTTGACAAGGACTGGGTCAGAGACCAATTGCACAGTCTGGATGTGCATAAATCCATGGGCCCTGATGGGATGCACCTACACGTGCTAACGGAGAGGGTAGAAGTCATTGCTAAGTCACTCTCCATCGTCTTTGGTAAATGATGGGGATCAGGAGAGGTGCTTAGGGAAAGGAGGTTAGTAAATGTCACTCCAGTCTTCAAAAAGGGTCAGAAGGAGGAC
>VZRI01013905.1:153626-164969 GCA_013397515.1 Upupa epops | reverse complement strand
CCCTCGCTAGTAGTGCTGAAGGCCAGGCTGGCTGGGGCCCTGAGTAACCTGCTCTAGTGAAGATGTCCTTGTGCAGGGGGCGAGTGGAACTGGATAATCTTTAAGCTCCCTTCCACCTCTGTCCATGCTGTGGATCTATAAAAGCTCTAACTGTCTGGGGTAGCTGAGGTTTCCATAGTCTGGAAAGAGTACTGGGCCACTTTAGAGCACCTAGTCAGCTGGCTAGTAGCACTCTCTTTTCCCCCCAGCAGGGGTGTTGGTCCTAACAGATGGCTTATTTATCCACAATTATATGGGGTGAATTAAAAAGAGTGTTTACACTTTGTCCCTTTCTTCTCCCTCCTTTGGCAGCTGTGCTGGTAACTCCTGGAGCAGGGTCGGTGCCAGAGCCGAGCACCTCATTCCCAGCTCTGTGCTGCAGGAGCTTGCTTTGCCACCTCTAACGAGAGAGCTCCTCTCCCAGTGCCCTCTAATGAGCTGCAGGGTTTGTTTGGTTGCTTGTTGGGTGTTTTTTTTTTAACAGAGACTTATAAATAAATGAGGAGCTCAGTAGAAAAGGATAAATATTTAATAGTCTGGCCTTTATTTGCTTCCAGCAGGCAGCCCTACCTTGCTGTACAGGTTGGCTTTACGTTACCTTTGCTGATTTGAGAGAGTTCTTGTTGACCCTGGATTCCCCAGTCAGAAGGGGAAACTCAAAGCCATGAATGCTTTTCCATACCCGTGAGCTTTTAATGTCTCGTTGTTCTGACTGAACTGAGAGGGAGGTAGTCTTACGATGTCTAAAATTGCTGTGTTTGCAGGTCTGGTTGATGGTGGAAGCTCTGTACAGCTGAGCTGAGTTTGTAGGGGGTGTATTGCTGAGGAGGGACTCGCTGCTCACAGCTGTTTCCATGCTTGGCATCAAATGCAGGTGAAATCCATTTAATTCTCTGGATTTCAGCCTCTGAGTGGAGAAAACAGCTTTTCTGACCAGTGCAGGGTTCAGCTGTGGCTCCCTCTGATTTCCATCAGCTCTTTGTCTTGGTGACAATATCTTTGTGCCAAGAAGTGGGTTATAAATGACTGAATTGATCACTGGTCAGTCAAACAGATCTTGGAGCCCAGGACTTGTTTTGAGATGAGGTAATGTGTGTCCACACGGGGCTTCAGGGAGTGAGGGAGACCCCAAAATGGTGGTGGTTGACGATGGAAAGACCTGGACCCACTGGAAAACGTAGGGTTGTGTTGATTGTGGAAGAAGTGGTAGGGGTCACAGTATCATAGGATGGGTTGGGTTGGAAGGGACCTGCAAAGGGCAGCCAGTCCAACCCCCTTGCATCAAGCAGGGCCAGCACTCACCAGATCAGGTTGCCCAGAGCCCCAGCCAGCCTGAGCTTGAGTGGCTCCAGGGATGGAGCAGCCTGGTCCAGGGCTCCCCCAGCCTCAGATACCAGACCTTGTTCCTTCTGTCCAGGCTCCCTCTGCCCTTCTCCAGCTCCAAACCAGGACCCCTCATCCTGTCGTTCCCTGCCCTTGGGAACAGCCTTTCCCAGCCCTCTGACAGCCCCTGCCACGGGTTGGAAGGTCACTATAAGGCCACCCCAGAGCCTCCTGTTCAGGCTGAATCCCAACTTTCTCATCCTGTCCTCATAACAGTGGTGCTCCAACCGCCTGAGCATTTTCTGGCCTGCGGGCAGGAGAGGAAAGGATGCCTGGCCCTGCCTGGTGGGTGACAGGAGGCAAGGAGTAACAGGACCCACGCCTGAGCAGCATTACCAATTCCCAGTGTCCTGCTGACCCAGGCTCTTAAATGTCCCTGAACTTCTTTTGAGGTGAGGTACTTGGGGAAAAAGACCAAAGAAGGGCTCGTGAGAGGGTCTCCAAGGTCTTTGTCCCTGAAGAAGCTGAAGGTTCAGAGTTAATGATGAAATGAAGAGTCGTGTGGGTTGTCTTGGTGACTGTGTAACCTGCTGTCTGGTCAGTGGGCTCGATGCATAATTTAGATCCCTTATTTTATCTCGGGACTCGTATTACTCAGCTCTTTCATATTTATCACCCAGCTTGGCTCGCGGAGCTTCCTGTGGCTTTCGTGAGCAGAGAGCGGCCGCCGATGACGGCGCTTTCTCCTTTCCTCTTAGGCAGCTCCTTTTACACCCCTCCTGGTGCTGAGGAGCAGTGACTATCTAGACGTGTGTTCCTCTTTCACAGTATTTAGCTGTAAGAGCTGCCTGGGACACCGAGCCAGCTTCTTGTTGGGTAAATTACTGCTGACATGGGTTTCTGAGAGCCGCTTGCAAATGAGACTTCTCAACGAGGTCCTTTCTTTCCATCTGGCAGTGCAGTGCTTCTGCTGGAAAACAAGAGCTAGCGATTTCCAGCGTGATTTCAGCTGGAATTCTAACAGTTCTGCCTCCGGGCGCGTTGCCTTGAATGCATGTTCTTTTCCCAAGGCTTTTTCTTGAGGTTAACTCTGATTCAGGAAACAGTACATTGGTGTTGCAGAGGGGGCAGAAGCAGTGGGATTTCACAGGTAGTTCATTTCTCCTCAGAAGACTCTTCCTAAGCTGCTGAGAAGCCTTCCTGGAGCGGTTAATGGTCTCTGGCTGAATGAGGTGCTTCTGAGGAAGATGCTTATTCACTCTGCATAGGCCCTACCCTGACAGACTGACCTGTCACCACCCTGTGTGGGTGATTGTCCATGAGTCAAAGCCGTTTGGGAGCTGCTCTGCAGAGCAGCATCTATTTCTCCCTTGCTTTGCAGCCTGTGGTGGTGTTGATGAGACTCTCCAGGCCTAGGGAGGGGTGACCTATTTCCCTGCTGTAGGGTTGAGCTGCAGCAGGGGGCTTTGGGTGGTTGCGGTGCAGGTGGAGACACCTCTTCATTCCTTTGTTTGCACTGAAATGACAGGCATTCACACACCCTTGTTTTCCTCCCACAGCTTCATGTTTCCGGTCGCAGGTGGTTTGGGCCCCCCTCAAGGTACGTTCGAGCTCCACATGTGGAGCACTGAGCTCTTGGCTTCGTTTAGATACCTGAAACAACTCAAGACAGCTCCATGCTGACGCTCGGAGATGCAACTGAACTCCACGGCTGTTTTACCCCCCCCTCCATTGGATTCAGTGCTGCTAAGCCAGCTCTCTGGAGCTGAACCGGTGTGGAAGCAGCAGCGTTAGCAGAACACAGGGTTAAAGACCTAGAGAAAGCCTACCTTTCTGTTTATAACCTGAATTTGCCTTAAAGATCTGTGGATGTTATTTTGAGAGTGGCATTTCCCCTCTGTAGGCTCTGGCTCCCAGCTGTGTGTACCTACCTTGTGTGGGTGTTGCAAGGCCTGGTAAATATTTACAAAGCACAGCAATACCCTGGGACAGGAGTCCCAACCTGTGTGGAAAGTGCTGTTACAATAGGAGAGCCTCAGCCTTCAGTGACCTTCCCTGTTGTTCCTCTGGCAGTGCTGTTTAATGAATGGAAAATACAGGGAGAGCTTGTAGGGAGAGAGCAGGGTTCTCTTGCAGAAGGCCTCGGGGGCTGCTCTCGGGGTTGTTCTCCAGTGGGCTACTGAAACGCTGTCCCCTTGGCTCTGCTCAGTGAATGGCTAAACCCCAGTTGGATTGGAGTTTGGCTGGGCCTGACAAACCCTTTAGCCACTCTAGTTTGGCTCGTGAATCTGCAGACGAGGTATCTGGCCACTCCAGTGTGAAGCTGAGTTATGAAAGATGAGTTTATTCCCCAAGACTTCCATTCAAAGCCTCCCACCTCGTAAGTTTTCCCTTTCAGGAAGCTATCAGCACCACAGATTCCCAGAATGAGTGAGGCTGGCGAAGCCCTCTGAGCTCATCCAGCCCAGCCAGTGACCTGACATCCCCACAATCAGCCAGACCAGGGCACTGAGTGCCACAGGCAGTCTGTCCTTCTGCACCTCCAGGGATGGGGGGCTCTACCACCTCTCATTCAACCTCATTAATGAAATCTTGTTAATTAGAAATGACCCTTTCCAAAGGGCAGATACGGGCAGAACCCCACAGAGAATCCTTAGGACAGAGGCAGGATTAATCAGCTTGGTTATGGGGACAGCCCCATGGTGTTTAGTCCCTCTGACTGACCCGGTATCTAAACTAAGGCGATCCTGTGGCTGCCTGCAGTGCAACGAGTGGTTTTATAGGTAAAGTCTGAGAGCTTTGTCCTTTTTCTTTGCTGGTTTAGTAATAAATTAGGGGGGAACAAGGTGTGGGGGAAACACCCCTCTCCCCACTAAAGCTTTACCATGACTTGCTTGTCCTTTCTCTGTGTTTCATGTGTTGTTGTAGGGATGATTCCTATGCAGCAGCAAGGCTTTCCGATGGTTCCAGTCATGCAGTCCAATATGCCAGGCATGATGGGCATGAATTACGGCTCCCAGATGGCCCCTGGCCCCATGACCATGCAGGTACGTGGAGACCGAGAGGAGGTGCCTCAGTGTGTGTCTGGAAGGTGGTGGCTGCTGCCGTGGTCCTCTAGCGACTGGGGCAGGGGGAGAGGGTGGGACTCGGATGGAAAAGCAGAGTCGTGTGAGGTGGGATGTGGTACCCAGTAGTACTGCCTTGAGGATATTTCTGATGACTTCAGTCGATGAGTTTCGTTGGGATGTGGATGGGGAGAGCGGGGGAGTCTGGCACACGTTACTCACTGTTGTAGAGTCGAGAGAAACGAGGGGGTAGTGTGAGGACAGCATGGGCAATATTTAAAGCAACTTGGACGCTCCAGCCCCCGCGGAGATGTCAGGATGGGAACTCTGGTGTCGTGGTACGTGTTCTGGCACCCAAGGGAGGTGAGGGAAGTGGGATCTCTCAACAGGAAAGGGAAGAAAAGCACCAGCGAGATGCTGCAAAGCTACCCGATGCCACCCACTCCCCAGTGTGGTTAGTAATAGTACTGACTTGTTGAGCAGACTGTCCTGCCTCCTAAACCCCTTCCATCCTCATTTGTGAGAGGGAAGAGTGCCATCTGCTGAGTGTCCTCTGTTCTGTGCTGCACCAGAGCTCCCTGACCTCCTCATGCTCTGAATTTGATGAGATCTACCTAGTCCTCAGCTTGGCAGCATGGAGCTGCCAGTGGGTTAGATTTTTTTCAGTGGGGAGGGAAAAGACCAAACCGAACTTGGCGTCCTTTGTTCTCTTGTAGGGTGGGATGCCCTTGGGGCCGATGCCAGCGACCGGAATGCCTTACATGGGTCAGGCTCCTTTCCTGGGCATGCGTCCAGCAGCCCCACAGTACAGTCCGGACATGCAGAAGCAGTTTGCAGAGGAACAACAGTAAGTGCCAGTTGACTGACTCTGGGGAAATTCCTTCTTCCTGAAGGGAAGATGTGGTCTGCAGAGTCCACACCCTGAAAATATTGATGGTTTCTGTAGAGGAGGTGTTCACTTAGGGCTGTGGGGGGGGTGTTGGGATCATCCCTCTGCACGTGAAGGCCGTCTGTGAAGCTGTTAGTGGCTGTAATGCAGCTCTGATAAGAAGTAGGAAGGTCTGCATGGAGAGATCTGGATTTGAGACAGAAGAAGCTTGAAAAACAAAGCAGGGACTTGCCATGAGAATTGTGATGAAGCTTTCCTCTTAGATTTGATTTATCAAATGATTCTGCTGCAGGAAGAGGTTTGAGCACCAGCAGAAGTTTTTAGAAGAGGAAAGGAAACGGCGCCAGTTTGAAGAGCAGAAACAAAAGCTGAGGCTCCTAAGCAGTGTGAAGCCCAAGGTGAGTCCTGGATCATCACACGGGGGTGGTTCCTCAGGGTTTATTTTAATGGCCTTCAGCGGGGTGGGCTCTTCCACCAAGCACAGAAAGGGGGGGACAACTTACACGAGCGTTCAGATTTTATCTCTGAAAGCATCTGGAATAGTCGGTCCCTTTCGTTTTGTAAACAAAAGTCTGCTGTTGGAAGTGAAATCAGCGTTTGGAAAACAAACCAGCCCCCTGTGTGATGTCTGGGAGCAGAACGAGCTGCTAGAATAGAGAATCTATGGTTGGGTGTTGGCATCACCCAGCGTTTTGGACACTTGCAGTGAGCTCAGAGGCTCTGCAGACTGCTGGGTGAGGTTTGTGTGGAGGTCTTTGACTGGGAAGTGCTGTTGTGGGGTAACCTGCAGAGTAAATGCTTTGTAAATAGGGGAGATGATGTCGATACGTGACGGCCCCGCCGGACAAAGAGGGGTTTCATCTAGCAGCAGCCAGTTCCTGTGCTGAGGAGCTGCTGGGTATCGAAAGGAAATGGAGCTGTTGTCTGATCCTTTCCAAAACGTGTGGTGTTTGTGCTGTTGCAGACAGGTGAGAAGAGCAGGGATGATGCTTTGGAAGCCATTAAAGGAAATCTGGATGGGTTTTCTAGAGATGCTAAAATGCACCCAACACCAGCATCGCACCCCAAGAAGCCAGGTTTGTCGCCTTCTTTCCTCCTCTTCCAACTGAAAGCTCCTAACGTTTGAAATCCTCAGCAGGGGGAGCTGATTCCCACGAGGAATCTTCTGAGACCGTAGAAAGGGAGGGGATTGGCACTGTAGGCACTGATTGCTTGGCCATGTCAGGAGGGTGAAATCAGCTGTTACTAGAAGACTTTCTGAGTCTTTGAAGGAGAGCTCAGCAGGATGGCAGATGGCTGTGTGCTCCTTCTTTCCCAGCTGCTCCATTAATTAATGTTTTGCAGAGGTGCTTTTGAAGCCCAGAGGTGCTACACGAGCGCTCACGATGATCAAAAGGCTGTTTAATGACTTCGGTGTGCTGTGACAGCTCACGTGTGCACTGCTGCCTGGGCACGGCCACCCCAAAAGCTGCTGTATTTTCTCAGCAGTAATTAAAGACACTGGGAGCTATCCCTACTAAAGATTTCCTAGGGGTTGTAGTACGCTCTGTTCTGTGTGTACCCTGAAACAGCTTACCTAGACAAGCTTTCCCCCCTGTATAAAATCCTTACTGTGATTACAGGTGGATTCTGACACCTGTGTTGGCTGTAGCTTTGCCCATACTACATCAGGTCTGGTAAAACAGGGGACTACAAGGGGATCAAGCAGAAAGCTGTCTGTCTAGATGCTTGGGTTGGTGTCTTACAAAGCGTTACTGAGTTTCTGAAGGTCACATCCCCCTTGTGCAGACCCTCTGTTGTGCTGTGTGTTGACCCAAGCTGTTTAAAGCAAGTAGAACTCTTCCACAGCAGCAGTCAGGACCAAGTTTCACAGCGTTCACATCATAAAAACGTTGGTGAGAAGATGTGTGGTTGGAAGTGGCTGCTCAGTGTTAACCCTGCGTCTGATGTGCTGGCAGTACAGCTCCTCCCATCCTTGCCAAGCGATGCCCCCACCGATGGTTCCCCTCACTCGTTTGCTGCGAGCACCTCGTTGTTACCAGGTCTCCTGCCTCTCCAGCGTGACTCCTTTTTCCTCATCACTGTGCATTGTGTGTTCATTCCATTTTACAGATCACCCCACACCATCCCATCCTGCTGTATCTGTTTCCCACTCTGCTTTTCTCGATGATGAAGAATTTAGTGACTTTATACAAGGGCCTGTTGAAAGCCCCAAAGTGGTGCCTCAAGCCACCTCTCAGCCTTTTCAGCCTTTCCATTCAGCTGCTGAGGCTGGGCAGCTGCTTTCAGAGAAGGCTGCAGCCCAGACTCCGGGGTTACCCGTCCTGCATGGTCCAACTGGGCAGGTTCCTTATTTTCCTACCTCTGCATCTTCACCCAGTGTCCATAAACCAGGTAAAGCTCTAAAGTATCTGGGTTTTTTTACGTGTCACCTTCTGTCATAGAGCTGCACGAACTCTCTGCTGCTTTTGGTGGGGTTTTTTCAGCCTGTCTGGAAAGCATTTATAGGCAACTGAGTAGAAACCTGCTGATCCATGGGAAAAGATGATTGAAGTCACCTTCTCCTGTCCTTTGGCACTGCCTTGTAAAAGCAAGTCCATAGAATCCTCTGGAAAGGAGCTCCAGGAGCACCAAGTCCAGCCCTCATCCCAGCATCTCCTCAACCCCAAGGCCATGGCCTCAAGGGCTCTAGCTACTCGGCTTTTAAACCCCTCCAGGGATGGGGAGTCCNTCTCTAGTCTAAACAACCCCAGTTCCCTCACTGCTCCTCACAGGGCCTGTTCTCCAGCCCTCTCCCTAGCCTCACTGGCCCTTCTCTGGCCCCACTCCAGCCCCTCAGTGCCCTTCTGATCCTGTGGTGCCCAAAAGCAGACCCAGTACTCAAAGTGCAGTCACAGGAGTGCAGGGGCACAATCACCTCCCTACCCTTGCCAGTTTGTTCCTGACCTAGGCCAGGATGCTGTTGGCCTTCTTGGCCACCTGGCCACCCTGCTGGCTGCTGTACAGCCAACACCCCAGGGCCTTTTCTTCCGGGGAGCTCTCCAACCACCCTTCCCTGAGCCTGTATCTCTGCTGGGGGTGATTGTGCCTGAAGTGCATGACCTGTCACCTGTGGGTTGTAAGTAAAGCAGCTCCTGTGTGCTGTCCTATTCCCGAGTCTGTAGCAGGAAAATGCTGAGTTAGTGGTATAAAAAGCAGTTGTTTTGTAGAGCACTTGGGTGCTTCCTCTCTTGGGGGCTGAATGGGTGCTGGGGAGATGAACGTGGAGAGCTCTGCACGTGTAACTAGACACTGAACTCTCTGCTGAAGGTTGTGATGTAGTGCTGGTGCTGAGAGCTTCAGTTAGTGCCCTCTTGTTGCTGTCTGAACATGTTGGGTGTTCATGGTAAGTAAAGGACACAACTGAGGTAGACAAGGGTTTGACCAGGGTCTTACTGCTGGTCAAAGCTGGGACAGATGCTCATCTTTAACTCCTCGGGGGGACCAGTAATCATTTGCCTTTGCAAGCGTGGGATTGACTGCAGTCGGGGTGGTTAAATAAGAGCAGATAAATTCATCCCTCCTGCTGTTTACTCAGGCTCTTCCTTGGAGGAGAAAGTCTTAGATAATGGCTCAAATGCATCTGAACCCCAGCAAACCAAACTTAAACCCTCCGAAGTTGGGCGCACAAGCCAAGTGCATCCCAGTCTGACCCTGGGTGACTGGGATGTTGCGGGTGCCACCGCCGCAGAGGCGCTCAAGGCTTCAGAACAAAACGTAGCGGTTGAAGAGCGTGGTGAGCAAAGCCAACGTTTGATGGGATTTGAATCTAATGAGGTGCTGCTTGGACGCTAACGCTCTGCACACTAATTCTACAGCCAGCCCCGTGTCATTTTTTGCTCTGAACGCCTGCTTGAATGTCAGTGCCTCCTGCTCCTCGCTGAAAGCCTAACTGATTTTGCTCTGAACCTTTCCCCGTGTGAGGTGACTGCCCGAATCCAACACGTTGGTTTCATCAGGGCTGCTGGGCTCAAGTACTCTGCCCTCTTTCTTGGGCAACAACAACAGGAAAAAATAGCTCTCTCTCTAAAGATTTTGATTTGATGCAAGGACAGTTGTTACTGAAGACAGTCAGCACCGTGGTGGGCTCCTGTCTCTGCACTGTGTGGGTGTGGAAGGGTGTTAGGTTAATGAAGCACTTAGCTAGTTGATTCTTGTCTCCCAGCCCTCTGTCCTTCAGGGATGGAAAGCTGGACTGGATGAAAACTTCCAGGGGATCTCTGGTTCTCATCTGGATCTCAGTGAAACTGATTATTGACTGGCTTTGCCCATTCTGTGCTCTGTCCCACTCCAAAGAGAGGCACAGTCTCTGGTTCAGCTCGATTAGTGCCCTGGTGTGGTACTCGAGGGGTACGTGAGACGTGGGCTCTGCTGCAGTTAAATGTGATACAAATCCCTGCAGTCCTTATGTCACCTCATTTCACTGGGGTGGGAGCAGGCAGAGAAGCGGGAGAAAGCTCCTGGTCTGTAGATGATAGAACTGGGCACTTTCTGGAGTTATTCCTTCCCTAGAAAATCATCTTAATCCCAGAGTTACTGGGTTGGAAGGGACCTTGAAAGATGTCTGAGCCCAACCCGCCTTGCTGGGGCAGGGTAAACCTACAGCACCCAGTGTTAATGAACAAGCAGTCCTCTCTTCCATCACCAAATAGGTTCCTTTCAGGTGGCTTTGTGTTTAATATATTAAAACCCCTTTACTGGATGAAGTTCATCAGTCTGAGTGGACTGCACTAAATATGCATGAGCACTCCTTTTCCCTTCTAAGGTTTGATTTTTAAGGGGCTGGATTTTAGCAGAGAGATGAGGAGGCGAGAAGCAAGAACAGGTAGGATGCAGAAGTGCGTGGAAGGATGCTTAAAGCTGGAGAATAATGAGACTGGAGGAAGCAGCAGCTTTATTTTCCTTGGCTGGTGAAATAGAAGGAACTGTTTATATTAAGATGTGCGTGGAGTGGTGGGATGGTTAAAAATTAGACTGCAGTCTGGAAGGAACCCGAGAGGAAGAGGAAGAGATGCAAGGGCACTGGGAAAGACAAATCTGAAATGATTGTGAGTTTGGACAGGGCTCCATTCCAGATGAGCAGAAAATCTGCTTGGAGGGAGCTAGATAGGGAACAAAATCATGGGACCGAGGGGCAGAGTCCCCACGGTGAAGAGGGAAGTGACCAGTGAAGTGTGGTGGATGGCGATAGCAAAGCCTGTAGTGGTGGAGGTGGTTGTGATGTCTTCCAGGAGGGATGAGCAGGAGCAGTGGGGCAACACATAGGTTTCTGTGACTGGGATAAGAGCTCGCAGAGGTTTAACAGGTGTCCCTGAGAAGAATGTTAGGGTGGAACAGGGATGGTAGGGATGAATGTGTTTATTCCCCAGGCAGCCCTAACACCAGGTACTTGAGAGCAGGGCTAGACTTAATACAGAACAGAACTGTTGCCATCAGATATTAAGCTAGAACATCAGCAGAGCTAGAAATTAGGAGGGAGGTGATTGAGGAGCTCCTTGGTTATGTGCAGAACTGCATTCTTCCTGTTACTGCCAAAACACTCTGGTTCTGATGCTGAAACACACACTCCTGCAGCAGCTGTTTGTCCTCTGAGCACAGTGATTCCTATCTGACACCTTTGCCTGAAAAGCTGCCCTCTAATCTCTGAGATCCAGTTGGAGTCTCTGTAGCCTAATACAACTCTCTTGTCTTTTCTCTCGCTGGATGGGGTGCCTGTAGGAGTCGGAGTGTTCCCTTCGCAGGACCCGATCCAGCAAATGATGCCTCCCTGGATTTACAACGACAGCTTGGTCCCAGGTAAACAAGGGTCACCAGCAGGTGAATCGTGTCTTTATGCTGTCTATTTAGGGTGGCTTTGTCAGAGGAAGAGGGTCTGTGCAAGAGTGTTAGATGTTTCCTCTAGAACTCATGATGACAGTGCTCCTCAGGTCCAGAAGGACACAGAGCTGCTGGAGAGAGTCCAGAGCAGAGCCACAGAGATGAAGGGAA
>VZRI01013905.1:112822-153604 GCA_013397515.1 Upupa epops | reverse complement strand
TTCCTGGTGAGGGTTCCAGAGCCCTGGCAGGGGCTGCCCAAGGGGGTTGTGGACTCTCCTTCTCTGGAGCTGTTTCAAACCCTCCTGGGCTATTCCTGTGCCACTGGATCTGGGGGCTCCTGCTGTGGCAGGGGGACTGGACTGATCCTTGCTGATCCCCAGCATCCTGTGATTCTGTGACAGGTTACTGATGATGCTGCTTTCATGGGAACTCTGGGTTTGGCCTGGCCTGTAATTAACAGGCTCATTTCTTAAGGCTCTTTATCCTCTATAACCCAGCAAAACAGCAACTGGAACGCTGTAGTAAATACTGATTACACTGGGGTTTAAATACCTGCAGCTCTTAGAACTATCTGTGTACGTGGATTACCCTGGCACGTCATTCCAGCAGCCCGTTTGGAGTGGAGCTCTGTTTGATATCAAATATTTTGAGTATAAACTCATCTGTGAAGACCACCCGACTGTATTTAGAGGAAACATGATGCTGCAGTACAGTGCCAGGGTGCTCCTGCCTTGCCGTACGCTTGGAGTGTTACTAATTTGTGTGATGTTGAGTTTGAGACGGCGCTGCCGTCTGAAGTTGACCTGCAAACAGCAATTGCCACGCTCTGACGCTGTCTCCCTCTTCACAGAGTTGTATAAGAAAATTTTAGAGACCACTCTGACTCCTACTGGAATAGATACAGCTAAGCTCTACCCCATACTGATGTCGTCTGGACTGCCCAGAGAGACTCTTGGACAGATCTGGGCTTTGGCCAACCGTACGACCCCTGGGAAGCTCACGAAAGAGGAGCTCTACGCTGTCCTGGCCATGATCGCGGTCACTCAGGTACGGCCAGCACTCTGGAGGTTACTGAGTCACTTAATGAGTATCTGGTGAGCCGGTTCTCGAGTAAAATACTCCTCCTGTTCGAGTCCAGAGGAGAGACACCCCTTGTCACTTGTAGGAGCAGTGTGTGGGAAAGGAGATGCAGCACACACCGGGTTCAGACTGGCTTCGCTGGCCATGGCTTACTGGGTCGAGTTACTAAAACCTGCTGTCCAGTGCCTCTGCCCACCCTGGTGGGTGTCATTGCTCTCTAACTCCAGCAGCCGGGGTGTTGGATGGAATTCGAGTAGGTGGGCTCCTGGTGACACGTTTTGCTCTGGGAAGTTAGCCTGAAGCTTGGCCATTCTCTGCTCTCTCATGGTTTCAGTGATACAAGCCAGAAGCTGGACTTGAGGATGCAGCAAGCCTCTGATGTCTGTGTGTGCTTGCCTTTGCAGAGAGGAATACCTGCAGTGAGTCCTGACGTGTTAAACCAGTTCCCAGCTGCCCCCGTCCCTACTCTCACTGGCTTCCCGATGCCCCTGCCCGCCGCGGTGAGCCAGCAGCCCCTGATGCCTGCTGCACCGCCCGTCTCCATGCCTCTCAGCATTGGGCCGGCCGTGATGGGAATGAGCATCACGGCACCAACAAGCGGAGCTGCGGGACAGCCTTCTGGAGGGTTCCTGCCTCCCTACGCAGCCGCTCAGGTCAGCTCGCTGCTCTCACACGCTCCTCTCGCGTGCCTCAGCTCTTTCAAAGTGGTGACAAGGGGCTTTAAGCGAGGAGCCATAAATAGAGCTGCAGGGTGGCAGGTGACACGTGGAAACGTGAAGTCATGTCACTGGGGATGTTCTTTTATTCTCTGTTTCTTTCTGATGACATTAGAAGGGGAACAAACGTGGTCTCTGCTGTAAACGAATGGCATTCAAAGGGGATTGGAGCTGTCGTTAGGAGTTTCAGCTTCAGCTGCACAACAGGCTCCCACCATCCTGTGAAAACCCAGCTGGAGGTTTCAGGAGAAGCTGAGAAGGATGGAAACCTTGGCTTTACCCCACTGTCAACCGTGTAGGGGGAGATTAAATTGGCTTCTTGCAAGTAGGGTTCATCCTTCTGGACAATGTGTGTCCTCTGATGCCCTTCCTCAGGGAAAGGGTGCTCAGAGCCTGGACTGGACTGCCCAGGGCAGTGGGGGAGTCCCCATGTCTGGAGGTGTTGAAGGCCAGCCTGGCTGTGGCCCTGAGTGCCCTGGGGTGGCTGATGGTGGTCTCATTCTGTGCTTGTCATCCCATACACCCTGTGTGTGGTGAGGGTGGGTGAGTGCAGGCAGAGTGGAAGCACTGACCGGGCTATTTTTGAGAGCTCAAGTTGCAAGGTGATTTCCTTCTTGCCCCCACCTCATGCAGGCAGTCACGCTACCCTCAGCTGCTCTCATGTCACAATTTACATCTTGTTTGTCGTTCAGGTGGTAAAACCAGAAGACGATGACTTCCAGGAGTTTCAAGATGCTTCCAAGTCTGCCTCTGTCGATGACTCTTTCCCTGACTTCCAGGGGGATGTGGCTGGCTCCTCCAAAGCAGCCAGTTCACAGCACCGGAGCAGGTACCACAGCTTTGCTTTCCACTCGTTCAGCTTTCTTTGAAGCCATGAAGTGTTTTCTTTGTTTTGTGGGCTGTTCTCCAGCCTGTAATTTTCTTCCATCACCCGACTTCTACTCTGACAGTTCCTTTTGAGAGTTGTTACAGCTACGATTAGGCTTTCTGAACCAGAAGTGGCATCTCCTGGGCCATAGGTGGTTGCCCATTCTTTAGCCTTCTAGTCATCCTGCTGAGTTTAATCGAGTTTATGGGGGGTGGGGAGGAGTTTTCAAGTGCATGGGCCACGGGAAGTTGCTTCATACTGTGCTTGTGGGCAAGAATCTTGCATAAGCTATTTAGAAAACAGTGCAGTGAGGCAGAGGAGCTCAGCTGGTGGAGGAATGACCTCGGTGTTCAGTGCAGCAGGTAGAAACCGTTTGGTGAAGTTAAGGTTGGTCTTCAGGTCCTGAACACGAACCCCACAATGCAGGCACTGAGCGTCGCATCGTACTCTTCAAGGTCTGTGAACCCCGCTGGGCAGGGGGTTCCTGTCACTTCTAAACTTGTCAGTAGCTGATTGAAATCTCATTCAGCCTTCAGCAGCGCTGGCTTCTGCTTGGGAGTTGGCCAAGATGTGATTCCAGGTCAGGTAACACCACCAGGAGCCCCTTTACCCCCTTGGAGAGCTCACATTTCTCCTCCCAAGTCTGGGAACTGCAGATGTCATGGGTGATCCCCTGCATCTCCAGCTGTCTCTCTGCAGACACTCAGTTTGTGTTTGGTGGACGGGCTGCTCTTGGTCACAACCAGAAGCAGCAGAGAGTACCAGCTGCTTCCTCAGCGGTGATGCCCAACAGGGGCTACTAAAGCTGTTCCCTTATGCGGTTCCTAGTAAGAAATCAGAGGTTGCTGTTGGGGGTCGGTGCCATGTGTGTGCAGAGACACAGACACAGAGGTCAGAGTTGGAAGGGACCTCAAGACATCATCAAGTTCAAGTTCAGATCCCCTGCTGAAGCAGGGCTGCATTCAGGCAGGATTTGAACTTCTTCCCAGGGAGGGTCCCGGAGCCCTGGAAGGGGCTGCCCAGGGGGGCTGTGGAGTCTCCTTCTCTGCAGACGTTCCAGCCCCGCCTGGCTGTGTTCCTGTGCCACTGGGTCTGGGGGATCCTGCTGTGGCAGGGGGGTTGGACTGGATGCTCTTTCCAGGTCCCTTCTGATCCCTTATGATTCTATGAATGTCTCCTGAGAAGGAGACTCCACAACCTCTCTGAACAGCCTGTAAACACTGTAAAGAAGTGGGTTTTCCTTATTCCTAAGTGAATCTTCTTCTGTCCCAGCTTGTACCCAGTACTGCTTGTCCTGTCCATAGGCAAAATAGTCTGGCACCAGCCACCCTTCAACCAGCCGCCCTTCAGATAGCTGTGGAACAGGTCTCCCCTCACTCTTCTCAAGGCCAAACAGTCCCAGCAACCTCAACCTAGCCTCATAAGGGAGATGCTCCAGGCCCCTGATTGTCTTCGTTTCCCTCTGCTGGCCTCTCTCCAGTAGTCCCTTGTCTCTCTTGAACTGTAGAGCCCAGCACTGGACGCAGTACTCCAGATATGGCCTCGCCAGGGCAGGGTTGGGTGGGGAGGGTGATCTCTGTAGACCTACTAGCCACACGCTCCTTACTGCACCCCAGAATAGTACTGATCTTCATGGCAACCAGGACACACTGCTGGCTCCTGGTCAGCTCACCGTCTGCCAGGACTCCAAGATCTTTCTCTTCCAAGGTTACTCTCCAGCAGCTCTGCCCCTTAGCTGTTCATGAGGTTCCTCCCCCAGTGCAGGACCCTACGCTTGCTCTTGCTGAACCTCACGAGGTTCCTTTGCCGCCCTGTTTGCAGCGTTCCCTTCGTTCCTGCTCATCGCTGTGCAACGCAGGCAGCTCTGCCAGCTCCCAGCAGAGCCATCCGTTGTGAATCCCACAACGAGGAGGAGCAGGGGGTCATCACAAAAAGAAGGAATACAGTGGGAATGGGGCTTCTCTCCTCTTTCCACTGCAGCAGTTCTCTTTATTCAGCGATGGGGCTCGCACAGAACCTCACAATGAGCTGTAATCTCATTGCTTCTGGAGCTTTATTTACTCCCCCCCCCAAAACAAAAGCCATCTGTGGAGCACAGATGATGAGCCATTCCGCTTGCCAAGATCGCATCTCTAATAGCCAGCCTCGCAGCCATGGGAAGCTGAATTCTATTACCCCGAGCTATATTTTGTCGACGTCGCCGCTGTCTGTCTGCGAGCGTCAGCGCGCGTGTGCGAGGGGTTGGGCCTGTGCGTTGCTTGTAGGCTGCTGATAAGGAGATTGAAATGGCTCTGGAGAGATTCTTGCTTGGGGCTGAGGAAATTCATTCAGGTTTTTAATGCTCTGAGTATTGAGTGACACAAACTGGAGGTACAACCGCATCGTTCGCACGGAAAGGGGGGTGTTCTGTAGAGCTGCCAAGGGCTGATAAGCTCGGGGGGGATGGTTGTGTGGAGAGCAAGCAAAGCTCTCGCAGAGCGCCGTTGAAGTCTCAGCAGTGGTTGCTAACACGGTGTTGGGTGGTTGTGGTGGTTTAACCTGTAAAGCAGGTGTGTGCAGTGCTGGGCTCCTTGCTTCAAGAAAAAGATGGAGGGGCTGGAGTGGGTGCAGAGGAGCAACGAGGCTGGGGAAAGGCTGAGGGAGCTGGGGGGGTTGAGCCTGGAGAAGAGGAGGTTCAGGGGGGATCTTCTCCCTCTCTACAACTCCCTCAAGAGAGGCTGTAGTTAGGTGGGCATCGAGCTTTTGTCCCAAGCAACAAGAAGACAGGGCCTGAAGCTGCCAGGGGAGGGTGAGGTTGGCTGTCAGGAAGCCCTTCCTCAGGGAAAGGGTGCTGAGAGCCTGGACTGGACTGCCCAGGGCAG
Organism: Upupa epops; assembly: GCA_013397515.1. Classification (NCBI taxonomy): domain Eukaryota; kingdom Metazoa; phylum Chordata; class Aves; order Bucerotiformes; family Upupidae; genus Upupa; species Upupa epops. Next base: position 148,297 of record VZRI01013905.1, on the reverse strand, counting down.
TGGGGGAGTCCCCGTGTCTGGAGGTGTTGAAGGACAGCCTGGCTGTGGCCCTGGGTGCTGAGATGCTGTTAGGGGCTGGGCTGGCTGAACTCAGAGGGCTTTTCCAGCCTCAGTCATTCTGTTTGTGTGTGGAAAAGCTTGCCTGTGTAACTGGGGGCTCCATGTTTTGCCCATTTAGTTACCTGGCACCCACTGGTCAGCACCAGCAGAAGCACAAAGTTCTCCTTTTCTTCATCTCAAACACTGGTTCCACCCTGTTCCCTTAATTTTGCAGTGTGTCATGAAATAGAAAGCAGGTCAGCTGCAAGGTGGGAGCTGATAAAACCTCACGGGGCTCTGACTCTTCCAGAATTCACTGCGAATTCTCCCTGGACAGAGCAGTAATTGAAGCAGTGGTGAGAATTCCTGTGGTGTCAAGTTCCAGAGTGTTTTGTTTTGCTGCAAATTAGAATCAACAAGGGGAACAGTTGACTTCTGGCCTCCAGAGTTGTGATTAGATGAGAGAGAACATGAATTATCAGTTCCCTGCTGCCTGCTTCCGTGCTCTTCACAGATACTGTAGGTAGGGTCTCTGCTAAGGACTCTTCAGGGTACGAGTGCAGGTTGAGTGGCCATAATAAGAAACTTCTTGAAGTAGAACCTGGAAATGTAGATTGCTTGGGGAGAAATTAAGGCTCTTCTTGCTTTCTGTCTCTCTCCTGTTTGTTTTTAGTGGCCCAGCTCTCCTGATGCCGCTGCCAGGTAATAAGCCGCTCTCCTCGACGGATAAATACGCTGTGTTCAAAGGGATCGCAGCTGAGAAGCCCTCGGAAAGTACAGCTGCTTTTGGAGGTGAGGAGAGGGACTTGGGGGTGTTGGATGGTGGGAAAAACTCCACGTGAGCTGGCAGTGTTTGCTTGCAACCCAGAGAGCCGACCACATCCTGGGCTGCATCGAGAGGAGCGTGACCAGTAGGGTGAGGGAGGGGATCCTCCCCCTCTAGTCTGCTCTCGTGACGCTCTGTCTGTAGGACTCTGTCCAGTTCTGGAGTCCCTAGCACTCTCCTAAGGAGACTGAGCTGTTGGAAGGTGTCCAGAGGAGGGCCACGAGGATGAGGGGAGGGCTGGAGCACCTCTGCTGTGGGGACAGGCTGAGAGAGCTGGGGCTGTTCAGCCTGGAGGAGACTCCAGGGAGATCTTAGAGCGGTCTTCCAGTCCCTGAAGGGGGCTACAGGAGAGCTGGGGAGGGGCTGTTTCCAAGGGTTTGGAGTGGTCAGAGCAGGAGGAATGGTTTCCAGCTGGAAGAGGGGAGGTTGAGACTGGAAGTCAGGAGGAAGTTCTTCACCAGGAGGGTGCTGGGACCCTGGACCAGGTTGCCTAGGGAGCCAGTGGCTACCCCTTCCCTGGAAGTGTTCAAGGCCAGACTTGAGCACCCTGGTTTGGTGGGGGGTGTCCCTGCTCCTGGCAGGGGGGTTGGAACTGGATGGTCTTTAAGGTCCCTTGTAACCTGAATCATTCTAGGAATCTAAGAATGCAGTGAACACTGAGCAGTTTATTGTAACCCTTCCAGGGTTTAGTACTAATAGGATGGAATCATTAGGGACTGGATAGGACCTGGAAAGATCATCATGCGATGTAAAATACCTCGAAACCATCACGAATCGCATCGATAGCCACGTACATCACAAACTGCAAGTCCATCTATAGAACTATCTTTCCTTTTCCCCATATCTCTAGATTCTGGAGACAAGTACAGCGCGTTCCGTGAACTAGAGCAGCCATCGGAGAGCAAATTCTTAGGTAAGCAGTGAGGGGGCAGTGGGTTTGAAGAGGGTTTCATGCTTTTTTATGGTGGTTTTTATGAGCTGCAGGATTTCCAGTGTCAGAATTCTGGAGCAATGGTGTTTCTGCTTCTCTAAGCACTGAACTAAGAAAGCAGCCTGAAGTAGTGCAGTGTATTGCTGGAGCAACCCACAGACTGTGCTTTGGGATGACTGGGTGCTTCCAAGTCCTTTAAAATGATGATGTGGCTGGGATCCCTTCATTTTTTGGGAGAAACCTCTTCCTGGTGAGGGTGCCAGAGCCCTGGCAGGGGCTGCCCAGGGGGGTTGTGGAGTAGTCTCCTCTGGAGACGTTTCAAACCCGCCTGGCCTGTTCCTGTGTGACTGGATCCAGGTGACCCTGCTGTGGCAGGGGGATTGGACTGGAGGATGTTTCCAGGTCCCTTCCAATCCCTAACCCTGTGATTTTAAGGAAGGAGCCCTGTGTTCTCAGAAGATGCTGCAGGACAAAATTGCAGCTGCTTTGTGTTGTTAGGGCCAAAGTGTTTTCTCTGGTGACCTCCCACTTTGAAATGTTGTTGGAGTGGTTTGGGTTGGGAGTAGTAAGACCTCAGCAGCACCTGAGGTGCAGCCTCTGTGCGATGCCAAACACAGAGGCACCCTAAGCCTGTTCTGGCCCCATCTGTGTGTAACTCAGCTATGCAGCATCGGATGATCTCATCTTTTTAATCAGGTGGAGGGGAAAACACAACCTTAATATCTACACAGCTAGTAGAGTGTGAGCAGACAGGTAGAAGATACTCTCAAGTATCTGAATCTCCTGTCAGGTTCCGAGATGTCCTCATGCTTAGGGTTAAACACCTCAAGCCAGTCAAATAACCCATGGAATGCCACCCTGTGGTCTCTTTCCATGCTCTACACTATTGCAAATGACTGTCTGTGCCTGCTCTCCAGCTCTGACTGCTCTAACCCTTCCACCAGCCCGCGTGTCTAAGGGAACAGTTGGCAGCTCCTCAGTAAGTGGTAGTTTGCTGTGCTGGTTTGGGTTTGATGGGTAAAGTAGTGATTCCACGGGGATTTGTAGTGTTGCTGAGCTGGGGGAATTGATGAGGAGAGGGAGGAGAACGGGAGGAGGAGGAGAGGAGGGGTAGTCACAGTCCTTTACTACCCTTATCGAGAGAGTTCTCTTGGATCTTGGTTAAACTGACTCTGGGAGGCTGCTCAAGAATGAAGTGTTAGTGATTTACTTTGAAAATGGAACTTTATTGAGTGCTTGCTTTAAAATAGTGATCCTTCACGAGCACGTGCTGGTGAATGGGTGAAACAGCTCGGTGTTCTCATGCTTTATAAAACCACTGGTGTACGAGCAGGAGAAAAGCATCTGAAATAGATGAGTTCAATGGAATAGCTGTTACCCGGCGCTCAGGCAGGTTTAGACTACGCTCCTGTAACGCTGTAGGGTGTCGAGATGAACCTGGCAGGAGGAAAAAGCACAACAGGATAAAATGAGAGCTTAAAAGTGGCTTCAACCACCACGTCAGGCTCAACGCCTCGTGCTCTTTTCTGTTTGGGTCTCTGCTGGGGTCCCCATTAAGCCTGCTTGGCCACACGGGTTGGCTGGCAGCTGCCTTTTGCATGTGCCTGGTCCCTTTGGCCACCAGGCAAGTGGGGTTGGTCTGCCCTCTGTTCCCCTTCCAGCTTGCCAGCAGGGTTGCCTTTGCCTCAGGTCTCTGCTGGCACCCCGTTTGGGCAGTATCTTGAATAGAAGAGGAGGAGGAGGACTGCTTCTGTGTAGGTAGAAGAGAGATGTCAAATAGGAGCAGGGTGAGGTGGCAGAGACCTCTGGAAGCTGAGTAGTCACGCCCTGATCACCTTCAAGATCTGTTGGTGATGGTTTTGATAGGAACTCAGCATAAAGGGAACTGCGAGTGAGGCTGTTTGATAGACTTGGTTGTTCAGGATGAGCGTTGGGATCGCTGCCCTTGAAACCTGTGTGCTCTGTAGGAGTTGAGTTTGCGGTTCCACTTGCATCCCGAGCTCTTCATGCGGGTGGTTTGCAATAAAACCTCCTGACGTGGCATGAAATAGTTTGCTGGCTGCACGGTGTGACGACGAGGCGTTGCTTTGTCACTGCAGTGTCTTCTTATCCTGGTGTCTGTTGTTTTTCCCCTCTCAGGAGAGAACCTTGCAGAGTTCAAGCCTGCAGGAGCCGACGATGGCTTCACCGATTTTAAAACCGCTGACAGTATCTCCCCGATAGAGCCTCCCACGAAAGACAAAGCTTTCCCCACCTCCTTCCCTCCTCTGCCCGCTCAATCAAAACAGCAAACACAAGCAAAGACCCCTTTGAATCTCGCAGACTTGGATCTCTTCTCCTCTGCTGGAGAAAACAAGCAGCCATCCTTCCCACCTGCATTTAACACCGCAAAACCGGGCTCCTTTCCTCCGCCGCCCCTTCCTTCTAGCGCTGCCCAAGCAGCAGCACCCAGCAAAACTTCCAGCTTAGCTGATGACTTCGGAGACTTCAACCTCTTTGGGGAATTTTCCAACTGCCCCTCAGCCTCTGGACACGATGACTTTGCAGATTTCATGGCTTTCAACAACAGCAGCGGCTTTTCCGAGCAGAAGCCGGATGACAAATACAACGCGCTTAAGCTCGAGGCCGCTGCCGTCGCTCAGCCTGGCAGCACGGGGAAGAGCGGGCAGAGCAGCGCCGCCGCCGCTACGCCCACCAAATACGACATCTTCAAGCAGCTGTCCCTGGAGGGCTCGGGAGCGGGCTTTGAGGAGGCCAAGGACAACGCGCTCTCCTCGGCCAAGAGCGATGATGACTTTGCCGACTTTCACTCCAACAAGTTCTCTTCGGCCGGCGCCGATAAGTCGCTGGTGGACAAAGTGGCAGCTTTCAAACAGGCCAAAGAAGACTCCGCCTCGGTGAAGTCTCTGGATCTCCCTTCCATCGGCGGCAGCAGCGTCGGCAAGGAGGATTCCGAGGACGCCCTGTCTGTTCAGTTTGACATGAAACTGGCTGATGTGGGAGGAGATCTTAAGCATGTCATGTCTGATAGCTCTTTGGATCTGCCAACAGTTAGTGGCCAGCATCCACCAGCAGCAGGTGAGGAACTGGTTAGATTGCTCTGGTAACGTAGGTGGTGGAGGTGTCAGTGTTCTGTGTGCTAAACTCTACAGTATTGATGATGCACTGGTCTTTTTGGCAGCGAAAAGGCTTCCAAGCCCGCGCGCCCGTTAGCCAACGGCCCCGCAGCAAGGCAGCATTTGGGGTGTGTGTGTTTTTCTTTGTCTTAGAAGACTCTAAATAGCCGGAACCGTTCCAACTCCAGTTGATTTCTGACAGTTGCCAACATCGCACGGCCGGTACCCGTTAGCTGTTGTCGCTTAAGGGATCCCAAGCGGAATATTTCCTAATGCAAACAATGTCACTGCCTTTATCTTAGCAGGAGGAAGGAATGGCAGAGCCTCGCTGTAATCTCTGGGTTTCAACAAAGCTCTTGGCTTGGGGACTTTTCACCCTCTCTGTGCTCCCAAAAAAGGGGAGGGAGAGGGATCGACAGCACTAGTTAGGTGTCTGTGATGGTGGGGCTTTACCCGTGTAGCAGCACTGCAAGTAGAAGTGTTTTGTAGACTCTCTAGAGCAAACCCCCTCCCTGGAATCTCTTGGATTTAAAACTGTGGGACTTCTCTCGATCCTCAGCAGGTTTTCACTCCCTTTCATTTCCCTCTATCAAAGCGCTCCCCAGAGAGTGAGGTGAGCGCCTGCCAGCTGCTCGCGTAGCGTAGAACACCTCTCCCAAGCGCCCTGCCTTTGCTTTTCCTGTGTCCAGCGGGAGAGAGTTCAACACTCTGTGGCCTTCGTTAACCCAGGAGCTGTTTCTGCGCTCTAGAGACAGGGGTGATGCAGTTGAAGGCCTCTCTGAGCTGAGGAGAGGGGGGGAAGAAGAGCAAAGTGTGAGTGCTGAGAGTTTCCCCACGGAACGCTTTGCACACGAGTGGAGACAAGCCTTTACCCTGCTGTAACTTTGCATTCTAGGGGGTTTTTCTTTTAAAGTAGTGCGGGGAGAGGATGAAGTTGGCAACTTTAGCTGTAGAGAAGGCTCTCTAACAGGGTAGAAGCTATCAGGAATCATTTATTAGCTCAGACACCCCGTGTTTCCGCTCGGCGAAGCCCCGAGCGAGCGCGCTGCTGGCCGCAGCCCCTGCAGCCTGTTGGGGAATGTTTGCTTAGCTTCGGAAAGCACTTTCTTCCTAGTATTTTTCTAGCCTCTTTGGGTGGTAGGGTGACTCTTCTGCAGGATGTGAGCTGCTGCCTCACAAACCGGCGATGCATAATCGCCCTTTGCGGCAGGAAGGCCTTGTGCAGCGGGGCTGGGGAGGGGGGTGTTTCGGGGCGGTTGGCTGATCATGTGCTCGTGGCTCAACTCTTGAACTCGGAGGTATTAATGAGAAGCTATTTTTATTAAACTGCAACGAGTGTATTCTCCTACGGTGCCAAGTTAGCTGTGTTTTCCACAGGGAGAGGATGTTTTCCCCTCCCTTTCACTCCTTTCGGGTTCCATAGCGGAGCTTGCGCTGGCCCATCCGTTCCCCAAACCTCTGTGCCCGCCTGTTCCTTTTGGTGCATTTCAAGCTGTGAACTGCTGATCTTCAGCCCTTTCTGTTGACATGAAAAGCAGGTTTCTTTTCCCCCCCAACTCCTCTTAATTTCCATCAATCTGTAAATCTCATGTCCAAAAGGGACAGTATCCCTTTAGCATCTCCGCTGCTGCCAGAGGGGAGACCACTGGCTGGGGTCTGTGTGTTTGCAAGCACCGTGAGACAGCGGCAGGACACGAGGGACTGGGAGATGATTTGAGTTGTCCTGATGTAGCAACACTGGGCTCTCTGTCCTTCTGGCTCTTGAGGTTTCACGCTGTGTAGCTCCCAGCTAGGAGCAGGTAGGTTTGGGATTAGAAAGGAACCCGTTGCATCGCTTCCCGCACGATGGAGGGAAGAAAGCTTTCCAGCTTGGCTCTCTGCAAAGGGGATACTGTCTCTTTAAACTTTGCTCCAATTCTTTGTGTGCAAGGTAAATTTCTCCTGATGCTGCCTGATTTGTCTCTCGCCTTTACTCCCTGTAACCCTTGGAGCGCTGGCTGCATGCCCCGCCACCCAGGCTGCTGCTTTTTAATCCCACTGACCTTTCACTCCGCGTCTGGACGACCCCGATCTGGCTGTGGCGAGAGACGTCCCCCGGCCCGGGTGTTCTCCAAGGGTTTTCCAGCTGCCCAAACCTGTACAGCACTCTTTATTTTCTTAAATTCCTCTGGTATCATCGGAGAGCTCTGTATATTTTAATCACCTCCAGGGGTTGGTAGGGGTGGGGTGGTTGGGTTTTTTTTTTCCTGGCTGCTTTTCTAATGTCTAATTCCAACTCGCCATTTCCTGTGTGAATGTGCCTTCTGGGATCTGCTTGGATAGCTCTCTTCTGCGAGTATTGACCTGCATGCTTTCTCCTGATAACGCCCTTCCGAGCTCCTGTGTATCACTCTCTTTTGTGATCTGTAAGTCCTGCTGTGTTAATAAATATTATCTTGGCCTATTTTGAACCCGTGGGGATGTGTGTGATTTGTATCTCTTTTTTTTTTCCCTCTTTTTTCCTCTAAAAAAATCAACTCACAAAGTTTAAAGTCATAGTATCCCCTAAAACTCCTGCAGAGCAGCGTGTGGGTGAGCTTCTTCCTCCTCTTCTGGCGCTCTGACCCCCTCCTCCTTGCGCGCTTCTAGCCCATCTTCTTCGAAAGAGCAGGTTTTGAGAGGGGTTGGTTAGAGGAACTCTGTGCTGTTGGTGAGGTGCTTGGGAGGGAGTGGTGGTGCTGGTTCATTCTGCAGACCAACGCTGATGGCTCTGTCCTGTTGTTTCCTCCTCTGGATTTGTCCCCTCATCTGGGATTCCCCGCTTGGAAACTCCCAAACACAACTGCCAGCAGCAGATCTGTATCGCATAGCTGTGTCCCTTGCAGCTCCTCCAGACCCTGGGCCACGAACAGTCTGGGAACAGTAAGCAGATGAGGTAGAAAGCTATAAATACGTGAGGTGTGGAACGAAGTGGAGATGCCGCTGCAGTGCAGACTGGGGGGCTGTGGTTCCTTGCCACAGGAGCAGAATCCAGGGCAAAACCAGAGAGCCCAAACCACCCTTCCTCCTTCATTTCTGGAGAGGCAGAAGGTTCCCACCTGGCTCTAAACCCGGGGTTTAGGTAGGCAGGACCCGTGCTGTGAGTATTTGCTTAGCTGGAGGGGGGAGAGCTCTGCTCGCAGCTCTCCACTGCACTTCTGTCCAGACCTGACAGAGTCACCGCCTTGCTCTCCTTTAGTTGAATTCTGGCAAGAGAAGAGCTTAAAGCCACTTGTTTATCTGGCAAAGACCTCTAAGCAGAGGGTGTGGATGTGTTTTCTGAGCTGAGCCAAGGGGTCAGAGGTGCAGCAGCTGCCTTGGGCTTCTGCAGGCTGTGGCTGAGCCACCTCTGTGCTTCCATTGCAAGCTCAGAGGGTCTCTTTTCCACTGCGGAGCAGTTTTGATGATGACAGTTACAAAATCAAGAGCACATTCCTGAGCTACACATGACTGGAAGGCTTTTCCCTGCTTTTCCTTCCACTGACTGTACTCAACAGCCAGCATTCACGATGGTTTCTGCCTTGGCAGTGACTTTCTTCAGTGAAAGTAAATGGGAACAACTCCCTTATCACTGACTCTGCTCCAGCTGAGAAAGAGCTGTGAGTGTCTCTGCTTGCTGGTAGGTGTGACACAGCCCCAGTGCCTACAAGCCTCTGCCTTACTCCCATTTCAGCCAGAGCTCTGCTGGAGTCAGTGAGGGGTTGCTGCCTGTCCCACTCCAGTCTCTGCAATGCCCTCAGTGTAGCAGCTCTGGTGCACTGCTGCTGTTCCACCAGGAGCAGAACTGGCTGTCACCTGCATCCCCAACCAACCAAGAGATGACACTCAGCTTCATTTGTGTAAACTGAAATAGAGGGACCTGAAAGCCTCCTGTGCTTTCTAAAGTCACTACATCTCTTCCAGTGCTCGGAGCTGTCGCTCTCGGTTTGCTTTAGAGTAGCGCTGGTGCTGTCAGGAGCTTCCCTTCCATGATTAAACTGTTGACATTGAAGGCTCCAGCTTGTAAATCGCCTCCAGCTGTAGCTTAGTCCTAGGTAGTTGAAATAAATTGTTGTAGTTGGCTCAAATGAAGGAGGTAAAGTTTTCCTGTAGGTGAGATAACACGGGGCAAGTGTTTTAACTGTATTCCATCCTCTCTCTGGGTTATCCTGCCCAACCCTTGGCACCACCCCCTGTTTTGCCTTGCTCCAGCAGCTCTGGGCCTGGTGAGTGTAGCCGTAGCCATCCCTGGGGTGATGCTGAGGCAGGTTGGACTATGGTTTGGGTGGTTCAGAGGGGGTGGAAAGTAACCAGTGAGTATTGCAGGCCGTTGGCTCTGGAAGCAGCACAACAGGGGGTTGTCCTCTGCGCCCCAGAGTGATGCTGTGATGATCACTTGTTCCATCCTTGATTCCCTGTAAATACTTTTAGAGGAAAGAAAGTGCAGCTCTGTGACAGTGACTCTGATTTGTCTCACACACACGTGCACCCACCTCTCCCTGCCCTGGTCTGTGAGTGATCTGAGGCTTTAGACTGTTCAGTCTGGGGTGTGATTTGTATCTCGTGCAGAGCTGATGGTGCTAAGGGTGAGGGGCTTTAACTCTGTGGGGACTGAGAGCTTTAGGGGTTTTATAACAAAAATAACTCTCCTCTGCTGTGGTGATTCTGAAAGGCACCTCAGAACCCCTGCTGAGGACCTCTGCCTTATGGTGAGAGACTTCACCCAAGTCTATCTCTTATGGTAGGAGGAGGGGATTCCAGAACTCTAAGACTCACTTGCATAGCATAGAATCCTTAGGGACGGGAAGGGACCTGGAAGGATCATCCAGTCCAATCCCTCTGCCACAGCAGGATCCCCAGACCCAGTGGCACAGGGAGCGTGCAAGCATTTCCACGGCTTTAGAAGGACTTAGGCTTCGATTTCTATGGGTTTAGGCTTTGCTTTCCTTTTTTTCCTGATAAAAGTTGATGCTTCTCCTAGCTCCGCTTCTGCTCCCAGCCGAGCTGTCCTGCAGCAGGGAATTGGGTCTCTGTTCACTCCGTGTGGTGCTTAGTTAGGAGTAATTAATTTTTTCCTCACTTAATCATCTCTACCTTTGAAAAACCCCCACTGCTGCACTCACATCTTTGAAAACCGCGAGCTGTGACAGCAGTGGGGCTCTGCTTTGCCTCACTGCACCCTCCCTTCAGGGAGCTGGAGAGAGCAGAGGTCTCCCCTCAGCCTCCTCTTCCCCGGGCAGAGCTGCCTCAGCTCCCTCAGCCTCTCCCCATCAGCCTGCTCTACTCCTCCTTTCACTCATTACACGTGTCTGCTCTCAGGCTGCTGGTTCATAACTTCATAACTGCTCAAAACACAGCCTTTCTGCCAGTCATGAGGATCTCCTCATCACAAGAGGGCTTTGGGGTCATGGAATCCTCAGGGAAGGACCTCTAGGATCACCGTGTCCAGCCCTCAACTTGACATCTCCCTCAGTGTGCTCTGCACATGGAAACGGCCTGCCCTGGGTGCTCCTGCTTTGGCAGGGGGTTGGAGTAGATGATCTCCAGCTCCTGGCATTCTGTGAATCACTTAGTAGCCCATTGTGTGTGTGGGAAAGCTCCTCTGCATCACCCAGCTCCACTAATCCTTCAGGTCTGGGTAGCTGTTCAAAGGGGATGAGTTAATTTCCCCTGTGTGAGAACCTCCAGCTTGTGGCAAATGATTCTGGGGAGGGTGGACGTGTCTGGGTTTCTGCAGTACCGTAGGAGATCCTGCAGAAGCCAGCTCACCCGGGGTGAGGGGCAGTTCCACAGCCACTGGTACCGCCTGCTGCATCCCTTTAGGGCTGCGTAGCTGTAAGCATGACTCTGAACACAGCCTTTGCCCTCGACTGTACCCTTTGGGTGCCTTATTCCCCCGGAGCAGCCCTTCTGTAACCATCCTGATACCAAAGATCACGGGATCCTGCAGCAGGATGTGCAGAGCTGAGCTCTGCCCTGGCAGCTGGGGCTCAGGGCTGCGTGAACTCACGTGAGGAACCTTGAATCTGGGGTTGTGAATAATTTAAACACCGTTCTGCCTTCCCTGCCCTGACCTATTGATTGCAGGAGATGCTCAGGGGCCTGCAGATCCCCACCGCAGCCTCCTCTAGCGCGGTCAGAGCAGGAGGAGCCGGCTGACCCTGCTCCCTCAGGATGTGTTCTGAGCTCTGGCTCTTCCCACCTCTCAAAGAACTCCTTGACACTAGGGTGTGTGGATCTTTGCAGCCGGAGCATCGCTCTTTTCCTTTCATTTCCTGGCAGACACGGACACAACAGCAGAGCTGAAGTCTTTGCTGGGTTCTGGAGTCAACACAGATGGAGAAAGAATAACTAAAGCAAGAAGAGGTTGCCTGGTACTGTGCTCTGTTTCCCAGGGTTAAATACACTCGGCCTCATCCTGCCCGTTGTGCTGGCGCTCTCCTTAGCTCTAGGAAGCTCTCACAGGCCCTCTTTAAACAAATCCGTCTGTTGGAGAGCGTGAGGTGTGGTGTCTGCTGATGAATCACCGCTCCCTCGCGGGGCTCTGCTCCTTTTCACCCCACAGGCTCCTTTCTGCTGGGGTTTGCCACCAGCAGGTGATTTCAGCTCTCTCTTTACCCTTCTGTGAGCTGCTTGCTCTGCTCGTTTCATACTCGAGCAACGCTTTGATGTCCCCTCTTGTCCCTGTGAGGTGCTGCGGGTGGTTCTTGAGGTGCTGCAGGTCCATCTGGAACAGCCGGTAGACGACCCATCGTGTCTCCCCGACCTCTTGCGAAGGGTCTGTTACTGGAGGAGCCGCTGGACACCGCTCTTCTGCTGTGTCTGCTGGACTTCAGAATTAGCTACGTCCGTGGGTCGCGTCTGCAGAGCAGCCTAACGAGCCCTCCCCTTCCAGAGAGCACCTAAACGAAGGCAGAACTCCTTTGTTAAAGTGGCTTCATCCTCGGGCTGGGGTGGCCACCCTGGCTGTGTGAAAGCCCGGTTGGTGCCCCTCTGTGCCAGCCGGTGACGTCCCATCGTGTCTGGCAGGAGCATCCTGGTGAGAATGCTGCCAGGGGACCGGATTGACTGGTGTGGGTTGGCTTCACCTCGAGCCCCTTGGACCCCAGGCGCCGAGCGGCGGTGGAACAGCTAATTCACGCTGACACTTGCTAGCGCTGGAAGCTGAGTGCTCACAGAGTGGGGCTGCGTTGTTGGGGGTTTGAATGCTTCCACGAAACCAGCTCAGCCCCTGGCTCTCAGCACCTTCGCTGTGGATCAGTCTCAGTCTGAGGGGGAAAGATCGGCTGAATGAGTAGCCAACACAGCCCAGCAGACCCTGGGCTCGCGGCGCAGGCTCCTGCGCTGGCGTGAGCCAAACCAGCCGCCTTAGGTCCCCTACCTGCCTGTGGCCCTGGGAAGAACCCGTTGACCCTGGCGGCTGCTGGGTGAGTAGAAACGTTTGGGGCTTCCTGCAGCGTAGCTGGATTTTCGCTCTACTTCATCCATAGTCTGGAAAAGCAGAGAGAGCTTCGTGCTGGTCATGGTGCTCTAGAACCTGCAGGTTTGATGAGTTGGCTCTGCAGGAACCGGGTCGGGCTCAGAGGTGGTTTTTCTGTCTCAAGAACTCCTCCCGGGTCTCAAGTCTGCTCCTCCTTTATCTGATGGAATGGAAAACTTAGCCCCAGCCTTGTGTGCGGTTGGTTTTGATGAGATAATGAGATGAAGCCTTCAGATCGCTAGATATCGTAGAATCACAGAATCCTCAGGGATGGGAAGGGAGCTGGAAAGGTCATCCAGTCCAATCCCCCTGCCACAGCAGGGTCACCCAGACGCAGTGGCACAGGAACACAGCCAGGCGGGGCTGGAACGTCTGCAGAGAAGGAGACTCCACAGCCCCCCTGGGCAGCCCCTTCCAGTGCTCCAGGACCCTCCCTTGGAAGAAGGTCCTGCTGAGATTGAGAGGGAACCTCCTCTGCTCCAGCTGGCACCCAGTGCCCCTTGTCCTGTCCCCAGATGCCCTTGAGCAGAGCCTGGCTCCATCCTCCTGACACCCACCCCTCACAGACTGAGAGACAGCAATGAGGTCCCCCCTCAGCCTCCTCTTCTCCCAGCTCCCTCAGCCTTTCCTCAGCAGGGAGCTGCTCTCCTTCCTTCCTCATCTTGGTTGCTCTACGCTGGACACCCTCCAGCAGCTCTGTGCCCTTCTGGACCTGAGGTGCCCAGTCTGTGTTGATGATAGAGTTAGCAGCCAGCACCAGAACCTGTGATCTGTGCTCTGGAGAAGCTTAACGAGTTATTCTTCTAGGCGTTTCTTCACGACCTGGTGTCGTGCAGCCTGAAACACAAGAGGCCGTGCGAGCGCCGAGGCCTACGGCGGTGAGACAGCCTAGGTTGGGTGTCAGTCGCTTGGGTGCTGCCGGGATGGGTTGTGTTGATGGGTGGTGTTGAGTTGTTTAACACCCTGGCTGTTTCCCTGGGCGGCTGTTCCTTAAGGCTCTTCCTGCACCCCTGTGTAGGTGGAAAGCCTCAGGAACAGGTGAACTCAAGCTTCTCACGGCAGGGCTTTGGTTTTCTCCCCAGATCCAGACGACTTCAAATGCGCCCCCTTCGGAAGCTACAACAGCGGCTCTGCAGTCAGCAGCCTGGCGAGCTGCGACTGGTCTGACAAGGAAGACCTTCAGCAGAGCAAGAAGCTCCCTGCCTTCGCCCAGTCCTCGGGGAGCGGATCCTCTGCGGCTACTCGTGTCCTTCAGAAGAAGGAGACTCTGTTTGGCAGCTCGGAGAACATCACCATGACAACGGTTTCCAAAGTGACGACCTTTTCCAGCGACGCCGCCGCCGCCTCCTCCTCCTCCTCCTCCTCGCAGGACGTTGCCTTCGCAGCCTTCGCCAACTTCAAAGAGTCCGGAGCGGCAGGCGGCGGCGGCGGCGCTGACGATGACCTGGGAGACTTCGGGGACTTTGCGAGGCCGCTGTCGGAAGGGCAGGAGGCGGCGGCTGATGGGCAGCGAGAGGTGGATTTCCTTGCTGCTGCTGGTGTCTCCTCTGACCTTCCGAGAGAGCCCCCGGATGACTTTGGAGAATTCCAGAGTGAGAAGCCCAAGATCAGCAAGTTTGACTTCTTGGTGGCAACTTCGCAGGGCAAAGTGAAGTCCAGCGAGGAGATGATCAAGAGCGAACTGGCTACCTTCGACCTCTCTGTGCAAGGTAGGGCTGAGCCGGCTGGAGGGAGCCCACGGTAGCTGATTTCATTAGAAACGAGCTAGGGGAGGCTGTCCCAAAGGCTGCTGGGGACGGGGTGAGTGCTCTCCTTGATTCTGAGTTCAGAGCGGGTCTGGTTCTAGGAGGCGAAGCTGTTGGTGCCTGGTGTTGAGGACCTGGGGATACTGGCACCAGTCAGCGAGTAAAGAGGTGACTTGGTTGTTCTGGGGGGTAGTGGAGCTCTTACTGTACTCAATTCATTTCAAACCCTCTGTGTCTCTGTGAATAGAAGACTAACCTGTTGATATCCTGACTTTCCAGGGTCTCATAAAAGGAGCTTAAGCCTAGGTGACCGAGAAATAAGTCGCTCCTCACCTTTACCCGCTGTGGAGCAGCCCTTCAGAGACCGTTCCAACACTCTGAGCGAGAAGCCTGCTCTGCCTGTCATCAGGGACAAGTACAAGGACTTGACTGGGGAGGTGGAGGTAAGAACCCCCTGGGAAGCCTGCCCTTGGGGAACTCCTCCATGTTTTGGCTGGGTGATGCTTGGTGCTCTTGTTTGTTTAGGACCCCTGATAGCAAAAGGACTCGGGTCAAATCCTGCTGATCCCTGTTTCTGGAATAGCAGGGCTGTAACAAACCTGTTAAAGCAAGGGCTTTACTTGATGCTTAGTTCTTCCTTTTGAAACTGATTCTAACTCCCTAGAGCCACCTTTTCCTCTTCAGGTGGCAACAAGAACCTTTAAAGAGTGGGGTGGGGGGGGAAATGTGTAGGAGTAGGGGTATTGAGAGTTTAACTTTACTCACCCACACGTAGTCCCTTCAAATCCCTGAGGCCGCTGTGCTGGGAGACGGGGCAGTGTCTGCAGGATCAAGATCCAGGCTGTCTATCCTTTCCTTCCCCATAGGAAAGCGAGAGGTACGCGTACGAATGGCAGAGGTGCCTGGAGAGTGCTCTGCAGGTAAGTGTGTAGCCTGCAACACCTCCTCCTCCTCCTCACAGAATGACTGAGGCTGGCAGAGCCCTCTGAGCTCCTCCAGCCCAGCCCAGCACCTAACAGCACCCCAGTGGCCACCCCAGGCCACCCTCCTCAGTCCTGTCACTCGTTGCCTGCATTTCCAAGTCACCTCTCCCGTGTTCTGGGTGCCCAGTAAGACGCTGGGTTTGGGCTGTTGCCACCCGTTTGTGGCCCTTCAGTGCTTCCTGAGCACCAGGGCTGCTCAGTGCACGGGTATCCCTCGTTCCACCCTTTCCCTGCCAGTTCCTCTGTGACTAAACCAGTCAGCACTGCGTCTGTGCCCCTCACACTACTATTCAGGCGATGAAAACAGGATGGGGAGTAGATGAGGGGTTCAGATGTTCAGAGTGGTCCTCTGACCTGCTTCCAGTTACAGCAGGAACGTGTGAGAACCCGATGGAGCTGGGTGATGGCTCTGTGTTTCATCGCCCTCCCGTCGCGTAGCTCTCTGTGCTGGGGATGCTCTGGTCTGTAGGGACTGTTCCCAAGGTAGGAAGCAGCCTAATTCCATGCAATTCCTTTCCTCCAGGTCATAAAGAAAGCAAACGATACCTTGAATGGAATAAGCAGCTCCTCAGTTTGCACCGAGGTGATCCAGTCTGCTCAGGGCATGGAGTATTTACTGGGTGCGTTGGGCTTTCCCCTGTCTCTCACGCTGAAAGGTCTCTCCTGTCAAACCCAGCAGCCACTCCCTCCATAATGGGGTTGGTTTGTGCCTGCACTGAAATCCNGGGTGCCTGGGAGAAGAGCCTGACCCCCAGCTGACTGCACCCTCCCTTCAGGGAGATGGAGAGAGGGTGAAGGTCCCCCCTGAGTCTCCTCTTCTCCAGGCTGAACCCCAAAGCTCCCTCAGCCTCTCCTCATCAGCCTCTCCCTCCAGTCCCTTCCCCAGCCTCGTTGCTCCTCTGCACCCGCTCCAGCCCCTCCATCTCTTTGCTGAAGCAGGATGCACACACAACAAGCCGTGAGGAAGCCTTCTGTAAATCACTTCCACTCTGCAGTGTCCACCGTGCCCCCCTTCGTGTGCCCTTGCCCCTGTTCAGAGCTGACCCTCTGCCTGTGGTGGTGACTCCTCCGCTGTGTTTTCTCCCCCAACAGGGGTTGTGGAAGTCTACAGGGTAACAAAGAGAGTGGAGCTGGGTATCAAAGCCACGGCTGTTTGCAGTGAGAAGCTCCAGCAGCTGCTGAAGGACATCGATAAAGTCTGGAACAACCTCATCAGCTTCATGTCGCTGGCTGCTCTGACGGTAACGCTGAAACAGTGCCAAGGCCTTACTGCATCCTAGAATCCTTAGGGATGGGAAGGGACCCTGAAAGGTCACCCAGTCCAGTGCCCCTGCCACAGCAGGATCCCCCAGACCGAGTGGCACAGGAACTGTCTGCTTCCAGTACTTCACCGCTCGGCAGCCGGAGCCGATAGACTGGGGTTCATGGCCTTGAACCCCGGGCGTTGGTGATAGGAACAATCTCAAAAGCCATCAGGATCCTCTCCTGATTAAAGCAAGTGGATTAAAACTGACCTCTTAAAGTGCTTTTCCTCGCAAGATTACAGGGATTACCCTGCAGCCCACAGCCTGGCCACGGGCTCTCTGAGCTGCAGCCGGCCACATCGCTACCCACACGCGTGGAGCTATGAATCCCAGCTGCTCACACACACACGGGGGGCACCTCTGCAGTTACCTGGGGCTCCTGCAGCTCTCAGGACCCTCCCTGTTTCTCCTCTCCAGCCTGGAAGCTGTGGAGCCCGTTGCTCCTTGCCCAGTGTTGCAGTCACAGATCCCTCACAACACAGGGGTGGCTGCTGAGCAGAGGGGAGGGTTCTCGCTCAGAGCCAGCGCTGGGGAAGGTTGATTTCCTCTTGGAAAGGGTTTTGTCACGGGGTGCTTTCATGCCCAGCCTGACCTTCTCCTTTGCTTCCCTCACCCCTCTGCTAGACAAGTAGTACAGCATCGGGATGAATGGGATTGATCCCTCCAAGATTAACGGAGGTGGGAGAGTGCTCAGGGTCCTGGAATCCTTAGGGATGGGAAGGGACCTGGAAGGATCACCCAGTCCAGTCCCCCTGCCACAGCAGGATCCCCCAGACCCAGTGGCACAGGAACACAGCCAGGCGGGGCTGGAACGTCTGCAGAGAAGGAGACTCCACAGCCCCCCTGGGCAGCCCCTTCCAGGGCTCCGGGACCCTCACTGGGAAGAAGGTCCTGCTGAGATGGAGAGGGAACCTCCTCTGTTCCAGACTCCTCTGCAGCCACCCAGCCCCCAGGCAGAGCTGCAGGGGGCTCTTGTGCCCAAACAGCTGCTGCACTCCAGTCCAGCTCCAAAGCTCCAGAGTTCCTCCCCGTTTTGATGTGGGAACTCAGAGAGCTGGAGCCTTGGAAGTGGCAGCTGCTGGGGACTGAGGGCAGCGTCTGCTCGGGTTAACTCGCACGGTGCTGTCTGAGACAACCTAGTGCTTCACCCCGCCGCGGAGCCGGCCGGCCCACGGCCCCGGGTCCCAAGCAGCTGGGTTTGATCGGCGTGGCTGTCGCGTTTGCAGTCCCTGAAAGCCCCTGAACGTCGCTGTCTCCTCTCTTTAGCCAGATGAGAACTCCCTGGATTTCTCCTCCTGCATGCTGCGCCCGGGGATTAAGAACGCCCAGGATCTCGCGTGTGGCGTGTGTCTCCTCAACGTGGATTCCAGGAGCAAAGTGAGTGCAACGGCCTCTGCTGGAGTTGGAGTCACAGTTTGGACTCTCGTTTGGGGCTGGAGGGGGGGTTAAGAGGTGTCGGTGGCTGTGATGAAGAGGTGTCTGGTAGATGGAGGGAGGTTCTCCTCCTCCCCTCTCTACTCTGCCCTAGGGGGACCTCACCTGGAGTACTGCATCCAGTTCTGGGCTGCCCAGTTGGAGAGGGACAGAGAGCTGCTTGAGAGAGTCCAACAGGGGGCTGTGAGGATGAGGAAGGAGCTGGAGCAGCTGCCTGAGGAGAGAGGCTGAGAGACCTGGGGCTGTTTAGTCTGGGGAGGACAGGACTCTGAGGGGATTTCGTTACTGCCCATAAAGCCCTGAGGACTGGGTGGCAGGAAGGCAGGGACAACCTCTTGTCACCTGTGCCCTGGGATAGCACAAGGGCAGTGGGTTCCACCCGGAGCACAGGATGTTCCACCCCACCAGGAGGAAGAGCTTTCCTGGGAGGGTTACAGAGCCCTGGACCAGGCTCCCCAGAGAGGCTGAGGAGTCTCCTCCTCTGGAGCCTTTCCAGCCCTGTCTGGGTGCCTTTCTGAGCGCTCTGCCCTAGACTCTGTGGTCCTGCTTGAGCAGGGAGGGGTGGATTCAGTGATCTTTGGAGGTCCCTTCCAACCCCTGACACTGTGATCCTGTCAGTGGTACCTGCAAGTGGCCAAGGCAAACCGTGGCCGACAGATGGGCTCAGGCAGCCGGAGTCCCCTGTCCCTTGGGTTGGGGTGTGATGCTGTTAGAGGGCTGAGTCAAACTGCTCCTCAGGGGGTGCTTTAGAAGGGGGGTGGTTGAAGACCGAGAGGTTCCTTCTATCCCTTTACTCTGGTGAGACCCCAGTGCTGGGCCCCTCAGCTCCAGAAGGACACAGAGCTGCTGGAGAGAGTCCAGCACAGAGCCACAGGGATGCTGGAGGGAGGGGAGCAGCATCCTGATGAGGAGGGGCTGAGGGAGCTGGGGAAGAAGGAGCCTGAGGGGGGACCCCATGACTGTTGATCAAGATGGAAAGGGTGGGGGTCAGGAGGAAGGAGCCAGGCTCTGCTCAGGGGCACCCAATGCCAGGACAAGGGGCACCGGGTGTCAGCTGGAACAGAGGAGGTTCCACATCAGGAGGAGAAGCAACTTCTTCCCACTGAGGGTGCCAGAGCCCTGGCAGGGGCTGCCCAGGGGGTTTGTGGAGTCTCCTCCTCTGGAGACATTTCAAACCCACCTGAGCTGTTCCTGTGCCCCTGGGTCTGGGGGCTCCTGCTGTGGCAGGGGGACCGGACTGGATGCTCTCTCGAGGTCCCTCCCAACCGCTGCCACTCCGTGATGCTGGGAAGCTGGGACACCAAGGCTTTACAGCCCCCCGTTTATTTGAAGTCACAAGGAGGTGCTGGTGCCTTTCCTGTGTGAAGGCCTCTCCGGGCCTCGGCAGGAGGGGAACTGCTGCAGGCAGCAGAGCTGGGAGGGAATCCCAGGACGGGCAGTGCCAACCCTTGAGCAGTCACTGGCAGCTTTGCTGACGTTCTGGTTTCACCGTTAATTTCAGAGTGAAGAGAAACCCGAGGAAGAGCTTCCTAGGAAAGTACGAACCCCTCCCAAACGTCTTCTCTCTAGACCCCTCCTCAGTCGGGTGTGGAGGGCTGAGCTGCTCTTCCAGCCGTCATCCTCAGTTGCCCCCATCATTAATCCTCTCTTCCAGTCATCTTTTGTGGCCCTTAACGCTCGAGCCGATCGACTAACGCGCTCCAGAGCCTGCCCTCTGTCTCGTCTGCATGCTCCCACCTCGTGGCTCCCTGCCTTTGTGCTCCTGCTGTGTCCTGTGGTCCCCCCGCCGCGGGTCTCTGGGGCTGTGTGTCTGGTGTGGAAGGGAGCTGAGGGGTGGTGGTGCTGGAGGGGGGGTTGGTTTTGTGCTGCAGTGACTGAGCGACCGACTTTGGGACCTGATGTGGCAGACAGAGGCATCTTTAGCACTCTCTGCAGGGTGTGGGGACCGGGGCTAGAGGCTTCTCTTAACGCAGGTGGCTGTGGAGCGGTGGCAACTGTCTCCTAGCAACGGGGAGCGATGGTTTCGGGCTCCTTGGCGGCTTCCCTCGCCCTGCTCGGCACCTCCCGTTGCAGAGGGGGTTCAATCGATGGGAGCAAGCAGATGAGATTCCACCCGGGATCAGGCCGGCTCCAGGAGCTGCCCCTGCCTCTGCACAGCCAGCTCTCCAGCCGGGAGAGGAATTCAGGAGCCGTTCGCTGGCAGAAGGAGCTTTTACCTTGGGGCTTCTCAGCAGGGGGAGTCGGTGGCCGGGGGTCAGGACCCCGTGGCTCCTCCATCGAGTGCACGGGCTGTGAGGGCTGCAGGGGTTCCTTCTCACCCTTGCAAGCCCTTTCCAGCCTAGACTCAAAAGCCTTGCGGTGGGGAGGTCTGTTCAGAGTCGAGGGGCTTCGTGCTGGGGCGCTGCCTGTCCGCTGTCCCCTGCCGTGTGTGGGCCCCGGAGAGGAGGAGACTCTCACGCTTCTTCTTGTTCCCACTCTTTCAGGCTTTTAATTCGGAGACGGATAACTTCAAGCTGGCATACGGGGGGCACCAGTACCACGCCAGCTGCGCCAACTTCTGGATCAACTGCGTGGAGCCCAAGCCTCCCGGCCTCATTTTACCAGACCTGCTCTGAGAGCTGCGGCTGGAGGTGGAGCTGTGGGCCTGAGGCCGCAGGACACCGAGGGGGTAACTGCTGTGGGGTAGGGCAGGTGGCTAGGATCCACTCTGCTAACCGGAGAGCTCCGGAGAGAGGCCGGACTGA
Organism: Upupa epops; assembly: GCA_013397515.1. Classification (NCBI taxonomy): domain Eukaryota; kingdom Metazoa; phylum Chordata; class Aves; order Bucerotiformes; family Upupidae; genus Upupa; species Upupa epops. The sequence continues at coordinate 127,698 of VZRI01013905.1, read as the reverse complement.
GCTGCTGAGGAACCTGAGCTGCCAGCGCGGGTCTGCATGGAAGAGACCCCTGAGATCCTGGAGGTGAGGCCGTGCAACCAGAGACCTTTCCTGGCAGAGTCTCGGCTCTGTGGGCAGCGATGTTTGAGCGCGGGCTGCGCTGCTGCTGGAGAGCAGAGAGCTGACTTACTGCCTGGGGAGGAACGAGGCTGCCGAGAGCCACTGCCTGTTCATAGGGCGCTGCTCTCCGCTGGAAGCGGAGCTCCTGTGCAGAGCCGGCTCCTGCGGGGGGATCAGCAGGCGGAAAAATCACTCCCTACTGGGTCTGGGTGCTGCAGCAGAGGCCCCTGCGTCTCTGCTCCTCGCTCTCTGTCAGTCTCTGTCTCTAAAACAACCCTGGTTGTGCTCTAACGCTCTGCTCTCGGTGCTGAGAGTCACTCGTGCGGTCCAGGGCTTCCGTCTCCCGTTCCATCTCGCCCCCAGCGCAGGCAGCTGGTGCTGCCGGGGGGGTTGTCTGCTGGACTGGAAGTGACGGTGAGGAAGAGGGGTGCTCTGGGTTCACAGGACACGGGAAGAGGCTGCGCTGTGCTCTGCTGTTAACTCTCAGCTCTTCATTCCCCCGAGTGAAAGGGTCTGGGCGGGTGGGAGCCCTGGGTGTCTGCTCCCAGGAGATCCTCCTCCTGCCTGAAATCAGCTCCTTCCTAAAGCGAGCGACCGGTGCCTCCAGTCCCCGCTCCAGCTCAGCGAGCGGTGGGTTTCCAGCGCTGCGACAGCGACTGCTTCCTCCCTCAGCCCAGTCGTCACCCCAAGCAAGGGCTTCACCCGCTGCCCGCTCCCTCTGTCCCACTGGGCTCCCCTGGGATCACCTTGGCAGAGCGGGCATCCCCGCTGGTTCCCGGAGCTGCCCGCCACAGGACGGGGCTCTCACGTGTGCTGCCAGCATCAGGCCCTGGCTGCTGAGCTCAGGCAGACGCTGCCGGCGAGGAGGGAGCTTCCCGAGGAGCCTCGAGTGTCGGGACTGACGCAAAGGCTGCTGCTGCTTATCGGGAGAAGGGAGTCCATCGCTAGCGGCGGTGCCCAGGGCGCTCAGCTAGAGAGGAGGGCTGGGCTCCTTTGGCTGCCGTGAACGGAGAACGCAGCAAGGGAAAGAGGCCACAGGATGGATCTTGGAGCAGGCAGCGTTCCCCAGGTTCCCCAGCACCACGTCAGCCAGCGAGGTGTTCCCTGCCCTCGCCGAGCCGCTGCCGCCCCGCTCCAAGAGGCACACGGCCCGCCACGCCGAGGAGCCGCCTGTGCCCAGTGATGGCAGTCGCTCGCCGAGCCGTGGGGCTGCTGCTCGCTCGCTGCCCGCTCTCAGGGCAGCGTTTGAGGCCGTTGACAGCGCAGGAGCCCCCCTCGACTGCGTGGTCTGTGGGTACCGCGCTGAAGGCGTCGCCCCCCTGTCTCTGGGATCCTCTCCCTCGCCCGTCCCGGGCGGTGCAGTGACTCGGTGCTGCGCCCCGTGTCGTTGCCAGCCGAAGCCCAGGGTCCCTGCCGTCTGTATCCAAGGTTACGGCTCTTTCCTAGCCAGCCTCGTGTCAGAGCTGCTGCTCGGGCTGACAGGGTGCCGATGGCCACGCTGCCTCTGCCCCTCTCCACCTGGATTTTCCACTAGGGAAGAGCAGGGGGGTTTTCTCCCCGGCTCTGGCTCTGTTTCGTTGCGGCAGCTGCCTTGGGGTCCCCGAGGGGAGGTGGTTGTCCCTCTCTCTCTGCCTTTGGAGCATCCTCAGATGCGGCTCCCTTGGGTATTTAATGGACCCCTCGCTGTCCCCGGCTGAATTCCTGCTGCCTCTCTGCCCTCCTGCCCTGCTCTGCTGTTCCCTGGTGGCAGAAGCTGTCGAGCTCCAGCCTTTCCCCCTGCTGTTCGGCCCCAGCTCCCCAACCCACGCTGGGGGTTACTGGGCTGTGGGTTCTGACTCTCCCTCCCTTCCCCTGGGCTTGGTTGAGCAGCTCCCTCCTCGGGATCCCTGCAGACCCACGGCACGCTCTGCTGGCTGGTAGCCACGGGTGGGATTCCCTGGCCTCGAAACCGGCCTCTTCCTTAAAGCTGCTGCTGTTCAGACCCCTTCCCTGCGAGGTCTCGGTCGGTCGGTCGGTCGCTCCCGGGGACCTCGGTTGAACCCCAGCTCTCGGTGTTGAATTATAGATGCTGTTACTCACGAAGCCAGCGTGGTCAGAGGACTCTCCCTCTCGTCACTCTTGATTCAGAGGCCGTTCCTCTCCTCCAGGTGGTTTCACACTTGGCAGTCGTAGCCGTTTGGGTCTCTGCGGGGCCAGAGGCCCCCAGCGACACTGCGCGCTGTTTGCTCCCCTAACTCTGCCCGTGAGGACCAAATCCTTCGCGGAGACTCGAGTCTGCTCTTCCATAAGGAGCTGCCTTCACCTCGCAGCAGCCTGGGGAGGTTCCAGGGGGCAGGAGATGCCTGGGAAACCCGACCTTGGGGCTCAAAGCTCTGAGGTGAAATGTTCACAGGGGGGACTTCAGCCAGGAAATGCAGAACCACTGAGGCTGGCAGAGCCCTCTGAGCTCCTCCAGCCCAGCCTGGCACCTGGCATCACCCCAGCGACCACCCCAGGGCACTCAGGGCCACAGCCAGGCTGTCCTTCAACACCTCCAGACACAGGGACTCCCCCAGTGCCCTGGGCAGTCCAGTCCAGGCTCTGAGCACCCTTTCCCTGAGGAGGGGCTTCCTGACAGCCAACCTCACCCTCCCCTGGCAGCTCCAGGCCCTGCCCTCTCATCCTGGCACTGGGTGCCTGGGAGAAGAGCCTGACCCCCAGCTGACTGCACCCTCCCTTCAGGGAGCTGGAGAGAGGGAGAAGGTCCCCCCCTGAGTGTCCTCTTCTCCAGGCTGAACCCCCCAGCTCCCTCAGCCTCTCCCCATCAGCCTCTCCCTCCANGTTCCCTCCCGGTCTCTCTGGCTGCGGTTTCACTCCCGATAAAAATAGAGATGAGCAGAGCGCGGGGAGGGTTCTGACAGCCGCTCTGTCTCCCGGGGCTGTTTGTTTGTCACTGAAACCGGGACCCAACCGGGGAACCTGAGCCGCAGCAGAGGGCAAAGCCCCCCTCTTCATTCCCTGCGCCTCAACCTCCTCCTCAGCCGGAGCAGCAGGTGCCCTCCTCCTGCCGCCCAGCAGCACTGGGGTCGCGGTTGAGTGCAGGGTGACCCTGGCAGAGCTGGCTTCTGCGTTGGATTTGATGGTCTCAGAGGTCTCCAGTGGGAACGGGTCCAGCTGTGGGGGGGACTGAGGGGAGCAGAGGGGGGACCGAGGGGCTTTGGGTGCTCTGGGAAGGCCGAGGACTCGCAGGGACTCTGCACTGGCTGCCTCTGTCACAGCGCTGGCCGACCTCCCAACTTCGTGCCCCTGGGGTTGGTGGCCTCGGGCCCAGTTGGATGTCTGTGAACCCCCACAGCCCTGCTCACCGACCTGGGGATTCCAGAGCCCCCCTCCCTCCCCCTGGTGAGTACAGGCAGGGGGCCTTTGCTTGGGCTGGTGAAGCGGCTGTGGGCTGAGAATTGCAGGTCAGAGCTGGTCACAGCCTCTGCCTCAACCTCATGGGATCACAGAGTGCTCCTGGCTGGAGAGGAGCCCCANGAGAGCTGCTTCCTCAGATCCAGTCTCACCCTCCCCTGAAGCAGCTTGAGGCCACTGCCCCTCATCCCAGCATCAGGGATTGGGGAGAGGAGAGCAGCATCCTCGCTCCAACCTCCTGTGAGGGAGCTGTAGAGAGCAGTGAGGGCTCCTCTCAGCCTCCTCTCCAGACCAAACAGCCCCAGTCCCCTCAGCCCTCCTCACAGGCCCTGTTCTCCAGCCCTCTCCCCAGCCTCCCTGCCCTTCTCTGCCCCCACTCCAGCCCCTCAGTGCCCTTCTGCTCCTGTGGCGCCCAAAACCAGAGCCAGTACTCGAGGTGCAGTCTCACGAGAGCAGAGTGCAGGGGCACCACCACCTCCCTCCAGACTTCACTCCAAGCAGGGCTGCTTTGCGGCCGGAGGTCGAGGCTGTCTGGGCTCAGCCATGAGGCAGAGGATTCCAGCGCCGCTGGCTTTTAGCCCGGGGAAACCAGAAGCCTCCCGCAGCCAGGAGCAGCTCAGACACAGCCTTCCCCCCCTCTCTGCTGGTCCCCAAGAGCTCTGCTCACCAGCTGGGGCTTCGGCAGGGAAGGGAATCGCCTGGCTGGGAGGTGAGGATCAGGGCGCCCGGGTGGGGGGACCCTACCCTGGAGAGTGATGGAGCAGACAGGGGGGGTTTCTGAGGGCTGAGAGGCAGCTGTTGGAGCCCCAGCTCCGGCTGCGGGGTGAGAGCCATCACCCTGCTGCCAGCAGGACACCAGGCGCTGGTTTTGTGGACTCTTTATTGATCTCTGTTTCTGGACAAGTATAGAATCCCATGTAGATCAGGTAACTAGCCTGGCACCCAGCGACCTGCCCGCTCCTCCTGCGGAGACCCAACCGGGGACGCAGCCGTCTCGGCGAGGAAGACGCTCGCCTTGCTCCATCCTGGCGCTCCGGTTCAGGCTTCAACCCCTTCCCGTCGACAGGGAGGGCAGCGGCGACGGGGCCGGGAGGCAAAGCACCCACAGGCTTCTCCCGCTGCTCCGCTCGGGTCGGAAGGGCTCTCGTCACGCGCGGAACGAGGGCCCAGCCTTCTCCCTAAGGCCGGCGGCGTCCGCGAGGTGGAACGGGGCGCTGTTTGGCGCGGGGTGCTTGTAGGATGCAGCATAACCTTGAGGACGGAGTGCAGTGACTTCGCATGGGCTAAGGCAGACGGCAGCCGTGCTCAGAGCCACCAAAGCCGGCGGGTTCACCTCCTGCCGGGGCCACCGGGACCAAACACCGCCCCAGCCCGTCGCGGGAGGTGGCCACGGGCTCCTCAGACACCGCTCGACGCTTCTTTGGCCGCCCGGGGTGGGAGGGTTAACCTCTGGCTTCCATCCGGAGCCGCTCTGAGGCCGAGGTGGCTCCTCTCTTCCCACCCAACCACAGCAGGGGTGGTGGAGCGACCCGGGCGGCCGGCGGGGAAGGAGTGCGCGGGGAAGGCTCTCGCGTTGCTTGCTTTGAGCCGAGTCGATCCGCTCCCGCGAGGCCGTGGCCCCGTTTCGCTCCTTTCGGGTTTCTTTCCATTCCTTTCGGGTTTGTAACGCTTTTCTTGTTGTTCTTCTCGCTTGGAGGAGCAGGCTGATCGCTGCCTGAGGGTCTCAAACACCAGACACTGCGAGTCACTACGGCTGTCGAGGACGACGCCGGCACTAGCACCGCGCAACCCCAGCTCTCCTCGAGCAGCTCGCTCCGTGCCGGCGCCTCTCCCCAGCCACTACAGGGAGGGAGAGGGGCTGGGGCTGGGGTTGGGGTGCGGTGGGTTCAGGGAGGGGGGGTGGTTGTGCGAGGGAGCAATCAAGCTATGAAGGAAGCATCCAGGCTGCCGCGTCACGAGGAGCGCTCTGTTCACCGCCTCCGCCCCGCGAGGCCTTTCTGCGGGAGGACGCTACTGAAAGGAAACTCAAAGGGAGAGGAGGAGGCTTCGTGAAGGGGATGAACTTGGATCCGGAGACCCGGCCGGGATTCAATCGGAGAGACGGACGCGGAGAGGGGCGGGAGGGGGAGTCCCTGCGGGGAGCAAACGCTCGGAGGGGACTGGTCGGCCTTGCGGGTTAGTGAGGTGAGAAGTAGTTGAGGTTCTGCTGTTACGGTAGAAAGAACCAGAGTCGGCTGTAGAAGGAGAAGGGGGGTGGCTCCAGTCCGCTGGACTCGGAGCAGCGCGGTCCCTTCTGTTGTGCTCCCTGCCCGCAGTCCCGTTAGATTCCCCAGTAAGGCATCAGGGGTCTCCTCTCCCTCTCGTAAACGTCTGGGACGATGCCGTACGGGGTCTGCACCATCTTAACCGTCGTCTTCCCAAAGAGCTTCCTCTCGTAGTCTATCAGTTGCCTCCAGAAGCCCACGTTGGGGCGTATGACGGGGCGCCTCGACTTGACCCAGTTGTAGGCCTCGAAGAGGGTGGCCTTGTGGTACTTCATCAGGTAGGCGATGCAGAGGGTGGCCGAGCGGCTCACGCCGGCGGCGCAGTGCACCAAGGTGGCCCCGTGCTTGCGCGCCACGCTGTTGATCTTGTCGGCGACGCTGTCGAAGTAGAGGGAGATGGGGGCGTTGGGCATGTCAGCCAAAGGCACTTTGACGTACTCGAACTGGGGCCAGTTGAAGTTGGGGATCTCGATGGTGGCGTTGATGATGCAGGTGACGCCCCGCGAGAGCAGCAGGTGCCGGTTGGAGGCGACGCTGCCCCGGCTCAGGTACAGCGAGGGGGTGATCTGGGCGATGCCCCCCAGGGCGCCTTCGGAAAGCATTCGCGGAGCCATCAGAGTCCTCGGTAAGGAGTTGTGGCTTCGGGAGGTCATGGAGGAGCCTGGCACTCACGCTTCCATTATGGGAAGAGATCCAACGGGATCTTCGGCCGACAGAAGGATTGGCTGGCCCGGTGGCTCGCCCGCACGGCCACAGCCTCCTCCGCTTCGTCGCTGCAAGACACAAGCAAGGCTGCGTGAGCGGGGCGGCTGCCGCCTCCCAGCAGGAGGAAGGGCAGACCTGGCCGCCAACCTCTGCGGGCCGAGGCGGTTGGTGCCTCCTACCGCGTGGAGCCCCCCTCCCTGGGCATCGCCGGGAGGGATCTACCCCTAACCCAACCCTCCGGCCTCATCTGCTGCGAGCGAGCACCGGCCGCGGGCTCCAGTGGCCCGACCCCAGCGTGGAGGATGAGCTACGCCTCCTCCACGTGAGACCCGGTCGCTTCAGCGCCGGGCAGAGCCCAACGGGAGGGTGAGAAAGAGCTCGCTGGGGCTGGCTGCTGATGCCAGCTGAGCCAGGTACCCTGCCCGCTGCCTGGAGCTGCCCTTCTGCTTTAGGTGAGCGAAGGGCTCCGCCGAAGCACAGGGACAGGGGAGAGCTGCGCGTTCGGGAAGGCACTGAGTCGCGTCCATCGCCACCCGCCAGCGGCTCCCATCTCGGCTGGGGAGTGTGGAGGGTGACCTGGTTATGTCAGGAGCTGGGAGTGGAGCGGAGGCTGGGGCAGAGGAGGCTCCTTTCCTGCTGCTGCAGCGACTGACTGGTGCTCTGGAGCAGGAAGCGCTCTGCCAAGCCTGCAGTTTGCCTGCGTGAGCCAACCGCCCCCCCTGGCTGCCCTGCTGGGACCCCTGGGGAAGACCCCACTGTTGTCTCCCCAGCTCTTCTGGGGAGGTGCCACTGCACCCTGCGAGCCACAGCTGGGGTTCCATGAGCCACAGCTGGAATTCCAGGACCCCCAGCTGAGATCCCCCCAGCCACAGCCCCCTGCAAGCCCCAGCACCCTGCAAACCACATCTAGGATTCCATGAGCCACAGCTGAGATTCCATGAGTCACTGCACCCTGCAAGCCACAGCTGGGATTCCATAAGCCACATCTAGGATTCCATGAGCCACAGCTGGGATTCCATGAGCCACAGCTGGGATTCCATGAGCCACAAGCCACAGCACCCCACTCCTGGTGAGCAGAGCACCAGCAGCCCTTGATTTCTCCACCAGACCAGGGTGATGCTGGTGGGACTGGGACTGGGACCGGATCCGGTTGGACTCGGGGCTCGCAAGGGTCTCTTCCAGCCTGAGTGACTCGGTGACTCCCAGCTCCTGCAGGGCCCAGGGCCGAGCTCTGAGAGCCTCCCTCCGCCTCCCTGCCTCCCCCCAGCTCGTTCCTCAGCCGGGTGAGGGTGAAGGGCCGGGGGCTGCTCTGTGCCCCCTCTCCCTGGGACAGGGATGGACTGGCTGTCCCCACCAGAGGCTGTGAAAGGACGGTGGCCCCTGGGTGCACTGAGCTCTGGAGACAGAGGGTGTCAGAGGAGGGGGAGCTGCGGTGCTCTGGCTGGCTCTCATGGCACAAGGGCTGGCACAAGCCATGGCACGGGGCTGCCGGGAGGCCCTGACGGGCGAGAGGAGCCGAGAGGAGCTGGGCAGAGGGCAGAGGCCAAACCCAAGCGGGATGTGTGAACGCTGCTCCTCCCTTGGGGGCGGCTGGGAGACCCCAGTGCAGGGGGTGACCCGCAAACACCTCAGCCCGTGCCCTGCCGAGGGCCTGCTGGGGCCTCTGCACCTCTAGAGCTGGGCACTGCTGCCCTACCTGACTCCCCCGTGGCTGGGCACCCACATCTCAGCCCCCGTGGGGCCCTGACGGGCTGCCTGGGGGTGCCCCTGGCTCTGGGCAGGGCTCTGCTGCTTTCCATGGAGCGGTTCCTGTTTGCAGGCAGCAACTCATCCCCAGATTTGCATCTGACAGGCTGGGCTGGCTCTGCCAACCCTGCTCTGCCAACCCCGCTGCTGCCAGGCTGGCAGGAACCGCCTGCACACACCCCCCTCTCCCCAGCCACCCAAGATGGCATCGCATGGCAGCCAGGCCAGAGCTGCTGCAGGCCGGGCTGGAGGGAGAGCAGCAGCACCCGGGAGGGAGGCTCTGTCTGTCCCAGGGCTGCAGCGGAGGGAGCAGAGTGGGTCTGGGGGCAGTGTCCCGGCTGCAGTCGCCATCCCCAGGGCTCCCAGAGGCCGATGCCAGGCAGCACGGTGCCTGCTCGGGGCCAGCACAAGGCTTTGGAGCTCAGCACAGACGCGAGAGAAGAGGCCGCAGCGCCGCCAGCCCCCTGCAGCCACGGGAGCAGATGCTGGGGGGAAGGTGCCATGGGATGGGGGGCAGGTGCCAGCGTCCCTTCCTGACCCTGGCAGCGATGGCACCGGCTGTGCCAGGCTGTCGTCTCCAGCAGGGTGACAGAGCCCCGCTCCTGCTGCCCACGCACGCACCCGCCGGCTCGCGGGGAGCCCGAGGAGGTGCCTCATCTGCTGCCCATGCTGGAGCCGGGCATGGCTGCGGGGCAGGAGCTGCCCCCAGCCTCGAGGGGTGAGGTGCTGTCTGGCCCAGAGCTGGGTGAGGGTTCCCTGGGTGGCTCCGTGCCCCTCTCACTGTGCCCGCGATGCCCTGCCCTGTCCCTGCTGCTCAGGGCAGAGAGGAAGGCAAAGGAGTGCAGGGCCTGCTCCCAGCTGCTGCTGGGTGCTGGGCACCCTGGGCTGGTGAGAGGAGTCAATGCCCATGGCAGGAGGTGACCTCCAGGCTCCCTGCCAGCCCAGCCCAGCCTGTGACTCCGTGATCCTAGAGGTCTCTTCCCACCCGAGAGATCCCGGGGTGGCTGCTGAAGCTCCCAGTGGGTGCAGCTGGTCCTGGGGTGGGGGGATCAGGAACAACCAGGTGCTCCTGGCGCTGCATCCTGCTTTGCTGAGCGGCCTCTAATTAATAGATTAATTGATCCTCCCACAGCCAAACAGCTCTGGATTCTGCCCTGGGTGCTCTCCAGGACCCTGGGAACACAGGGTGGGTGGGTGAGTGGGTGCAGCCTCCTTCTCCAGCAGATGGGTGGGCTCTGCCGTTTCCCCTCATCAGCCTAACGAGGGGTGGGGGAAGCCAGGGGTTAATTACAGCCTGGAGCTGACTCTGGTCTTCAAAAGCCTCCAGGTCCTGGGCAGAGGGCTCCTGGCCAGCACTGACCGTGGGCGCAGGTGGAGGGTGAGAGGAACCTTCTGGCTTTGCCCAGCCCTGCTGCTGCTCGGGTAAGTCCCTTCCTGGGTCCTGGTGGGCTCTGCGGGACCTCGAGGCTCAGGTTCACAGTGGTTGGGTCCCCCAGGAGAAGGGCCAGGGCTTCGGTTGTGGCTGCTGCCCCTGGGGAAGGAGCTGAGCGGTTTGGCACCGGGCACCCCGACATCTGGGCTGGATTTCTGGGCACCAGGGTGGCTCCTCTGCCAGGGGAGAGGCTTCTGAAGCAACTCAGCAGGCTGGGGGTCGGGCTGGGGGCTCTGCTCTCGCAGACCTCGTGCTAACTGGGGTTGGTTTCTCTCGCTTCCATCCCTGGGAAGGGGGCTCTGCTGTGAGAGGCTGAAGTCCCCCCAGCAGAGCGCTCCTGGGGCGCCAGGGGAAGGCTGCAAAGACCCTCCCTCTCGCTGCTCAGCAGGCAGACGTTGGTTAAACGCCCTGTGGGACAGGAGGAGACGGTCTCGCTGGTCGGGCTCTAACAATGAGCTGGCAGCCCTGAGCTCCTCCGCTCGGGTCCGGGTGCTGCCGGGTGCTCTTTCCCTGCTGTTGGGGCTGGGCTCTTGTGTTTTTGTTAAGGGCTTCTCTGGCTCGAGAGCAGAGGCTGTGGTTTGTCCCTCAGGGACTTGAGCAAGACTTGCAGTGGCTCTTGGATCGTGCCTTGGTGACGTGGCGTCGTAGCTGGTACCTGGTGCCCAGGGCATCTCCTGACCCCCTCTTTCCCCTGGACCTGAGGATGTGTGACCCTGTAGCCAGATCACTGCCTGTGTGTGGTCGGCTGGTCCTGCTGTGCTGCTGCTGCTGCCACTGGTGTCCTGGCTCCTCCTGCCCTGATGAGGTTGAGCAGAGCGTCCTCAGAGCGGTGCCAGAGGTGCTTGGCTGCACTAGATGCCCGAGGAGCACGAGGGGAGTGGTGGGTCCTGCTCTGCTGATGGAGGGCCCTGGGTTTGTCTGCAGAGCAGGTCTGTGGGCTGAGGGTGCAGAGCACGGGGGCTGGAGTGAATCTTCTCCCCTCCCTTCTTGGGAGAGGATGAGCTGCTCTCTTTGGAGATGACAAATGCTCTCTGATGCTGCAGCGTAGAGCAGAGTCAGTACTGCAGGCGCCTGCTTCAGGGCTCTTCCTAGCCAGGCTGAGGAGCCAACTGCCTCAGAGAGGGTCCTGGAGAGCAGCCTCACAACAGCTGTGAGCAGAGAGCACCAACTGCAGCTGCTCTCGGGGCCGGCGCTGGCTCCGCAGGCGTTTGCCATGGGCTCAAGGCCTCTCCTAGCCAGCCCAGCAGCCTCTGTTGGCCCCACTGGGGTGGTTGCTTTCCTGCCTCTCGCTGCTCCCAGAGCTGTCAGAGGCTCCTCTTGCTGGCAGTTCCACATGAGAAGGGCTGAGCAGCCAGGGGCTGGAGTGTGAAGGAAGGATGAGGAGGCAGGAGGGGATGGAGGCGGTCAGGACTGTGCTGGAGGGCACCTCAGCCGGCAGCCCCGTGTTGCCTTCCCACAGGGAAGCTACCAGCTCTTGAATCACGATGATGATGCCTACCCGAAGCTCTGAGCAGGCCTGGCCACTGGTCCCCACAGCACAACCGGTGCTCCCAACACCCTGCTGCAACTTCCCCAGGGCTTCCCAGCAGTTCTCCAGTGTGATCCCCCTTTACAGGAGAAGCTCCCAGGTCCTGGGCTGGATGACCCCAGACCAGAGATGTTCAGCACGAAGTCTCTTCTCTCAGTGCAGAGCCAGGGCTGCTCCCATCACCTGAGCCAGCAGAACCCCCCCCAGCCTGTGGGGCTGCAGCCTTTGCGGGGTGACAGCAGTCCCCCCCAGTCCTCAGGACTTTGCCAGCCTCCCAACAGCCCTGTGGCACTGCCCCTGCTCCCATTGCAGCACCAAGCCCTGAGGTTTGAGCAGCTCGGAGGGGTTAAGGGGCAGCAGGATGCCCCTCTGCTGTGCTCAGGAGCTCCACGATGCCCCACGCAGCGCTGGGGGCTCAATCCTGGCCCCCCAGCTCCACTGATTTCCCCCCCAGCAGGAACAGGACGGTCGGTGAGGTTTGTGGAAGGAGCCATGCGGTGATGCCCACGGGTGAGGGAGGGTCTCTGGCTGCCTGGGCGAGGGGGTGACTGCTCTTGGCGCAGCACAGGCTGCCACTATCTCCCCGGCGAGGCGGCAGAGCCTGCCCACGGGCGCGTTACCCGCTCGCTGCCATGCAGCCGCCCCCTCCTCGCTGCTCTGGAGAGGGAGCAGGCAGAGCTGCTTCCTCTCAGCTTGACAGCTGGATCCTGCCAGCTGCTAGCAGAGCCCCTCCTGCCACAGGGATGGAGGGAGCGGGTGGGACTGTGATGCTATCGATGAATTCCTGCGTGACACCGGCCGCTCTGCTCCGGGGATGAGCTGAACCAGCAGGGGGGTTTCATGCAGGGGAGAACAAACCAGCTCTGTGTTTAAAGGAGCATCTGTTGTGCTGGAGCTGCTGGCTCCGACGTGCCAGTCGCTTGCAGGGGGGCACTGAGCTCACCTGTGGGGCCCTGGTGTCTTGCTGTCACCTCTTAGTTAAAAACTACGCTGGGGTGCTCCTGAAAAACCAGGACTGAGCCTGGAGGAGGATCCTGCAGTGCTGAGCAGCCTCAGCTCTGTGCTCAGCTGAGCTCCCAGGGCTGTTTTCAAACCCTGTTACCCGGCGCTGTGGCTTGGTTCAGTGCCAGCTGTGGGCAGCTGGACTGCAGGTGGAGGTCAGAGGAGCTCCGTTCCCCCCTCCTCCCTGCGTGGGGATGCGATGGAGAGGAGCCGGGGTTTGCGCTGGGAGCTCCTGGGGTGCTGCAAGATGGAGCCTCCTTGCTCCTCCTGGGGCCGTGCCCTGTGCCGTCACGGCTGGCAGGAGGGACACGAGCTCTCTCTTAGGAGTTGAGCAGGGAGCTGCTGTGTGACCCCGCTGGCAGCTTGGTGCTGAGGGGTGGGAGGGTGCTATGGCTCCTCTGGGCTCTGCCCCATCGCTGCCAGCCCCCCTCAACCCCCGTGAAATCCAGAGCAGCTGCAAATCCACTGCAACGTGTCCTGGAAACTGCCTGGCACTTCCCCGCTGGCACCCGGCCGGCCCCTTTTCCAGGGGCACTGCCAGCTTGCTGCGTGCCCTGCCCGCGGCCCCGCTTCTCTGGGGAGGGTTCTCCCTCTGGAGAGGGTTCTGGAGGAACCCCTGGTGGGCAGGGGCTGCCCACGTCCCCCCCCAAGGCCACGCTTGGACAGGAGGAGAAGGGAGCAGGAGCTGAAGGGAGGGGAAGGGCTGAGCAGCAGCTGTAAGGAATGAGGTCACCTTCTGCCCACGTCGATGGGGTTGCTTGGGGTAACAGGAAGGGAGGCCAATTCCAATCAATTAGCTGGGAATGAGTTTACAGTAGCAAACAACTCCCGTGGAAGCAGCAGCAGCAGCGTGGGGGCCAGTGCCCCTCGCCTCCCGGTGCCAGGCTTTGTCTGCTCGGGGCTCTGTGGAGCAGGGGGAACCCTGAGTAAACGCCAGTCCCTCCTCCTGCCTCCCCGCTGCTGGCTGGCAGAGGGGAGAACGCAGTGTGCTCCAGCCATCCAGGCTCCCCCCAACCCCTGGGGCTGGAGGCAGGGAGCCCAGCAGCACCTGTTGAGCCCTTTCTGCTGGGAAGCTGAAACCTGCCCGAGTTTTGTTGTTCGTGGTTGCGAAGAGTGGGAGTAGCCCCGGGAGCTGTGGGGTTGGCACCGCGGCGGAGGCTGCCACCCTGCGCCCTAGAGACCTCAGGTACCTCCCCGTGGAGGGGTTTATTTCCAGGCAGCCAGGGCTGCTGTGTGGAGACTCCTCAGCTGTTTCCAAACACCAGAGCCCCCTCTGCCCGACGCTGGGGTCTGTCTGTCTGTCTGTCTGTGTCACGGGTGCCCAGCGTGGCTTTTTTATCCCTGAGCACTGAGGGTTGTGAAGCTGGAGAGCAAAGGGGCTGCGAGAAGCCCCCCCCCCCTCAGATCTAGCTGGAGGCATCAACCCCACCTTCTAGAGGAAAGCACAGCCTGGAAGGAAGGTCCTGCAGGGTGCCTGGAAGACTTTCCCACCCTGCTGGGGAAGAGCCTGGTGTAGATGGCTCCACTGGGGTCAGCAAGCAGGAGGGAGGCTGCTCCAGGTCATCACTGCCCTCCCCAGATGCTTTTTCAAGGCTGGGAAAGACCCTCCAGAGCATCAAGTCCAACCCTGTAGAGTCCCTTCTCCTCATCCCTGGGTTCCCCCTGTGCCACGTGGGCAGTTCCTGGGACAGAGCTGGTACCAGCTCCCTGAACAGACTTTCCTGTGTGGGCTTCTGCGTTTCCAACCTCCCTCCTGTAACGTCTGCCTTAGGCAGCAGATTTTCCCCCCAGACCCCCTCCAGATTCTGGCCCCAGAGCAGCCCCAGCACCTTTCCAGCTCCAAGACTCCAACTGGGATGGGGCCCTGCACAGCCCAGTACTGCCCTGACCTACAGGGCAGCAGTGCCGCAGCCCAGAGCAGTGACAGCTGGCACAGAGCCCCTCCTGGGGCTTCACCCTTCATCCTAGAGGGAGGGTGGGGGTGCCCCTGTCTCTCTCCAGGACCCCATCGAGCCCTTAGGAGCAGTGCAGGACAAGCAGGGGGGCACGGTCACACCTCAGGGCACAAATCGATTGGAACCTGCTGCACGACTGCTCCCCCCTGGCACTCACCAGGGTCACGGCCACTGAGCTCGGCTGCAACAACTAACCTGGGGGCTTAGGAACTGGAGCACCCCAGAGCCTCTCCAGGGAGGAGGGAGAGGGACCCCCTTCCTGCCAGAGGAAGGGTGGCTGCTCCTGGGTATGGTAAGGGGGAAGCAGGCAGCATTCCGTCGGGGCTAATCCTTCCACCATTCCGGTGTTGGGGATGAGCTGAACTCGCAACGTGATCTTGGGACAGCTGTCGGTACCGGGAGCTTCCCAGTAAGAGGCTCCTGTGCTGCCCAGTCAGACAGGTTCCAGTCCTTCCCAGTCTCCCTGCAGCCAAATGCCACTCATTGATTACTGGGGTTGCTCACAGCAGCTGAGTCAAGGGCCGCTCACGCAACCGGTTGGGTTTGGAGGCCACCAGCCGCAGGCACGCGCCAGCCTTGGGGGTTGGCAGGCTGGGGGGGGGTACCCCACGAGGTGGGTGGGTGCCAGGGATGGGTGCTCTGCTCCTGGAGATGTGGGCTGAGGTGGTTCCACAGCGAGGGAGCACCTGAGCTCGATGCTCTGCTGCTCCAGTGTCGGGCTGCTGGGGTCTGGGTCTCTCTCTGGGTCTGGG
>VZRI01013905.1:96764-111544 GCA_013397515.1 Upupa epops | reverse complement strand
GGTCTCTCTGGGGGTGTAGCAAGGTTTCTATGGGGTAGGAGTGGGGTACAAGGGGATTAGTGAGGTCTCTGTTAGGAATGGGGGTGTCATGACCCCTCAGTGGGGACGGTCTGGGGTCTCTCTGGGGGTAGGAGTGGGGTGCAGGGGGAGTAATGGGGTCTCTGTTAGGGATAGGAGTTGTCATGACCCCTCAGTGGGGAGAGTCTGGGGTCTCTCTGGGGATGTAGCAAGGTTTCTATGGGATGGGAGTGGGGTACAAGGGGAGTAATGGGGTCCCTGTTAGGGATGGGGGTGTCATGACCCCTCAGAGGGGAGAGTCTGGGGTCTCCCTGGGGTTGTAGCAAGGTTTCTATGGGGTGGGAGTGGGGTGCGAGGGATGAGATGTGTTCTCTGTTAGAAATGGGGGTGTCATGACCCCTCAGTGGGGACAGAGGAGGGTCCCCCATGAGGATGGGGCAGCTTCTGGCTGGCAGCACAAGGGGGGGCCCTCATAGCAGTGTGGCTTTTGATCCCAAGAGCACCCTGTGGGGGGACAGGGGGGTCCCTGTGGGGACAGGGATAGGGTGTAGTGGGGTCTCTGCTTGGGATTAGTGTCCTGACCCCGTGCTGGAGTGTGTGAGGACATGACGCCCCTCTCTCGGGGTGCATGTTGGGGTCCCTGTTAGGAATGGGATGTGCCATGTCCCCCCAGCAGGGTAACTGGGGGGGTCTCTTTGGGGGTGGGGATGTGACTGCTGGCTGTCGGGAATACATGGGCACCCAGCCGGGATGAGGATGGCTCTTGGGGAGGGAACCAAGGCCCGGGTTTGTGTCTTTGGGACACTCCAGCTTGGATTGGGGTGGCTGGGGTCCCCATGGAGGGGTGGCTGGGGTCTCCATGAGGTCTGGCTGGGATCCCCATGGAGAGGAAGCTGGGATCTGAATGAGGTCTGGCTGGGATCCCTATGGAGGGGAGTCTGGGGCCTCTATTAGGTCTGGCTGGGGTCTCCATGAGTTCTGGCTGTGATCCCCATGGAGAGGAGTCTGGGGTCTCCATGAGTTCTGCCTGTGATCCCCATGGAGAGGAGTCTGGGGTCTGAATGAGGTCTGGCTGGGATCCCCATGGAGAGGAGTCTGGGGTCTCCATGAGTTCTGGCTAGGATCCCCTTGAAGGGGAGGCTGCGATCCCCACGGAAGGGAGCCTGGGGTCTCTATGAGGTCTGGCTGGTCCCCCCACAGAGTGCTGCCTGGTGTCTCCCCGAGGGCTGGTATTAGCAGGACCCCCCCCCAATTTGGCTTCTGCTGGAAACCATCCGGCTCCACTCCCTCCCAGCATGAAGGGACAGGATGAGGCTGCTGTTAAAGAAGGAGGAGGAGGGCAGCATCCTCCACCTTAAGGCAGCAGCAGCTGCTGCGGAGCCTGGCCGCCCCAGCCAGCCCTTTGTTCGCTCCCCGGGTTTGTTGTCGCACGCCGGGACCGAAATAGCAGAGCGAAAAATCCCTAATAGGAAGGCTCCCCGAGCCCTCGGGCTCCTATCTCCCTTCAGCAGGTTTCAGTGACTCAGCAGCCCAGATGGAGCCAGCCCTCAGCACCAAATCTGTTTGTTGCTCCAGAGGCTGTTTTTGCTCTCCAGAGCCTCCTCGCTGCTTTGGAACAGCCCAGCGCTGCTCCTCCGAGCCCGCCGAGGGCTCCCGTCACAGTCCGAGCGGAGGTGGGCGAGGGACAAAAATAGATGGATTGAGCGGAAAAAAAAACCCTCAAAAGGCCAAAAAAACCCACCCTGCACCAAGGAGGAAGGTGCTGGGGAGCTGGGCTCGGCGAGCTCCAGGCTGGCTCTGCCGCTGCGCCCGCTCCGCTCCGCTCGGCTGCCGCCGCCGTCCTGCGACGGCTCCGGGGAGCAGACGGCCCCTGGGTGATCCCTGCTCTGCACCCAGAGCTGAAGCTCCTGGGGTCTTGGTGTTGGCACAGGGGAGGCTGAGGATGGGTTTAGGGGTGCCCTCCGCAAGCACTGAACCCCCTCGTTTCCCCTCTTTCGCTGTCGCTACGTGAGAACTAGGCTCTTGCTCAGCCCGGGGCTGCTGGTCCCTGCTGGTTCTTTGCTGGTCCCTGCTGGTTCTTCATGCTCTCCCCACTGTAGGCAGAGGTTTGTGGTGCTGGGGTAACCTCCTGTGGGGTTTTGGGGTGCAGGGTGTAAAGAGGGGAACCTGGAGGGGAGGGGAGAGGGGGTGTCTTTGAGCCAAGGACAAGGCAAAGGCACTGGGTGCCGGCTTCTCCCCACACTCGGCCCTGCAGAGGGTTCACGTGTGGGTGCTGGGGTCACTCAGCAGGGTCTGCTGGAAGCTCTGTGCTCCCCATCCTCCTCCTGGAGGGGCAGGTGGGACAGAGAGCTCATGAGCCCTGCGGAGGGGCTGAGCAGTGAGAGGTTGAGCAGTGAGGGCTCTCGCAGACACCCATCCCCCTGTTGTAGGGGGGCTGGTGGTCCCTCCATGGGACCCTCTGGCCCATGGCCAAGGCAGCCCAGGCTCCCCTCTGGTGCTGCCTGGGTTACGTGGGGTGGCAGCGGCTCTTCCGTAGGGCACGTTCCCTCCTCTTCCCATAGAATCCATCTCTTGAGAGAGAACTTTTGGGATCAAAGGGGGCTCAGACCCTCTCAGTTCCCCCCTGCAGAGCAATTCGGGGGCACTGGAGGGTGGGTATTGGAGGGGCTCAGCCCCACCAAGCCCAGCCCAGCCCGGGGTGCATTCCCCACGGGTGGGTCTGTCCCGTGCTTCATTAACTGGTCATTAGGGCTATTAGCTTAATCACCGGGGTGTTTTCCTGCCCTGATGAGCGGCTGAGGGTCACGATGGCTGCGTTCCACGCGCGGCGGCTGTGCGGGGACCCGGCACCAGCATCCATCGTCTGCAGTTTCCATGGCTACGCCAGAGTTTACTCTTCCCCCGCCTTCGGATGCCAAAAAAATAGAGCCCTACGTGATGCAGAGATCCCGGGGGTGCGGGACCCCCCTCCCCACTCGAGGGCTGTTTGCATCTTGGGGTGATCGGACAGGCAGCTCTGAGTGCCCCAACAGCCCCCGCGTCCAACCCAGACGGCACCTCTGGGGTGTCTGTGGGGGTCCTGCCGGCAGCGGGGACCCCCGGGGAGGCAGGGAGTGACCGTCTGGGGACAAATCCAACCCCGGAGCCGTCGGTCGCTTCTTGCTCGATGCGAGGTGACGGGGTGGAGCAGAGAGCCCTCGGAGCGGGCGCTGGGGCTGGTTGATGGGGGGGACAAACCCTGAGCTGGAGGTCACCCCCTGTGGTTTTAGGGGGTGACTGTGGGTCAGCGCAGGGCTCTGCGGGGAGGGGGTGTCACAGCAGGGCTGCTGTTTGCTCTGCGGTGACAAGAGGAGCGGGGTGGCGCAACCCCTCCTGAGTGGAGGAGGGGATGTGGGGGTTCCTGGGGTGCAGTTGGCAGCGGGGTGCGTGACTGCTTCCCAAATCCACGGGGTGCTCTGATTCACGGGGGCACTGGGGGAAGCGGGAAGCGTTGGGCTGTTGGGAGTCACCCGTGCCAGGGGGCTTAGTCACCGCTGGGGCAATCCTGCTGCCTCACCCCAGCACCCTGGGTGTCCCCGTGCCCAGCTGGGCTCTACGGAGAGAAGCAGCACCCCAAAAGCTGCTTTTCCTCCTGCCAGCCCACCTGGTGGGCTCTGGGTGACCGTGGGCTCTGTAGGGTCTCGGGCAGCGGCTCCACTGCGTTTCTGTTGCTTTGAGGGGTCCCCTCGTTGCGTTGACATCATTGGGGAGCAGAGTCCCTGCCTTGTGCAGGGACCCTATGGAACGGGCTGAGCTCTGGCAGCTCCACGGGGTGCAGAGGGGTGCTGGGGTGCTCTTTGTGCTTGGGAGGGTGCGGTGAGCTTCGCTCGGGTGCTCGCTGCCTGAGTCACGGGGCTGTGCAGCCGTGTGAGCTGTGAGCCACGGCGTCTGTGCCTCCGGCCCGGCTGGCGGCCGATGCTCTGCGTCCTTCCCCGACCCCTCTCCTCACGACGCCCTGGGGAAGGGTTCTGTGGGCAGGCGGGGAAGCAAGGGCTGCTGTGCTGGTGGGGCCAAGCAGCGTAGCCTCACTGGAAGCACTCGCTACTCCTTGCGCCTCTTCCTCCCCATCCCAACCCCTGCGACACTACCTCCCTCTGGGGCAGCCAAGCCAGGGTCTCTACCCCAGCACCTCGGGGAAGCCCTGGAGCCCTGGGGCCTCCTCCTGGAAGCCCCCAGTTTGCCGCCAGCAGCTCCACGCTGGGCTGCTCCAGCCGTGCATCCCCACTGCAGGTAGTGGGAAGGACAGGCGACTGCTGGTGCCTGCGGCTTCACGGGACGCTGACTCTCCAGGCAGGCTTTGCAGAGGGCTGGAGGTGTTGGCAATTGCGTGGGGGGCTCAGGGGGTGCCACCTTGCTTTCCTGGTGCTGGAGATGGATGGAGCAGGTGTTGCCTAACAGCTTCTACTCTACTTCTACTACTACTTCTACTCAGCTTCTCTGTAGAGACCCAGCGTGCTGGGCGCCCCACGAGCTGACGCTCGGGCCCCGTGCCCAGCCTTCTCGTGCTCTTCCCTACCCCCAATGTGCCCCCCACATGTGGGGGAAGGGGTTTTCCTTCAGTGGGGAAGAGCATGGGACAGGATGGAGCACAGCAGGGCTGGGGGTCACAGCGTGAGGCTGCTGGTGGGGTCTCCCCCTGGCTCCTCCAGTTGACAGCAGCAGGGTGGAACCACCTCTGCTTTCCCTGGGCCCTGACGCACTCTCTCCTCACTCCCTAATCAGTCGGGGCTGGGGTTTCCCGGAAGGCTGCTGAACCAGTTTGTGGGCAGAGCAGAGCAGATCGCTGTGGGGCATCGCCGGGTGGTTTGAGCTCTTCCCTTGTTTGGGATCCGGGAGGGCACCGGGCTGTTCCTGTAACCGCAGCCGCTCTTGCGGCACCGCGTTCGTCTCCAAGAGGAGTTGGTTTAGGTTTCACTGGCCCTACCCGACGGGAATTCGAGCAGCCTCTTGAACTAGGGCTTCTCATGCCTTCCTTTATCGGCTCTATCTGCTCCGCCAGCCATGGGGGGAGCCCCCGGGATCTGCCCCCGGCAGCTCCCACCCCGCAGGGCTGAGTCACGGGTGGGCTGCGTGCGTGTGCCGCCGGCGTGACGGCAGCTGCCAGCCCCCAAAATACCCCCAGTGCCGACGATCGTAGCGCCAGGCGAACGGCACAGCCCCAAGGAAGAGTCTTCCAGCTCCAAACCTCCCTCCACAGCGATTAGAGGTGACTAAGGCTGCGCTGGGATGGAGCAGCAGCAGCAGCAGCAGCCTCCCCGCATCACCCGGGCTCCTGGCGGCGGGATGGAGCAGGGTCCCCGTGTCGACGCGCGTCCCCGCTGCTCGCCAGCCTTGTTCCATATTTAATCCTGCTTGTTCACCTGAGTCTCTAATTAACTCCTGAGCCCAGAGCCTGCCGTTCCACCGCGCTGGGTCCGTGACCCCCGCGCAGCACCCTGCCCTGAAACAACCCCCAGGATGATGCTTCTACCTTCTCCTCTCTAGTTTCGCCCTTCCCGCGCCTCCTTCTGACCCCAGGAGGGGCCCAGAGCAGCATCCAAAGGGAGCGGAGTTCCCCAAAGCACGGTGTGCGGGGTCTGCGCCCTCTTTTCTCCTGCCCTAGCTCCAGAGCGGGGAGGTCAGGGTGGGATCAGGTCCAGGGACCCTAAAAGCTCCTGCGCGGGGTTTCTTTCCCTGGGGAGCTGGTGTCGGGGAGAGGCAGCTTCCCAACCCACCGCCCGAGCCGTCGGCGGGGCACGAAGGGGTAGGAGCAGCTGCCGTCCTGCCCGTGAGGTCCCGCTCGGCTGCGTCGCTCTTCCAGCATCCCAGTTCCAAATCCCCCCCTCTCCCCGTGCCCTGGGGGGCTCTGATTCCCCTCCCTCCCGCTCTCTCTGGGCGATGGAGGTTGTCAGTAGAGCAGCATAACCATGGCAACCCCAACTTTTCATTCCCCTTGCAGCCTCCGCTGCCCGGCGCCGATCGAGATAGAGAGACCCCCCTTCGCCCAACGCCGGCGAGGCGATGGCGAGCTCCTGGCAGCTGGAGCTGGCTCTGGCACGCAGTGGCGACGGAGACATTTTGTGTGAGGAGCTGGGATTGCAAGGAGGAGGGACCAGCGAGGCGGCCGGGAGATGAGGGGTAGATTTTTTCCTCCCCCCAAAAGCCCTTCCCTGAGCGTTGGGAACCGGCTCGGAGGAGCTGCCGTCTGGGAGAGGGGGATGAAGGTGAGGGGTGCCGGAGCGCTGGTTGTTCTCTCCTCACTAGTGATGGAGAGGAGGGACAGGGGCGGTCTAGGGGTTGGGGTGAGGGCTGGGCGTGCTGGTCCTTCGCAGCCACGAGGGTTCTGGGATTCTCTGCTGTGTCGGTGCCGGCTGGAGCCCCCCTGTCCTGGAGGAGCCCAGAGGGGGCCGAGCGGAGGGGCTTGGCAGCCCATGGGGGGGGATTTGGCTTGGGTTTTACTTTATTGGAAGTGGCTGGGAAGTTTTCGGGTGGAGGAGTCCCTGTCCCATCAGCCGGAGGTCGAAGCCATCAGGTTTGCTCCCCAGACCCGTGGCCTTCGCAGCCCGGGAACGCGGAGCTGAGGTTGCTCTGAGTCACTTCCACTTTATTACAAACCAAACCCCTTCACGTCCAGCGGCACCTCGGGGACTCGGGGTGACTGCTCGGGGTGGAGGAGAAACACAACCCAGCGCTTCCACGGGGGTCACTGTGGCTGTAGCTGAGCTTGGCTGAGACCCCAAAGTCAAGAGCACCCCACACCCCACCTGCTGGGTTACTTCTGGGACCTCGTTTCAGCAACAGAAGCTGTTTGCTCCGGACTCTGCTCTGTTCTGAAGCTGCACAGCGGACGGCCTGATGGCTGCAGCCGCTCTGCTGGCTGCTGAGGGCATCGTGAGCTGAGAGAACGAGGCCCCACGGACAGCGGGGTGAGCGCTGGGCTGACCGTCAGGGGAGGATTTAGGGTCCCGAGGGGGGCTCTTCCGAAAGGCTGCTCAGGTTGCCCCAGCGAGGCCTTAACCCGGGGGGCTCTGTACAACCTGCCAGGCGCAGCTCGGGCGGCGCGGGGATGAAGCTCGGTGGTTCGTACAGAGCTCTGGTGCCGGGATCCTCGCTCGTGTGGCTTGAAAGGAGCGGCTGCTGCGGAGCTGCCCTGCGACGGCCTGGCCCCCGTCCTTCAGCACGATGACCCCGGGAAGGCTGGAGCGCTGCACGCTCCGTGTTCAAGCCCTGGGCTGTTCGCCGTCGCCTTGGGAAGCTGTCTCTGGTTTAGGAAGGAGGATGAGGAGAGAGAGGACTGGGTTTCTACACCCCCAGAGCTCTCGTGGTGACTCCGTCGCACAGCACCGCGACGCTCCTCGGGCTTCCAGAGGCGCTGAACGCCCAGTCCCATCCCCAGCCTCTCCCGGGGTCTGCGTGCTCCCCGTGTCCTCAGGCTTTGGTGATGTAGCCCTCTCTGATGAGGAAGTCGTAGATCTTCCTGGTTTTGTTGACGTCGATCTTGATGAGAGCTCGAGCCTGCGCCAGTCGCAGGCCTCCCTGTTTGTTGCACTCGTTCACCAAAGCGGCTTTGTACTCTAAATAGGCTCCGGGGACCAGCCTCACCATCTGACAGAGCTGCAAGGCAAAAGGTGAGGGCACTGAACTCCTCGGGCGCTCTCAGTCCCCCCTCTACCCCGGCCCTGCTGCGGGAAGCTGTTTGCACAAACCCTTTCAGCTGCAGTGTTGGGGAGCAGGGGGGTGCTGTCTGTACGGGGCAACTGCCCGCTGTTGGCATCCAGGGGTGGAGGGGAGGGAGGGCAGGAGCTCTGCTGGCTCCTGCGTTTGAAACCAGCCCTGACTGGACGCTAAAGAGGAGGGTGAGAGCCAAGCTCTGGGCTGGCGGGAGCGAGGAGCGTGTCCCGAGTGGGCCCTGGTCTCTACAGCCCCAGGGAAGCTCTCAGGTGTGAGTGGCACTTGGGCTGCTGGGCAGGAGCCAGGGAGGGCATCTGCCTATTGATCCCCCGCAGACTGGAGCCTCTACGACCTCTCCTCCAAGAGCAGCTCTGCGCACAGTGCCCAGCCCCTCTGGGAGTCGGTGGAACCAGCGCAGGGAGGGCCCTGGGAAGTTTGCTGGGAGGAGTCGCTCTGCTGACGGGCACCAACGCTCCCAGCCTGCTTCCCAGTGCCAGTCCCAGCGGAGAACCTGCCCACTGGCTGCTTTTCAGGAGGAGATGCTCAACGATGGCTCCTCGCTGATAGGAAGGGGCAGAGTCTGGAGGGACTCGGCCCTTCCGTCTCGGGTTGCCCGTGTTCAGGTTCCACGGGGGGGCTGTGAGCTGACTCGCAGTGCCGCCGTCTCCAGCGGAGGGGAAGGGGCTTCCACACGGAGTGGGGAGGTCTGAAAGGCGGCTGTGCTGTGCGGGCACTGCACTCTGCCCTGTGGACGGGCCAGAGGCAGGCGGCGGTGTCTGCTGGAGGGTGGAATCCAAGAGCACCCTGTACGGGGCTGCAGAGAGCAGCGCCGGGCCGAGCCAACGGCCCGTGGCTCGAAGGGAGGCAGACGCTGCTCTCGGTGAAGCAGGACTGTGGGGAAAGCCATGAAAACACCAGCAGGCCCTTACTGGCTCCGTGGTTTGCTGGTGGAACACTGGCAACTGGCTGACAGTTGGCTGCGGGAGGTACCCACAGCCCAGCAGGAGCTCTGCTGCTCGGGCTCAGCCCTCTGTGCACGGGAGCCCCTGATGAGACCCTCGGCCGGTTTTCAAACCAGCTGTTCCTCAAGGGAAAACAACCCCTGTGCTCAGCACAGCCACCCCGAGGTGGAAGGGAGGAGCTGGTGCTCTGGGGGTCAGATCAGCAGCACCCAGGCAGCTCCACCTTCCTGAGCCAGCTGGCTGCAGCTCTGGCGTCGGCCAACAGCGCAGGGACTGGGAAGACTCAGCGAGTGGGTTTTGTGAGCAGCAGGACAGAGGAGACGGGGAGTGGAGCTGATGCTGCAGCACCTGAGGCAGCTGGCAGAGCAGCCCTGCCCTGGGAACCGAGTTTTACTGAGACTCTGGCTCTTTTCCTCACCTCCTTCTCCTTCTCGTTGAGTTTCTCCGTCCCTGGGAGGCCGGTGAGGTTCAGCGGAGGGGCGCTGCGTCTGCCTGCGGAGACAGGAGAGGGCAATGCTCAGCAGCTGTGGGCACTGGGGCTGCTCCTCAGGTGCTGGGTACCCCCATCGTGTTAACCCGGAGCCATCCACGTGTTCCTAGACCGGGGTTACCTAGGGCTTAAGGCAGGACCCGCACTGCCTGGGTGGAGGGATGACTCTGCGCCGCGTGAGCGCTCACTCGAGGGCTCTGGGGCCGTCAGCGCCGCCTCACTGGTTTTTCAGAGCTCTGTCAGCCTGCACAGGCTGTGGTTAAACTGGGCTGCTCCTCCTCACCAAACCACCTCACCCAGCCGGGGCCGGGGAGGTCAGCGCCGGAGCAGGGACCAACGCCAGGCAGGCAGCGGGAAACCAGCGGGGATGCTGAGGTTACTGACTGGTGTGACTGGTGACACGCCGCCCTGGCTGCACCCCCAGGGCTGCGTCCGAGGGCAGGTGCTGGAAAGCAAAGGCAGCGCTGGCTTTTGTTGGGATAAACAGTGCTGGAAAGAAGCCCCTCTGCTACCAGCTCTGTGGCTTCGCTGGACTCTGGACTGCTGCAGCTTCAGCTCGCAGCTCTGTGGAGGTTTGTTTTCCTAACCTGTGTGTGTGTGGAGGGGGGTCTTTTGGAGCTGCAGAGCTCGGAACAAAACACAGGTCAGTTGTTTACAGAAACCCTGCCGTGGGCTGCGTGTGCTCAGCGTCGCAGATGTAGCGCTCCCTCCCCCGGTGCAGGGCTCCCCCCGAGTCCTGCAAAGCCACGAGAGCCTGGGAAACCTGCAGCTCTGTTATTCCCAAGGACTCTGCTGGCTGCTGTGCCCGTCCCTGCCCTGTCTGCGTCCTCTGTCTGGGACGGGGGAGTCTCTCGTGCATCTGTAGGGTGAGGAGAGCTTGGTCAGAGAGAAAACTGAAGGCTAGGAAGAAGCTGCAGCGCTGAGTCTCTTGCAGGTGCAGCTCCCTGCGGCCTGGAACGAGCAGCGTGCTGGGATGAGAGATGCCAGGGGTTGGTTCCACTCCATTTGAAGCCCAGGAAACAACAAACCCCGCTGCAGACAACAAGGTAGGGGTGCAGAGTGAAGGTCTCGACGTCTGGAAGCCAGGCGAAGCATCGTTAATTGGCCCTCTCGTATGCTCAGCGAGCTGCAGCCTTTAATGACAGCCACGTGGCCGCTGCTCCGCAGTGTCCTGGCTCGTGCAGCCTCTCGGCTTCGTTAGCACCTGGCTGGTGCTCTGTCTGGGTCTTGTTGCCCATGTGATGCTGGCTGTCAACACCACGTTCGACGGCAGTTCCACGGGCAACACGATTCCTGTTCTCTTGGGTTCTTCTCCTTCACGGGCCACTGGCTACCGGATTTGTTTAATTCTTCACGCTAGCCCTTCAGCTGGGGGTCACCCGAGCTCTGGATGCCCCCAGCCTGAGGTACAGGATGGGTTCTCTCCCAAAGAGCAGATCTCTTGGCCACCACCAAGGATCTCTAACGTGGTGCCACCTGACTGCTGCTGCTCTGACCCGCATTCCCAGGGCTCCTGGCAGGCAGGAGGAAGAGCATCCAGACTCGGTGTCCACCTCTGTGGTTTGGGCCAAGTGGCTGACGAGCATCCCCATAAAAACCGGCTGCAGACACTGAGCTGGTCTCTCCAGTTTCCCCCGGAGCAGCTGACAGTCAAGCTCAGCCCTCGCCTCTCTGATCCCAAACACCCTGCGAGCTCAACAAACGAGCTGGGATGTTCTAGGAGCCTTGTTCACCAGGGGGCCTCGACCGACCCTGACTCTGTCCTCTCTGAGCACCCGGGGGTCCTCCTGGCAGACAACCCCCATCCAAATCCTTTCGCTAGGAGAGCAAAGCCGGAGCAGCACAGCCCAGCTGCAGCGCCTCATCCCCGTCGCTCCGGAGGCTGCTGCTGCTGCTGCTGTAGCCAGGTCCCGGGGCTCAGGCGGCTGGCTGTGTTGTTCTGCCCTCGCCCAGGCGCCTTCTGGCAGGTTCCTACTGCTTGGGTATGAGCTACAGCGCTCAGCAAAGCCCGGATTAGCTTTCTCTTTCAGCTAAGGTTCTCATGTGAAAATGCTTCTCGCTCCTGCCTTGCCAGCGCAGCTTTAGGATGGGGCTTCCACCTGCAGTTTGAGAACCAGGGCCATCCAGCCCAAATTCCTGCCGGATTTGCATGGGGAATGAGCTGCAGACGGTGAGGGGATGCTGGCTTAACTCGGGGCTTAACCGTGAGGGGGATGCTCGGGCGCTCAAGCGAGCTGCAGCCTGCAGAGGCTGTGGCAGCCCATCACCTGGCGCTTACCTGAGTTTGAAGGGACTGGCACCGTGGGGGTCAGGCCGGAATCGCTGCAGAGAGAAGAACATTTCAAACAGCTTTCTTCCTGAAATCGTTTCCTTGCAGTGAGTTTCCCCCCCCCTGATTTCTAATGGCTACGACAGCTCAGCTCGCGCGCCCCCCGGGCTCTGATCTGCACTCAGAAGGGGCTCTCACTGTTCAGATTGAAGATCGAGGCTGAAAGCTGCTGGTTTTTCACGAGAAGGGGGTTGTGTAGGAAAAAATTGGCTGAGGAGACGACAGAGCTCCTTCCCAGGCCGTGGGGCACGTGGGCAGGGCTTCCCTTCTCCTTGCCATCACTGTGCTCATGTTAATACCGCCGCTACGCCTACGACCCTCCCCAACGCTTCGAGCGTCACCCGTGCCCTCGTGGAGACCCTCGTACAGCCCTCGTTTCCCTCCACCACTGCATTAGCAGGTTAATTCCTAAACTCTAAGAGAACACGGAGGGTTTGAGGCTCGGGCAGGCGCCGCTCTGCGCTTCAGCTAGCCGCAGCGTCTCGCCCTGCTGAGCTCCGCAGAGGTCTCGCTGTCGCAAGCTGCAGGCAGCGGCTGACTACGGGGAAGGTGTGCGGTGCGCGCGCGGTCTGGCTGCGCCCATACATGTCAGCTTGTCGGCTGAGCCACTGCTGGCAGGCGCTGCTGTCCTGGATGTACTGCAGCACTTCCGAGAGCATCGTGCGCTTCAGCCGCTCCTCGTCCCTCGTCTTCTTAAGGTGATCGTACGTCCGGGCACCTACGGCCCCCCCCCTCCGGGTTCTCACCAGGTTCTCACTCTAAACCCTCAATTTGTTGGGGTTTCCTACTCTAGGAAACGAGGGAGAAGCTTCTCCAGCTCTGGAGCAGACTCCCTTCTCCCTCGTGATGGCTACTTGGCGTCGGGAGGTGCTAACTCCTCCCTGTGCTCCTCCCCACCTTCACTTGGAGCCAGAAACAAAGGAACCAAGGCTTTGGCCATCCCACGGCAGGATCAACCAGGCCACTGCTTTTATGCAGAGGTCTCGGACTTCTCTGGACTTCTCAGCACCCTCGTTGGTAGCCAAAGCGTCCGGAGACCGAGCTCTGCAGAGCACCATGCCAGGACTCGCGTGGCTGTGACGCCGAGCCGCTGGCGAAGCGGTGCCTGAAGCAGAGCGCTGCTAGACACCCTGCTCCCCACGCTGATGGCCCCAACTGACTCGAGAAAAGCTCAGCTGGGCTCAAGCATCAGTGCTCCAGCCTCATTCGGTTCGAGAGCTGGGCGAACGCAGGGTGGAAGGAATGAAGGGACTCTGTTCGAGGCTTCCTAGAGGCTGTAAAACGGCCCTCGCGCCTTGAGGGCTGGGAAGGGGCTGAGGTACTCACTGCAGAAATTGGTGATGCCTGCTGCTCTGTACTCCTGCAGTCGCCTGATTTCCCTCCGCAGCTCGAACTCCACTGGTTTGCAGGACAAGGGATGAGGAAGGACGAGGGGCGTAAAAAGAAGCCAAAGGTAGGTCAGTGAACGTGCTGTGGAATCAGGGAATCAGGGACTGCTCCAGGCTGGAAGGGACCTCCAGAGGGCATCCAGTCCAAGCTCCCTACACAAGCAGGGACAGCTCTCCCTAGGGCAGGCTGCTCAGAGCCTGAGCTGCAGTGACTCCAGGGATGGGGTCCCCAGGACAGCCCACTGCAGCCATCACCCACCCTCTCAGGGAAGAGCTCGCTTCTCCTCTCCAGCCTCAGTCTCTCCTTTCCCAGCTGGAACCCAGTGCTCCTTGTCCTGTCCACACAAACCCTCTGGAACAGACCTTCCCCTGCCTTCCAGGTCAAAAGAAGGTCCCCCCAGAGCTTTCTCTTCCCCAGACTGAACAGCCCCAACTCTCTCAGCCTGTCCTCACAGGAAAGATGCTCCATCCCCCTGAGCATTGGGGTGGCCTCCTCTGGCACCAATCTGCATCCTCTTTGTGCTGGGGGCTCCAGACCTGGACACAGGACTCCAGGTGAGGTCTCACCAGGGCAGAGGAGGGTGGCAGAATCCCCTCTCTTGACCTGCTGGCCACAGTTGTTTTGATGCTGCCCAGGATGGGATCGGCCTTCTGGGCTGTGCCTGCACACTGGTGACTCACGGCCAGTTCTTCAGCCACCAGCACCCCCCAAACCCCTTCCCACAGCACTGCCCTGCAGTCGATCCTCTCCCAGGCAGCCCTGCTAACGCTGGTTACCCCAGCCCAGGTGCAGCAGGACTCTGCACTCGGCCTTGTTCAAGCTCATCAGCCCAGCTCTATCCAGGTCCCTGTGGACAGGCTAGGGCTATTCCCTACCTGTCTGCTCAGTTCAGGGGTAACCTCTCTGCACGGGTCTCAAGCTCAGTGTCCTACCTATCAGACTGAAGCCTTTGAGTGCTCAGAGCTTCACGCTTTGGCAGCCCCTCTGCCCATCCCGTAGGACTTGTGGGAGGCATCATAACAGCTCCATGCAGACTCCTTACAGCACCTCAAGATTCATCTCTGAGCTCCTGGTTTCCTAGCTGGACCTTCCACAGCGTCTCCTCGCAGACAACCCCCTCCCTGTCGGCAGGCAGGGGGATGAAACACCCGTGTTTCTTCTGCTCAGAGATATTTAGTGCCTGTAGCTTTTATCAGCTGCCTTCCGGGCTCTGCTCAGCTTTGCAGGGAGCAGGCTGGCTTGGCTTGAATTCCTTGACTCATCTGACTCGAGAGATCTGTGCGACGCCAGCGCTGGACCGTCAGGTGAACCCGAGGACTCCGCTGCCACTGCAACAGCAGCAGGAGGTTCCGGGGCTGCCACGTGGGGTTTGCAGGCTCATGCGTTAGGTATTTCACGCGGCGTGTCCTGAAAACACCCAGCGGCCACCGTGTCGACGCTCTGGTCCCTCTAATGAGCAGCAATTTCCCCAGCTGAGGTCAGAGGATGAGGCAGGAGGTAATGACTTGTGCTGGAATTTGACTGGGTGAGTGCTGTGATTATGCAGAAAGGCTGGCGATGATGTGGAGCTGGAACAATGCCTCTCTGCCTTCAGGGTGAGGGGTGGAAGCACCGCGGGGCTCTGTCACTGCGCTCACGGGACTCAATCTGCATCCGTCAAAGGCTTCACCATTTTCTGGCAGCTCCCCACCATCTCTCTCTCCCTCTCCCCACCATCTCTCTCTCCCTCTCCCCATACCCTCTCTCCTTCTCTCTCTTTCCCCATCATCTCTCTCCCTTTCCCCATCATCTCTCTCTCTCCCCCTCTCCCCATCATCTCTCTCTCTCCCTTTCCCCATCATCTCTCTCTCTCCCTCTCCCCATCATCTCTCTCGCTCCCTCTCCCCATCATCTCTCTCCCTTT
>VZRI01013905.1:8582-70045 GCA_013397515.1 Upupa epops | reverse complement strand
CCCCCACCATCTCCAGCCGCCAGCGGCAGGCCGGGGGCCCGTAGCGCCTCCGCACGCCGGCACCCTGAGGTGAGACAGCGGCACCCGCCACCGCTTCCCTCCGCCTGGATCGGTACCGGCACCCGCCACCGGGGAGGGCTGAGGTGGGGGGGGCCGCGTGCGACCAGGGAGCGGTGCTGGGCGGGGCNGGCCGTTTTGGGGCAGAGGGTCCGAGCGCGGAGCCCCCCTCCCGTTCTCTCCCCACGGGCCGTGGGCGGGCCCAGGCGTCTCCCCATGGGCCACGCCCTCCCGGGCGCCTCCTGATTGGTCACGCCCCCCCTTGCGTCCCCCCCGCGTCGCCCAATGAGCGCGGGCCTGGGCGGGGCGGGGCTAGAGGCCGTTGACCCCAGGTAACCCCGCGCATCACACCACCGCGGGGGCGGNGTGCCACCGGCTTTATTGGACCGGGGCTGGGTGGCTGCGGGAAGGGGGTTCCCAGCCCGGTTGCGGTTACCCGGCCAGAGGGAGCTGTCGGTCTCCTCCCGTTGCCCGAGGTCCGTTCCGGGCAGGGCGGGAAGGGGGTTCCCGTGTCCTATCGCCCGCCGCCGCCCCCCCCTTCTCCTCCTCGTGGTGTCTCCGGTCCCACCCCTGCGCAGCGCCGGCACAACGGGCGGGCTATGGCCGCCCTCGTGTGGGCCAGTTAATTCACAAAAAATCCACTCGCGGGGCGGTTGGAGCCTCCGAGTGCCCTGGGTGGGGGCGGGCGGGAGGTGCTGCCTGTGTCCCCGCCAGGGCATCCCCCTGTTCCATCTTCTTCCATCCCCTGGGGTGGGGGTGGTCCCAAGTCCGGGCTGGATTTGCTGGGAGGGTATGGAGGGACCTCTGGGAAGAAGCTGCTTACAGCTTTGGAAGCAGATTTGTAGAACCAAACTGAATTGTTATTCTCATCTCTCTCCATCCTTGGTGCCTCTTAAATCTTGCAGAGAAAGTTTGGAGGTGAAAGCATTGCATTAAACAACCAAAAAGGACAAGTAGGGGCTGTTGTGATGTAGCAAATTTTCAGCAGATGGTTTAAGCTCTGCCCAGCTCTCTCTAAAGCACAGTTTTAGGGTTTAAACAGTGTTTGGATATTGCACCAGGGGAGCAGTAAATCCAGGCTGGGCTTTTGTCTCTCTGTTCCTTCTGGAAGAGGCACTGACGTCTCCCATCTGAGGACACCTCAGGCACCCCTGTCGATACTGTAAGTCTGAAAGCTAATTTGATCTTCAACCTGTGGTCGTTGAGATTGTGAAGAATCAGTAGGTTGGAAGCAGAAGGGTTTGCAGTGTGTTCGGTGCTGAGGACATGTTCATAGCATCACAGACTGGGTTGGGTTGGAAGGGACCTTAAAGATGTGCTGACCCTGGGCAGCAACACCTCTCACCAGGCCAGGTTGCCCAGAGCCTAACCCAGCCTGTCCTTGGACACTGCCAGGGATGGAGCAGTCACAGCCTCTCTGGGCAGCCTGTTCCAAGGCCTCAGCAACCTGACAGATAGGAATTTTTAGGACAGGTCACACAACAGTGCCCAATTATTAACCAGGAGGATGGCGCAGGAGGGGCAGTTCAGTCCTGGCCCATCAGCTGGGGAGGTACTGAGCAGAGTGACTCTTAAAGCAGCTGCCTGACGGGACACCAGGAGCTCCGTGGGGATAGTCCGGTGCTTCGTGCTGCAAAAATCCTCTCGTTGCCCTCTGCTGAGCTGAAAATTGGCTGCTGGTTGTGGTGTAGGTGAGGCTGGGTCTGATGGTGTGTGCTCAGCAGAAGCAGTTAGCCAGTGGACTCGGTGCACAGCTCTGATTTTCCTTTGGCTTTACCTTTTTTATTCCTTTGTTTTGTTTTCTCTGCAGCCTGGGGGGGTGAAACCCCACACCCGTTCCATACTTCATAGTTATTTCTATTGATTGGATCCCTGGGCTCTGAAACAGGAGACTTCTCCATGAAACTGGTGTTGTTGATTTCCTTGTTGTAGGACTTGCCCACACAGCAGAGGTGCTCAGAGAGAACCCGCAGCTCATTTGCACTGAAACAGCAATGGTTTTCCTTTCAGCAGTGAAATCGCCTGCAGGATGGGGTGGTTTGATAAAACTAGAGACTGAGTTTCTGAATTTCTGTGCCCAGGGTCACATTTACGATGAAAAATGACCTCAGTCTGTGAGTGTTGTATAAACCTCTGAGGTCGGATGTTTTTCCCTGTTGCTAATGGCAGTGGTGGGGCTGTGGAGAAGGGAGTTGGGGCTTGTTTGACCTCAGGCAGAGCTGGATATCGTCCTTTTTTGGATCTGGATTGTGGAGTTTTCATTGCTTGTAGCGTGAATGGGATTTGGGGCTGAAATACGTGGGTACCTGCAGAGATGTGGAGTAGTGAGAGCGCCTTGGGGCCTCAGGACAGTGTGGCTCAGGTTCTTTCTGTAAAGACTCACCAGTCATTAAACACCTTTGTGTAATGGAGCAGGCTTGGAGTGTGAGGTCCTGAAGGTCTTCTCCAACCTAAACAACCCTGTGGCTCTGTGATTCTGTGTTACTTGTTCTTTGCAGGATTGAACTCACGTCCTCTTTCCCTCCATAAATTAGAGGGGTTTTAGCAAACAGGTCTGCAGAGGGGCTCTGTGTAGTTGAGGAGCCAAACACTTTGGGTTTTAGAGGATCTAGGTTAGTGTTAGGAGAACAAATAGGACATCTCTGGGGAGAGAAGTCTCTGCTCATGGCAGGGGGTTGGAACTGGAGGATCCTTAAGGTCCCAGCCTCAACCACTCTGTGACCTTCAGAGTCACAGCGGTACAGGAGCATCTCCTTGCTGGTGGAACCTGTAGTGTACAGGTCTGTGAGACTTGCGCCTTCTGTTTGCAGCCTTCAGAGCAAAAGGCTTCTACTGGGGGATCTCGGAGAGAGAGATCCTTGCCACAGGCAATACTGAAGTGAATTTGAGCTGAGAACAAGCTGAACCAATGGCTGATTCAACCCATTGTTGAGTTGCCAGCCGATTGCAAAACAGCGCTGGAGCTCATGGCTTTGTGACTGGGCGACAAGGGGTTGGAAGTAGATGGGGTGATTTGGGCTTCCAGGGTAACCAACAGCTTTGAACCCAGTTGTATAAAGAAGGTGCTGGGGTCAAGTTGTTTGAGTGGCTTGGTATTTCCTCCTGAAACGCTTTGTTAGCTGTTCTTTTCCTTCCCAGCTTAGAAAAAGAGAGAAGGATTTGATAGACAGGTGCCTGTTGACTCATTTCAAGAACTTCTGTGTCGTTTTCCTTCGGTAAGAAAGGCTTGAATTCACCCTGGCTGCCTCCCAGGTTCTCCAGCTTCGCTAACCATTGCCAACAGCAAATCCGTCCGGATGAAATTTGAGGGGGAGTGATGTGATGCCAGGATAAATAATACACAAAAACATTGTGTTGATGTGTCCAAACAAGATCTGATTAAGCTTTGTGCTCTCTGGGCTCTGTAGTTCTACCCAGGCACCTCACTTGAAGAAATCACCCTGTGTGGCTTCACTTCTGTTCATCCCAGCTGGATGTGGAGACTGCGGCTGTCTCCGTCTCTCAAACGGGCTGATCTAACCCTGTCAGTTCCCATGGTGGACAGATGTTCGAGGCTTTTCAGCCATAAAATGGTTAAATCCACGTCTGTAAAATGAACTCCCCGTGGCCCCGGTGAAACTGGAGTTTGTGGGAGTAGAGCGATGTCAACACAGGGTTTGATCTAAATAATTCAGTCCTGTACATCCGCGGCAATAGTGCATGAGCCAGTCGGATGGGTTTTTAATTCTCAGTTAGCGATGAAAAGAAGGAGCCCGGTGTTTAAGGATTGCAGCGGCCATGCCTTCCCTCTCTGTGCTCTAATTAAAACCACAATCATGTCCCATTTGTGTTCTGACACGGTCCAGTTCTGCTTGTGGACCGGATGAAAGCTGTCATGTTCTTATCAAACCTATTATGCCGCGTTCATGTACTTGGCAGAAGGTGGCTATAATTAGCAGGACTGGCGAGGTTTTCCCATGGTTTAGGGTGTCAGTGTGTGGTGTGAGAGCTGAGGGTATCGCACTGGCCCTCTCTGTGTGCTGAAGAACCTGTTGAATGAATGGGGGCCTGAGGGAAACATCCCCTCAGCTCATCCTTGCCTGTTCTGCTGCAGCACAGTTTGGTTTATGGATCAACTATTGGGATTTTCATGGAGAATGGACTGTGCCAGCTGTGTCTTCTAGCTAGCCAGCAGGTTTTCCCAAGATTTCCAGTTATCCCTGACCGTCAGATTCAGCTGAAATCCGCCAGCAGAGTCGGAAGGTGACAGAGAAGAAAGGTCAGATGCGGTAGATAGCAGTGGCACACAGTGCAGTTTCCTTTAGTAGCAGAGCTGAGCTGTGCGGGATGTTCAGGTGTGTGCTGGAAAGCTGCTTGGAAGCTGCTGGAGCCACGGAGTGGCAGGAGGTGCCACCGCTCCACTTGGGCATTGCAGGTTCTGGTGCCTCTGTCCTCTGTGACCTTGATCAAGTGGTTGTTCTGTACTTGTGGCTCTTTCACGACAAGGAAACCACGGAGAATTCTAAACAATAGTAATGGTGATGATGTTTGTAATCATGCTAGTATTAACCTGCTCATTCTTTTCTTTTCCAGTTCCTTCTGGAAGTGGCTAACTGCTCAGATTGCCCGAATAGGCAGAGGTCAGTGCACTCCTCACTCCATAGCAATGTGATTTCCAGCTGCCTGGAGTTCCCAGTGCATCACTGTCAGGCAGGGCAGGGCGTATCGGATCATTATTCCCCATCCCAGCTGCTTCTCTGCTCTGAGGGGCTCCTTTGCTTCCTTGGTGTTGCACGGGGAGGGGGGGTTGGATTGGACACCAGGACAAATCTCTTCCCTGACCGAGTGGTCAGGGGTTGGAACAGGCTGCAGGGAGAGAGGGGGAAGTCACCATCCCTGGAGGGATTAGAACAATGAGTAGCTGTGGCTCTGGGGGACAGAGTTTAGTGGGCAGAGTGGGTTTGGGTTGGCGACTGTAAATCGTGCTGCTACGTTTCAGCCTGCTTTCCCTGAGGTAGATAGTGGCTGCACGTTGACAGGGATCATCTTGTACCAAGAGGTTAAAATGAGGCTGAAGTTTCAGCAGATGGCTCAGCTGCCATCTGGCAAGGTTTGGCTTCATCATTCCTTCCCAGTGTCTTCCCACCCCCTCCCTTTGCTGCTTTGATTCCACCTGGTAGCCTCGCAGATTAACTCGTTTCCCTTGGTTTTGTGGAAGCAGATGAGGATAACAGCAAACCCTGAGTGATACCCAGTCACACATTACGGGGTGTTTCTGAGCTGCCCCTTGCAGCTCTCCCCTAAGCTGCTTCAGTCTGACAGTCCCTGTGCAAACAAAGGTCAATGATTCTAGCACAAGTAGCTCTTCTCGATGCTGGAGTCCAGCGTGGGTTCAGCCACGGTGTTCTGACACTGCATTGAGGTGAACCTTGCTTTGTCCTCCTCTATGGTTGGTCCTAACCTCAGGTTCTGATTTTGCTTTCCTTTGTCCCTTACAGTGCTGAGAGCCCAGTTTGTAGGAGCCATGGAAGAGTCTTCCCAACCCACAAAACCCCTGGAGATGAACGCTCACTCTCGCTTTATTATTGGCTCCGTGTCAGAGGATAACTCAGAGGATGAGACAAGCTCTTTGGTGAAACTTGATCTGCTGGAGGAGAAGGAGAGGTCTTTGTCGCCAGCATCTGTCTGCTCAGACTCCCTCTCAGATCTAGGACTTCCTAACGCTCAGGATGGCCCTGCAAGCCATATGAGGTATGGAGGAAGTAGCATTCTGATTCCATCCCAGAGATCATCCAAACAGGCACCTTGATGTCCAGGTTTGCCTCCAGATGTTTCTGTTGTGCCCAGACATCTTCCACCATTCTGTTTTGAAACAGCCTCTCGTGTGTTTATCTGCACCAGACCCATCTGTTGGCTGCTGGTTTTGCTGACGTTTCTGGGTCTGAATTGCTTAAGCACCTCTGGGCCAGCTCTGCTCTGGAGGCTGGTGGTGGCCTTGCTCGTAGTGCTTCTAGGCCTGGCTTTCAGGAAACCCAGGCGTGCTGGCTGGGATCTCTAATGCCGGGATGTGGTTGTTTAGCCTGGAGGAGAGGACACTCAGGGGGGACCTTCTCCCTCCCTCCAGCTCCCTGAAGGGAGGGTGCAGTCAGGTGGGGGTCAGGCTCTTCTCCCAGG
Source organism: Upupa epops (assembly GCA_013397515.1). NCBI lineage: Eukaryota > Metazoa > Chordata > Aves > Bucerotiformes > Upupidae > Upupa > Upupa epops. The sequence continues at coordinate 63,835 of VZRI01013905.1, read as the reverse complement.
CACCCAGTGCCAGGATGAGAGGGCAGGGCCTGCAGCTGCCAGGGGAGGGTTAGGTTGGATGTTAGGAAGCCCTTTCTCAGGGAAAGGGTGCTCAGAGCCTGCACTGGACTGCCCAGGGCAGTGGGGGAGTCCCTGTGTCTGGAGGTGTTGAAGGACAGCCTGGCTGTGGCCCTGAGTGCCCTGGGGTGGCCGCTGGGGCGCTGTTAGGGGCTGGGCTGGGCTGGGGGGGCTCAGAGGGCTCTGCCAGCCTCAGTCATTGTGGGATTCTGGTTTAGCCAGGCTGTGTTCATTGAGAACAGAGATGTGTTTTGCTTTAATTTTGACTTGATACGGGGTTTGCTGCTTTGAATGTGGCCGGTGACGTGGCAGGACCACAGAGCACCATCAGTGACTCCAGATCGCTTGGAACGGGCTAGGTTTGGATAGAGGAGATGTTGTTGCTGGTTAAAGAAAAGCTCGGTGTGCTGCCAAGTGCTGATAAGCCAAGGCTTAACTTGGGAGCTGTTGGCCTCACTGGGAGAAGCTGCTTCACTCCTAACTCTTTGTGGCTCAAATGAGCCGTGGAGTTGCCTTTCAGAGATCCTGGTGTTGATGTTTCCTTGTCCTTTTATTTTGATGGTGCTGTTGATTTGCCTGTTGCTGGCGGGTTGTGCCCTTTGGATTCTCCCTGTTTCGAGCTAGGCCACCTTTTTGTTTGCCACCTTAGCCAGTTCCTTTCGACTTCCCTTTTAAAAGGTGTTGTCCCATTCCAGGAGCACACAGGGCAGTCTGATCCCACTGTAGTTACTGCACAACCCTTCGCTGCCTTTAGTTTGTCACTTTGCATGAAGCGATTGGGTCCAACAGTGCTTCTGGCTTCTGCTGATCACTGGAGGAGTCTAAACAACCAGCTAATCCTTTCAGCTCGCCCTTCTGTTTTGCCAGTGCCTTTGCTCCTGCAGGTTAAGGAGTTCTAATCTGTCCTCCTTCTGGTGCTCCCCTTCCCACCTTGGGGCACAGCCTCTGGGAACAAACTGACTCGGGGCTGGGGCAGGAGGGGGATCATGGTCCCTGCTTTACAGCCTTGTTCTGCTCACACTGCTGGACAGCACAGAAAATCACACCTCGGGGTGCAGTGGGGTGGTCTTTCAAGGCAGTGTCAGGTAGAGGCGTCTGGCAGCACAGGAGGTAGTTTTGAAGCAGGAGAGGGTCTGTCCTTGTGTCTAGAGGTATTTCAGGGGAAGAAACTGGTTGAGTTTGCCACAGGGTTGGGGAAGGATCTGGAAAACAAACCTAGTGAGAAGTGTTTGAGGGAGCTGGGGCTGGTTAGTGTGGAGAAAAAGAGGCCAAGGGGAAACCCTATTGCTGTCTGCAGCTGACTGAAAGGAGGGTGTAGAGAGGTAGGGGTTGGTCTCTTCCAAGTAGCAGGACCAGAGGAAATGGCCTCAGGCTGTCCCAGGGGAAGGTTAGGTTGTCCCTGAGGAAGACCTTCTCCCTGGAAAGGGCCCTCAGGCCTTGGCACAGGCTGCCCAGGGAGGGGGTTGAATTGCCATCCCTGGCTGTGTTTCACAGCGGTGGAGATCAGGAGCTCAGGGACAGGGTTTAGGGTGGGCTGGGACAGCTGGGTTCAGGGTTGGACTCGATGAGCTTAAAGCTCTTTTCCAAACCATTCTGTGATGAGCGTAGAAAGAGGAGAGCAAGAAAATCAAGCAACTTTTGTGATGCCAGGCAGTGTCGTAGGGCTGCAGCGCAATAGGTGGGCAGCCTTGAGCCACCTCTGTTGCAACCTGCTTACTTTGGCACCCTCTGTCGAGGGTACTTGCCTCTCAGTGAGAAGGCAGAGAAATGCCAATTCAAACAGAAAAGTTAGGGCAGTCGGGGCTGTTTTTCTAACGTTAAGTAAGAAGAGCTGAAAGCCTTTTGCAGGCTGCTTAGTCTCTTTCAGCAGAACATTTCCAAACACTGTTTGCAGATGGAGAAACTGAGACCGAGACGAGTTCAGCAACTCTGCTGGGTGACAGTGATTTAATGGAACACGGGTGCTCTTGCTGCCAGCTTCCTGTGGGTAGGCACAAAGGTTGCAACGCTCAGTGAAGTGAGAAAGATAAATTCATGGGGAGTCACAAACGGTGCGAGCAGCCAGGTGAGCTGAGGGGACGGGGGAGCAGCCTGTCTTCCTGCAGGAGCTGCCGCAAGCCTTTCCGTTGGCCAGAGAGCTTCACGTGGGGAACTCTGCTCAGATAGAGACAGACACTTTGTGCTCGAGGTGAGGGGCTGCGTGGAAAAGCTGTGTCTGGAGGGGAGAATTCAGTCAGGTGAGAGAGGGTTTGTGGAGCTGCAGTGACAGGAGATGCTGCTTCTCTAAGAGAACAGCTTCTGTGTGTAACGTCAAGAGATGCTGCTCTTGGACCCCATCCCGTTGCCAGTTGGTGAGGTGTAGATGTCCCAGCAGGCTGGCACTGTTCAGCCTTTAGGGTGTGCAGGTCTGTGCTGGGAGCATTGCTGAGAGTCTCGTATGTGTTGGGGCTGTGCTGTCTGATCGATAACCCCTTGGCCCAGCGCTGGGCAGGCTCTGTGCCAGCCTCTGAGCATGCGGAGCCTGTGTGTGCTGTGTTCTGTCTGTCATCTTATTGATCTTTTGAGGTGGTTTTGCTGTTGCTAAAGATGGTCTTGCTGGGACAGGCTGTGCAATAGGGGCTTGCGCACCACTAGAGGTCCATGAAGCCCTTTGATTGTGCCAGCTGGCTGTTGAGAAAGCCATGCTCTGAGAATGAACAGAGCAGGGAACACCAGCACCTACAGAAATGTGTGTTGGGAGGGCATTTCAATGTTCTGATTCCTTCCTTCCTTGCTTGCAGTGGAGCTTTGTTTCAGGAGTATCAGCTGAAAAGCCATGTGTGTGCCCCCCTCGCTCCATTACAGCATCTTAACAGAGTCAGGGACTCAGAGAGGATCTTTGGTCGGACCTTTCAGATCATCCAGTCCAACCACCTCCTCCACAGTTCATGGCAACAACAGTTTCTCTCTCTTTTGCACCTTTAAATGTTAAACCTGAGCATTTAGTGCTTTTATTCCTCACTCTTTTATAATTGAGATCAGAAATTCACACCAGCGTTTCCGACTTGAAGCTGTAGCCCTGTTGGGTTCAGTTGGTGCTGGCAGTGAGCTGTGAGACACTCGCTCTGCTCCTTTCTGAAGCTCCATCTGCTGGGCAGGAGGAAGATGCTGCAGGGAGATCTAGACAGGCTGGGTCAATGTGCACAGGCCAGCGGGATGAGGTTGAACAGGATCCTACGCTTTAACCACAAGAACCCCCTGCAGCTACAGCCTGGGGGCTGAATGGGTGCNATTGAGCCTGGAGAAGAGGAGACTCAGGGGGACCTTCTCCCTCTCTCTAGCTCCCTGAAAGGAGGTTGCAGTCAGGTGGGGGTCAGGGTCTTCTCCCAGGCACCCAGTGCCAGGATGAGAGGGGAGAGCATAAAGCTGCCAGGGGAGGGTGAGGTTGGCTGTTAGGAAGCCCTTCTTCAAGGAAAGGGTGCTCAGAGCCTGGACTGGACTGCCCAGGGCAGTGGGGGAGTCCCCGTGTCTGGAGGTGTTGAAGGACAGCCTGGCTGTGGCCCTGAGTGCCCTGGGGTGGCCGCTGGGGTGCTGTTAGGTGCTGGGCTGGGGGAGCTCAGAGGTCTCTTCCAGCCTCAACCATTCTGTGATTTAGTCGTGGATGAATTAAGTTTGCCATGAATGCTGCTGGCAACTTATTGTGGATCCATTCCTTTTGTTTAATAAATGGTGCTTGACTCTCACTAAATTTAATTCCTGGGATCTGGTATCAAGGTCTTGTTTAAAATAGAATAAAACCTGCACGTCTTCTGGCATTCACACGTCAGGGCTCTGGTTTCATGAGCCATGGACTGGGCGGACGGAGTCACCTGACAGTCCGCTCGCACCAGCCCGAAGCCACGTTGGTGTTAGGGGCCACAGAGACTCCAGCCCTCAGCACCTCATGGTGGTTGGGTGTCACAGGAAGCGCTCGTAACGCAGCGTTGAGATGCTTGAGAAGAGCTGGTCGTCTGGTTCAGTCACTGTGGAAGAAAGCCTCGGTTGTACTCTGGATCCCGTTGTGGTGAGTACGCTCAGCCTGGCACTGGGACAGGGTTCCTGCTTAGAAAGCAGTTGGAGAGTGATTGCTCAGAGGCTTAAAAGTAGTAAAGGATCACTTTGGAGCTCGTTCTGGGTTCAGAAAGCTGCTGCTTGCAGAGCTGTCCTTTGCTGCTGTGATAGGACTTCTCCTGGAGGGGGTTAGGCTCTAGGAGCACATGGGATGGATTTGATGCTTCCTGAGGATGTGAGAGTGAAGATCCGTCAGAACTTTGTGGATGTAGGCACTGGAGTAAGGGGTATGGGTTTGTGTTTGGATTTACTGGCTGTTTTGAGGAGTGCAGGTGTGGTGCCACGGGTCCAAGCAGGAGGGACCTGATGAATTTGAAGGGGAAAGAGGGGGATTGGAACAGCAGGAGGCTATAGACTGGACTGAGTGCAGAACACCTGGGAAGGAACAGCCAGGGGGAATGGGGTGTGTTGGGGTGGAGTGGTTTTGATCAGTGTGTGATGATCTGAGGGAGCTCTGAGTTTTAAATCATCCCGTTCCCTCCCATAGTAACAGTGGTGATGCTGCCTGGGAACTCATAGGAGCCCTCCGTGGTTTGGGGGGCTGGCGGGTGTGTGTGCCCGGTGTGGTTGGGCAGATAAACAGCCCCATGTGTGGTTCAGTGTCTGACAGAGCATGTGCCTCAGCACTTCCAGTCGGAATCCACTGCAGCCGTTGCCACTTGGTCACTTGGGCGAGGGGAATCCTGGCAGCTTGGCCTCTCTATTTTGAAGCCCAAGTTCCTGCTTCAGGCTGAAGATCGGCCCTGCTGGCTGCTCCCAGTCTGTGGTAGCAGGCAAGAGGAGCTGTTCAGGCAGGGAGGAGCGAGCAGGCTGGTGCTGTCTGTGCTGCATCCTTTATTTAATTTGCTGAAATGCTTTTCCAGGGCTGCTTTGAGTTCCCTGTCTCCCGATCGCTAGGGTGACACTGATTTCTGGCAGCGTTCAAGCCAGCTGCTGTCTCTTTAAAAACTGCCTTTGAATGAGACCAGTTTGCTGCCTCCCAGTGCTTCTTGCCCAAAACATAGTGATCCAGTTACTCCAGCTACAGACCTCCACATTTCCCCCTGGTCTGTGTACTTGCTGGTCCATCCCTCTGCCTTCTTGTGAAGAGGGTTGTAAGGAAGGGCAGATCTGAAGATGCTTCAACAGGATCGAGCCTTCCCCCCCCACATCAGCTTCCCGTTCCTATCAACACTTCCTTACAAAGCACGAAGCCCTCAGCGATGCTGGGAGCTGATGTCCCCTCTCCCCACCCCTCACAGGCTTCATCCAGAGGGGAGTAAAAGACTAATCCGTTCTTGGTGGGGGGCTGTGTGTGTGTGTGCTGCAGCCTTCTCGAGGCTGCCTTTCAAACCCGGCAGCTCGTGCATCGCTGCCTTTGCGATCGAGGGCTACGTCATCGATAGCGCTCGGCATGTCACAGTGCTGGGATCAGTGTGGGCTCCTGGCTGCGATGGGCGTCAGGTACGTGGCCGCGCCGGCAGCTCGTGCTTTGCATGGCGGAGGCTGGAGCGGACCTGCTGGGTTTCCTTTTGTCTGCCAGCAGGACCGAAGAAGGGGGCTGGATTTCACGCGATGCTTGCCGTTGGCCTCCCGACGGGCGTCGTGGCTGGGGAGAGGACGGTGTAGGGTGGGCGAGTGCTGTGGCGGGGCGATGCCTCCTCGCGGCGCCCCTTTTTGAAGGGCCGTTGGTTCGGTAGCAGGGGGTTCAGCTGGTGGAAGGCACGAGGAGTGTTCTGAAGCAGTGCTGAAGCTGCCTCCCCGACCCCGAGCTGTGCGTACGTGTAGGGTTTGTTTCTCTGCAGCTGCAGTGGGCAGAAGCTGTTTGGATCAGGGGCTGGGGGTGGTGTTTCGGGAGCACAGGGAACTATTTGGGAAGATGCTCCCGCAAATCCCGAACAGCAGAAGTCCAGCTGTGCTCTGTGTTGAGGTTTAGCCTCGAGCTAGGGTCCAAACCTTAGGGAACCTGAGGTTGTGCAAGTATTTCTTTGTGAGAACGATGGGGTACACTGGTTTAACACGAGATTCCTACCCAGCAGTCGCTCAGTGTCTCTTCAGAGCTCGCTGGGTGAGAGAGACGTTGAATCACTGGGTTGATGCCAGCCTTGGGGTTGTGATTCGCTCAAACTCAAGTCCTCTCCCTGGTTCCTCTTGTCTCTGCTGTCCGGGGAAGCTCTCTCCACGGTGCCCCCCTTGTCTGCAGCCACGCTGTGTCGCTCTCCCTTTACCCTTGAGTTGACAATGCCTGGAGAAACTGGATCCACGCGGGATTGTTGCCGGCACTTTATCGCACATGTGGCGCTCGCCGTGGGGCACTCGCTGTGGCGCTGCCGCCGCCTCTGCTATTCTTAGTTCCCTCACCTTGTCGCTCAGGGCTCAAGGTTGCAGGCTGTCATCGTGTTGATGTGACACTTCTCCTCTGGGTGCCGGTTCCTTTTGTGGAGTAGCTCCTTGTGGGTGGCTCCTGGTGGCCTGGGTCCCCTCCCGGGTGGTTGCGTCGCTCTTCCTCAGAGCCTTGGGGTGTAGGATGCTGACTCTGCAGCAGACCGTGTGGAATTCAGTCAGGAAGCTGGGGTTGTTCAGCCAGATGACTCCAGGGGGACCCTAGAGCTGCCTCCCAGTAGCTGAAGGGATCCTCCCAGTAGGTTAAGGGATCCTCCAGGAAGGCTACAGGGAGACTATTCCCAAGGGGATCCAGCGCCAGGACAAGGGGAAAGGGTTTGAAACTGAAGGAGAGGAGGCTCAGACCAGACCTGAGGAAGCAGCTCTTCAGTGCCAGGGTGCAGAGACTCTGGAACTGATTGCCCGGAGAGGCTGTGGCTGCCCCCTTGCTGGAAGTGCTCAAGGCCAGGCTGGATGAGGCCTTGAGCCACCAAGTCTGGTTGAGAGGCATCACTGCCCATGGCAGGGGGTTGGGGTAGATGATGGAGTAGATGGTCCCAGAGGTCCCTTCCAACCCGAGCCAGTCCATGAATGCAGTCAGGTAAAGCAGTTGCTGTGTCCAGTTCCAGCCTCAGTTTGCTCATGGCTGTGGTGTTGCTGAGTTGCTGCTCTTGGTTATCCTTCCCCTACCCCCGGATGGTGCAGTTCATTCCTGCAGTGCCGTGTGAGCACTCTGCCTTTCTCCAGGGTTGTTACTGGACTCCACTCCTCTCTAGCTCTTGGCTCCTGAGGAAACTTATTCCTGTGGCACTGGGGTGATCCCAGCTGCGTTTTACAGCTGGGGAAACAGAGGCACAGGAGACCGAAGCAGCCTCCCAGCTGATTGTCTCGCGTGGGTCAGCACTGTTCTCTGCAGCCCTGGCAGAGCTTTATCCTTGTCACCTCCCCACCCCTCCCAACACCCCATCCCCAGTCCTACACGGTGATCCAATTCTTTGGGGAAACAAAGAATAGCTGCTCCTGTAGCTGCTCCTCCGCTCGCTCAGGGCTGCCGTTGAGGGCTGCTGAGCGCAGCCAGTGCTGCGGGTTCCTCTGGATGCTGCAGGGGGGCTATGGAGCCTCCTCCTGTTCTTCGTGTGACCCCCGTTGTGGCGAGAGCGCCCCGGAGCTGAGCGGCGCTGCGCGTCGAGCCCGGTTACATAACCTGTGGATGATTTTGTGCCGTTGCCGATCAGCTGCTGTTGCTGCCAACGCTGCTACCCTCTGCGCTCACGCTGCGTCACAGGAAGAGTGACGGCGAGAAAGGGCTGGCGGAAAGCAGGGGACAAAGGTTAACAGATTGGAGCAATCCGAGTAGTGCCACTGCTTCAAGGGGTGTGGGGGGGAAGCGCAGGAGTCGCAGGAGGAAGCTTCCTCCTGCTGCGGGATCGGCAAACACAGCAGAGCAGCAGCCACGCTAGGCGAGTCCTCTGAACGAGCCTGTTCGTTCCTTCCTTGAGACAGCATGGAGGATTCTGCGGAGCAGAGTCAGGAGATGAGGTATCACATGCTGCAGAGGTAAGAGTTGAGACCCGAATGCCGGGTCTGGAAGCGCGCTCGGCTGGTTTATCCCGTCCCTTGCAGCCTCTGAAACTTGGCCGGGGGGCTGCGAGGGCTGTGCGCATGCAGCACGCGGGAAGGATGCGAGAGAGCACATCTCAGCTGGGGATCTGCGTTCACAAACTCGGAGGTCCTGCACAACTTCCCAGCTCCGTGGGCTCCGAGGGGTTTGAGAGCCCCTGCAGAGCAAGATCCCACGCTTGTGACCTCGTGGTTCATAGGGCTGGCTGCTGCTAACTCAGCATTTTATCCTGTTTTGTTGAGAGCTCTGCTGTTTCTTCCCTGCTGCCCAAGTTACCCTGCAAAAAAACCCCCCCAAATCCTCCTGTTTTGACTGGAATGATGGTTGTTCGTGAAGAATCCGAGTGATCCCGACTGACTGCCTCCTTGAACCCCTTTGCAAAGGAGTGTTTGCATGCTGGTCTGGGTGAGGAGCCTCTGGTCTTGGTGATGTTTTGTCTGCAGTGACACCTCTGTGTGTGTGTGTGTGTGTGGATGTGTGTGTGTAACCCCATCTGGCAGGGCAGTTGCTGTCCCTGCAGGTTCACAGAGCCTGACCCCAAGATTTTTACCTTCTTTCCTCTGTTTTTGAGTCTGCTCCGGAGAAACCTGCAGTGAGTAAAGCTCCTTCGCTGGCTGGACTGTGCTCCCTGTGTGCCAGAGATTCCACCCTCCCCGAACACCCAGATTCAGTAGAAATTCAACCTTAGCTACCAGTTTCCTCCTTTTCTTGGCTGCTGTCCCTGCATTCTGGGGCAGAGAGAATCGCAGAGCAGTGGGTGAACTCTTGCTCGTGGGGACAAGTTTTGAGCTCAGGGATGATGTCTGTCTCTGAAAGTGCTGCTGGCTGGAGGAGGGAGGAACCTTCGCACTCTTGGTGTTTCTTGTGCCCTTCTCTGGGTGCCAGCTGGCGGGGCTGTGCTGTAGTAGGGTGTCCCAATGCAAGGAGATGGGGGTTGCATGAAGGAGGAGAGGGGAGAGCCCTCTCCATCCTGTCTGCTGTGGTCAGAGCTGGGCACTGGTCCTGCCTGAGCCAAGAGATCACCTTCTGTTCTTGGTTGGTTGGCACAGACCTTGACAGCAGCTTGTGCTGGTGATGTGGGACAAGAAGCCCTTTCACTGCTGTGATTTTGCGTAGGAAAGGGTGGGTGAGAGAGCAATCTGGATTTAAAGCAGCTCCTACCTACAGCTCCTTCAGGGCTCCTTTCATTGGCAAATGCTTCCAGTGAAGATACTGGTCTGTGGTGTTGCTGTGCTCCTGGTGGAGAGCTAGGGATTCCAGGTGGCTGGATCTTCACAGTCCATAACGTATTTCTGAGGGGAAGGCTGTGGGGTTCCTCTGGGGCTGTCACCAAGCAGCTCATCCCAGCCAGGGTGCTCCAAACCTCACATGGATGCGACTCCCAGGTTACTGAGCCCACAGGCTGTGTTCACACAAGGGCACCTCCAGGTGCTGCTCACAGCTTGGCTTGTCCTTACCTTGCTCTGCTCTCGGTGTCTTCCCCAGCCCTTCCAGTTGCTTCCTGTTGCATCCATCCCATTTCCCAGGGGAGTTGCTCGATGGCAGCAGCACTAGAGCAGCTGATGAGGCCAGAGGTTCCTGCTGGGGTTCCCGTCGATGAAGGGCAGCCGGAACAGCCCATGGGGATCCTTATGTATTCCTTGATGGGATTGCCTTGTGGAATCTGGGTCTTAGCAGTTTGTTTGGCCAAAGCTGGAAAGCACCATTACTGTACCCAGAGAGGCTGTGGCTGCCCCTTCCCTGGTGATGTTCCAGGCCAGGTTGGACCTGGAGCCACCTTTGAGCCACCAGGTCAGGAGGCACCCCTGCTAATGGCAGGGAGGGGGGATTGGGTGAGCCTGAGCCGTTCTATGATGCTGTGGTAGTCCAGCTTTCCTAGATGCAGTGATAACGATGTGTGGAGGATTATTCTACAGGCAATGACAACATATCACCTATTTCTGTGTTGGCATGACCAGAATCTCTCCAGATCTCCTGCTTTTTTTGCAGAGAGGGTGACTAAACCCCAGAGTCACCCCTGTAAAAGCTGGGGACCAGCCTGTGGTGGTCTGGAGGCAGTGGGTGGTTCTTGTCTGCTTACGGGATGCGGCCAGGGGCAGCCGGATGGATTCTTCATGTACCTTCTCCCCTGCATTCCCTTAGGCCCAGCATGTCTGGTTTGCACCTTGTAAAGCAGGGTCGGGACAGGAAGAAGGTGGACGTGCAGCGGGATTTCACTGTGGCTTCTCCAGCAGAGTTTGTTACTCGTTTTGGGGGGAATAAAGTTATTGAGAAGGTAAGTTACTGCCCTCTCGCACTTCATCACCTTGGCTTCTGGTCCCTTGTCTTGAGCTACCACTTCTCTCTCCCTAAGGCTGTCCACTGCAGACATCAGAGGGCTCCCGTTGCTGAGCCTGAGTGTTGTGCTGCTGCCTGTAGCTGATGAGATTTCCTTTCCTTTCCTGCGGGATGCATAAACACCCCTTTGTTTCAGCGTGGAGTGACAGGGAAATCAGATCCCAGCTTGGGTGCTTCTGCTGATGCAGAAAGATTCGTGGCCAGATGGATGGAGTGTAGGCTGGGAAATGTAGTTAAAAATACAGTCACTTAATGGCTGAGGGCTGCTCCTCAGGAAACTTCTAGCTACTCCTCCTGCCTGTTCTCCTTTGCCCTTCTCTTTAACCCAAACAAAGCGTAAGACCTTGAAATCCTTACGATGGAGCACAGCCTGGCTTCCAGATTGACGGTCGGGCCACTCAGTGCTCTTGCTGGGCTGAGTGCTGGTGATGGAACCGCACAGCCCGCAGGGGGATTCTGCTGGGGAAAACGGTGCTGTGTGCTGGTCACACTGCCTCTGGTCCCTGGTCCCGCTGCCCCCAGGTGCTGATAGCAAACAATGGCATAGCGGCGGTGAAGTGCATGAGGTCCATCCGGCGCTGGTCCTACGAGATGTTCCGAAACGAGCGGGCAATCAGATTTGTTGTCATGGTGACTCCTGAGGATCTGAAAGCAAATGCAGGTGAGTGCTGCGGACGAGTGGAGGTGCACTAGTGGCCTTCTCCTTACCCTGACCTGTGGGAAGAGGAGACCTGGGGACGGGGGACCTTATCACTCTCTCTAACTACCTGAAGGGAGGGTGCAGTCAGGTGGGGGTCAGGCTCTTCTCCCAGTGCCAGGATGAGAGGGCAGAGCCTGACGCTGCCAGGGGAGGGTGAGGTTGGCTGTCAGGAAGCCCTTCCTCAGGGAAAGGGTGCTCAGAGCCTGGACTGGACTGCCCAGGGCAGTGGAGGAGTCCCTGTGTCTGGAGGTATTGAAGGACAGCCTGGCTGTGGCCCTGAGTGCCCTGGGGTGGCCGCTGGGGTGCTGTTAGGTGCTGGGCTGGGCTGGAGGAGCTCTGAGGGCTCTGCCAGCCTCACTCATTCTGTGATTCTCTGTGCCCACGGAGATGCAAGAGGCCAAAGGTAGGACCAGACTTCTTGTGGGAAGTGATGAATTACTTGGCATTCCGTGGGTTTAGGGAGTTCTGAGCCCAGTGCCGTTTCTTAGACGTGTGTTTTGTTGGGTGCTCACCAGCCTTTCTCTGTGTTGGCAGAGTACATTAAAATGGCAGATCACTACGTGCCAGTTCCAGGAGGACCAAACAACAACAACTATGCAAACGTGGAGCTCATTCTAGATATTGCCAAGCGGATTCCCGTGCAGGTGGGCTTTAAAACAGGGAGGGGAACACTGAGCAGCCCTCTCCCCTTAAACAGAGTTGTGTCTGGGCTCAGAAGTGGGGGTGACAGACCTATCCAAGCACTGGCAGCAGTGGGTGTTACTGTGCAGTAGGTTTCCACATAAGGAGCCAGAAGGTTCCCTTTACCCTTTCACTTCCCTACATTCAGTTCCTCTTCACCAGCTTGCAGAGACTGTCTCCTCTCTCGTGTATACAAGATACTGACCCTTTAAGCTAAGCTTCCCATGGAGTTCAGGAGGCTGCTCTGGCTTAGGATGTTGTTTCCAGTGAGGAAGGGAAAGACTTGATGTCTCTGCTTGCTTTCCCTTTCTGCTCCCTTGCTTGTCTTAGCGAAACAAAGAGTGAACCGTGTTATTTTCTTCCGCAGGCTGTGTGGGCTGGCTGGGGCCACGCATCTGAGAACCCTAAACTGCCAGAACTGCTCCACAAAAATGGCATTGCTTTCATGGGTGAGGATTTACGCTTCCGATCGGACGGCTAGGCCGTGTTTTAGGGAGGTAGACAGTCCTCCAGGAGAGCGGTGAGCTGTGGTGTACAAGCGCGAGGTGGACGTCTGACGGTCGCCACAGCTCCAGACTGTGGCTGCTGTTTCCAGTCGCTGAGGCTCGTAGAGCTAGGTGGGGGGTGGACCTGTGCTGGGAGGTCTCGTAGTGGGGAAGCAGCGAGCTCTCCAGCACATCTTTGAGTTTTGTGAGACAGGAAGATGTGGATCGAGGCCATTTCTGTTCTACAAGGCTGTTGCTTTCAGTAGCCCGTGTCCTGGGCTGCAGCAAAAGAAGCAGGGAAGGGATTCTCCCCCTCTGCTCTGCACTGGGGAGACCCCACCTGTGTCAAATTCTGGGCTCCCCAATATAAGGAGGACACAGAGCTCCTGGAAGGTGTCCAGAGGAGAGCAACTGAAATGATCAGAGGGCTGGAGCACCTCCCCTATGAGGAGAGGCTGAGTGAGCTGGGGTTGTTCAGCCTGGAGCAGAGGAGGCTCCCAGGTGACCTTCCAGCAGCTTCCCAATCTCTGAAGGGAGCTGGAAGAGCTGGGTTGGGGAGGGCTTTTGGGAGGAAGGTAGCAAGAGGACAAGGGAAGAGGGTTCCAGCCTTGAAGAGGGGAGACTGAGGTTGGACATGAGGAACCAGTTCTTTGCTGGGAGGGTGCTGAGATGCTGGAACAGGGTGCCCAAGGCAGCTGTGGCTGCCCCATCCCTGGCAGTGCTGAAGGCCAGGTTGGCTGGGGCCCCGAGTACCCTGCTCTAGGGAGGGTGTCCCTGCCTGTGCAGAGGGGTTGGCACTGGATGATCCTTAAGCTCCCATCCAACCCTGGCCATGCTGTGATTCCATGAAGACTCCTGTTAAAGCAGAGTGTTTCAGAAGCTGAATGTCCCTGGTTTCATTTCCAAGAGGGTGTCTGTAGCTCAGTTTGCTGGCTCGAGTGCAGTTGTAGGTGGACAGTTGGTGCTGTTGTTAGCTGTGCAGTCAGTGAGGTGCTGGAGATGTTGGATACGGGCAGCCTCATCCCCTGAGCCGCACGGATCTGAGTATTGGGCAAGGTTTTGGCTACGTGTGGTGTTTAAAGATGGACCTGTGATAAAACCACAGCCTGCACGTAGCCTGGGGAGAGCTGAATCCTGTCCTGACTCCAGCAGATGCAGCACGTTGAGCCATAACCGCAGGAATCCTTTTGGCCTCTGAAGAGGAGCTGGATCCAAAGCTGTGTTTTAATTCTGGCTTAAACCTCTCGCCTGTCCTATCCTACAGTCCCGTGGAAACCACATTGCAACTAAAGCCAGGGCACTGCATTGTTACTGCAGTAGCACGTGATGTGCCCATCCAACCCCAGTTCCTAGTCGTCGTGTTGCAGTATCACAGTAGACCAGGTTGGAAGGGTCCTTGAGGAGCACTGGAAGGGGCTGCCCAGGGGGGCTGTGGAGTCTCCTTCTCTGCAGACGTTCCAGCCCCGCCTGGCTGTGTTCCTGTGCCACTGGGTCTGGGGGATCCTGCTGTGGCAGGGGGGTTGGACTGGATGATCTCTTGAGATCCCTTCTGATCCCTAAGGATTCTAGGATCACCTAGTCCAACCCTTTGATCTAAAGACATAGCGTTTAAAAGGGATGGCCCAGCACCCTGTTGGGCATTAAAACTCTCTAGGCTTGAGGAATCCACCTCTGTTCCAGTGTCTGATTGCTCTCACAGTTAAAAATGTCCCTCCAGAGCCCTATTGCAGTCTCCCCAGAAGCAACCTGTGTCCATCACCCTTTGTCTTTCCGATGAGGTTCCTTCTGAAAAGGGAGACTCTGCTTGGCAGCCCCCCTTCAGGTACTGGGACCTGGTGATTAGATCTCCCCTAAGCCTTTTCTCCTCAAGGCTGAGCATACACAGCTCTCGCAGCCTTTCCTCATATGGAAGGGTGTCTCGTCCTTTGAGCATCCTCCTGGCCCTTCTCTGGACCCTCTCCAGCCTGTGCACAGCTTTCATGCGAGGTGGGACCAAACCTGGGCGCAGTACTCCTTGCAGAGAGCAGACCCAGCTGGAGGGCATGTAGGCAGTGAGTGGTGCTTGCAGGCTGAGCCTGTAACAGGGTGGGCACTTAAGCTGGGGTGACGAGGGGTTGTGTTGCTGTGGTTTCAGTTGTCTTTTCCTCCTCCTTGGTCAGAAGTACTCGGGTCTGTTAGCTTGTAATTTCCTGCCTGATACAGCTAGAGCTCTGTTCCGCATCAGAGCTGTTGATTCAGACCAGTTGAGATGTGGCACGCAGGAACCCTGCCAAGAGGCTTCAGTTATCCCTCGTACACGGAACCCAGTTGACTTGTGGACGTTTCCCTAACGTCTGGTGTCTCTCTGTTTTGCTCCTCGCAGGTCCTCCGAGCCAAGCCATGTGGGCCTTAGGAGATAAAATTGCTTCTTCGATAGTGGCTCAGACTGCCGGCATCCCAACCCTTCCCTGGAGTGGCAGTGGTGAGGAAGCAACGGCCCCGAGACCCTGGGGGCAATAGAACAGTCCAGATGATTCTGATCTCTTATTTTCTTCAGTACACCTCGTCTTTACGAGGAGTCTGTGCACTGAAGAGGTTCCAAGAGATTCTCCATCTCTTTAGGGGTTCAGATAAGTCTTATCTGAGCCCGGGGCATAGTGACTATGATCTGTGTGCACGTACCAGGCAGAATGTCACAGCCTCAACAGTGCAGCTGCTCTGTCTGCTGTTCCTGCAGTCTGTATTCAGCACCTCCCCTGGTGCTGTGAAGCACCCAGGCGATGCTCTGCTGCCGCGGAAGCTCTGTGCCCTTCCAAGCACTGGAAATCACAACCTGTTTCTCAGAACCACAGAGATGACAGGGAGGAGGATGTCGGGTCTGCTCCCCCAAACCCAGTAGTACCTGTTTGCACTCTGCATTCTCTGTTGTTTAAATCCTCCCCCAGCCCTGTGCTCACTCTGTGCAGCAGAGTGAGCTCAGCACAGACTGTTTGTATTTCAGGTCTGCGAGTGGACTGGCAGGAGAATGACCTTCAGAAACGCATCTTGAACGTTCCCCAGGAGCTGTATGAGAAAGGCTACGTGAAAGACGCAGATGATGGGCTGCGGGTAGGTGGCTGGTGTTTTGGGGGGGGGTTCCCGAGGTCTCGCTGCACCCAGAGAGAGGGAGAGCTCGGATTTCTTTTTTAACAGGAGTACAAACTAGGATTAGACTGTCAGCCTCACAGAACTGAGGCTGGGAGTGGAAACGGGATCTTTCAGGCATCATCTGTGGGCAGAATTCAGTGTGAGTGAGGGAGGAGAGGCAGAACGTGGCAGCAGAGGGGGATTTCGTTACGAGCTCTCTTCTGGGTTTTGCTGAATGCAGGAAGAAGGGCTTTTGAATAAAGCCTGGAGTGGGAGATTTTCCACATCACCCTGTTTGCTGATTGATAAGGGTTTGTAAATGCACTGACCTGGAGCGCTGACAAAGACCCTGGTGATCACCAGGGTTGAGAGGCTGCAGTTCTCTGTAGTCAAAAAATCACTCCTGGATTGTTCCAGCTCCCTCAGACTGGGATGTTTGGGTTCTGTCCCATTCACAGCTTGGTTGCTAAGTAGGGTTGGAGACAGGGAAACCTGGACACAAGTCAAGAGGGAAATAATGATCTTTTCATCTCGATGCTCCTGCCTCCTTGTACTTAACCCCTGCTTTTTGGATCAGGCTGCTGAGGAGGTCGGCTACCCCGTCATGATCAAGGCTTCTGAAGGAGGAGGAGGGAAAGGCATTAGGAAAGTTAACAGTGCCGATGACTTCCCCAACCTCTTCAGACAGGTAACCTGTCCTGATTTGTGCTGTCTGGTTCAGGTCGGGTGGCTCTGAGCCCCAGATGGTGCAGAGCACAGGGTACTTCCAGCTGGAGTCTTACGGGTGCTCCTCACCTCACAAATTCACTGGGGGGGTGGTGGTGACTGAGGCAGGTGTTCACAGGCACCCATCTGCCTGTTCCTGAGCTCTTGGGGTGTCTCTGCTCCAGGTTCAAGCCGAAGTGCCAGGCTCACCCATCTTCGTGATGAGACTGGCCAAGCAGTCCCGCCACTTGGAGGTGCAGATCCTGGCGGATCAGTACGGCAACGCCATCTCCCTCTTCGGCCGCGACTGCTCGGTGCAGCGCAGGCACCAGAAGATCATCGAGGAAGCACCCGCGTCGATCGCGACCTCAGTGGTGTTTGAGCACATGGAACAGGTGAGAGCAGCTCTGCCTGGTCCCTGTGAGACTCCACACACGGGCAGGATGGGGGTGTTTGGACACTGCCGAGGGTTGTGCAGTGTCAGACCCTTTAAAGGATCAGTTACAGGGTTTTGGGCAGCCACTCACGTTTCCAGAGCAGACTGAGTCCACCACGTGCTGCAAACAGCCTTAGAGCCCCCTTTGTGAGAGGGAACTGTGTTTTGAACGTGTCTTGTCACTGTAAAAGCAGCCCTCAGGGGCTGGATGAGTTACCTGGTGCTGAGTGGTATCAGTGTTGGCTTCCAGCTCTGCTCCTGTAAATGCTAAGCCAAACGACCTGGAAATCCAAACTCCCGTGCTTCACACGGAGCATTTCAGTCCTGTTGGGAGCTTTCGGGTGCTTGGGAATGCCAGCAGAAGCAGCCTGAGGTGGGTGGGATGGGCAAATAGAGCACGGGGTCTGGAAATGCCATTGTCTGTCTTTGCCAGTGCGCGGTGAAGCTCGCCAAGATGGTGGGGTACGTGAGCGCGGGCACCGTGGAGTACCTGTACAGCCAGGATGGCAGCTTCTACTTCCTGGAGCTGAACCCCCGCCTGCAAGTGGAGCACCCCTGCACAGAGATGGTGGCTGACGTGAACCTGCCGGCAGCGCAGCTCCAGGTGAGCGGTGCCCAGGCTCCGTGCTTTGAGGCTTTCGGAAGAGCTCAGGCTGTGCTCTGTTGGAGGCCTGCGCGTGAAAAACCTGTTCTGCCAAAGCCTCAGTGGAGCAGGGGGTGGACTCGTGTCTGAGTCACCGCCAGGGCTCTGTGTTAAAACTGGATCACATCCTGACGTTGCGCGGGTGATTAGATCTTGGGACTGATAGAGCAGAGAGCATAAAGCAGTGTCAGAGAGCTCTGCTGGATGTGACCTATATCCTCGTGTCAGCTCGCTGACAGACGACTCCTCCACACTTCCTCCCCAGTAGCTCAAAGTCCCATTTTTGATGCTTTCTCAGCGTGGGATTAATTTCTGTGGCTGGAGCAGAGTGTCAGTCAGTGCTCAGAGGGTACTCTGTGATGACTGTTCGCTAGGCTGTAGCTCTGCCCTGTGGCTCCTCCTGGTTTGGAAAGCCAAGAGGGGCTGTTTTCTAGTTGTTTACCCTACGCTGCTCAGGCAGACTTCAGTTTCAGGGGAAACAACAGAGGAATAAACACAGGGGGGAGGGAGACTGATGCAAGGCAAGGTCGTGTCTAAAATGAAAAGCCTGTCTCAACAAGCTTTAGCCATGAGTAGTTCCAGCTCTGAAATTGCTCTGCCAGACGAGTTGGCTTCCTGGGCCGGTGATCAAACAGTGTGCCAGGCTTGAGCAGAGCATCACCCACTCTGCCTCCAAGGGACGACAGCTTCTGCCCAGAGTTTTTGTGCTGACAAACAGAGGGAAATCAGACCAGAGAGTTGCATTCTCCCTCTCTCAGCAGGTTCATCGGTTGGTTGGCATTCAGGAAAGCATCTTGGGTCTTGGTAGTTTTGAGGAGCAGTTCCTGACTTCCAGAGCAGTTGTTTTCCCCAGCTTCCTCCCTCCTGGCTGAGTTCCCTGCTCCTCACCCTTTCTACAAACCAGGCTTCATGCCTGATAACAAGGTGCTTGCAAAGTGCAAGCAAACAGCTGGGTTGAGGTGTCTTGTAGAACCACCTTCACTTGACCAGGAGTCCGTAGGCTGTGGCCTCAGCCTGCTCTCAGCAGGTGATTCCAGCTCCATGTTTGTATTTGTCAGACTTCAGGAGTTTTGTAACTGGTTGGGTGCTTTCATCATCCTTTGGGCACTGATCTTCGTATTACAGAATCCCAGACTGATTGAGGCTGGCAGAGCCCTCTGAGCTCATCCAGCCCAGCACCTAACAGCACCTCAGTGGCTACACCAGGGCACCCAGGGCCACAGCCAGGCTGTCCTTCAACGCCTCCAGACATGGGGACTCCCCCACTGCCCTGGGCAGTCCAGTCCAGGCTCTGAGCACCCTTTCCCTGAGGAAGGGCTTCCTAACAACCAGCCTAACTGTCCCCCTGGCAGCTTCAGGCCCTGCCCTCTTGTCCTGGCTCTGGGTGCCTGGGAGAAGAGCCTGACCCCCACCTGACTGCAACCTCCCTTTGCAGAGCTGGAGAGAGGGAGAAGGTCCTCCTGAGTCTCCTCTTCTCCAGGCTGAACCCCTCCAGCTCCCTCAGCCTCTCCCCATTAACCTTTCCCTCCAGTCCCTTGGTGGAGTTCATTCTTCAAGAAGCAGGTGCTCTCTCTCCATCAGGAGAGAAACTTCCTTAGGGGCAGCTGCTTTTACTGTTTCATCGTTACTATTCTTTTTCCTTAGATTGCCATGGGGATTCCCCTCCACAGGATCAAGGATATCAGGGTCATGTACGGCGTGTCCCCGTGGGGAGATTCCTCTATCGATTTTGAGAACTCGGCCCACGTGCCCAGTCCCCGGGGCCACGTCATCGCCGCACGTATCACCAGTGAGAATCCCGACGAGGTGAGTGGCTTCAGCTAGCAGTCACCCCGGGCACTGTGGGCTTTGTACTGGGCTCAGTCCCTGCTGCTGGGGCTGGAGAGGCTTTGGCAGCAAATGATTCTTGCCTGGTCTCTCCGAGCTGATGGTTCTGCTGACCCTGAGCAGACACAGGGTGAACTGGGTTGTGTCAGAATCTTGCTGCAGCACAAAGAGCTGCTTTAGCCTTCAGAATTCTGTTCATTACTTCCCTGATTGTAATTACTCCTCTAATGCTGGATCGTTTGCCTTTTCCTTAGGCTGTATAGCAATGTCTGTCTGTCTTTCCAGGGGTTTAAGCCCAGCTCTGGTACCGTTCAGGAACTGAACTTCCGCAGCAATAAGAATGTCTGGGGCTATTTCAGTGTGGCTGCTGCAGGAGGGCTTCATGAATTTGCTGACTCTCAGTTTGGCCACTGCTTCTCCTGGGGAGAAAATCGTGAAGAAGCCATCTCGTGAGTAGCCAGAAGAGTGGTAGAACCTTGCCAGTTGTCCTCTCTGATCCGGAGTGCCACGGATAATCCAAGCCTCTCCTTAGGCTCTGGATTTCAAGCGGAGTTTCCCTCTCTCTCCTTCCTTTTCCACACCATGGCCAGGCTTCTCGTCCTCTCTTGCTTTGCAGTTCCACTCTGTTTCTGTGCCTTCTGCTCACTATTGATTTCCTTTTCTGTTTCATCCCTGCTGTGGGGGTAGGATACAGCCTCTACTGTGCTGACATCCCTTCTGGGAGCGTTTGGGGGGAAGGCTTCAAGCAGGAGAGACATCGATAACCCAGTGCCTCGTAGCGTGTTGTGAACCATTAGGTGGCCTTACGTGATGGCCACGGCAGGCCTGTCTGACCTGTCATCCACCCTGTTCTTCGTTCAGGGTGGGATGGGGACCACATCTGTCTGTCCTATGTACCTGTGACACGAGGGAGGGGCCAGGGGGATTAATAGTGCTAGGGGGGACTCTTGATCTTGTAGCTGCTGCTGGCTGAGCTGCTCCTGTCCACAGCAGCAGCAGAAGGAAGAGAATCAATCCCTTTCACTGCAGGCGTGTTGGACAGGCTCATGCTCCAGTGCCCGCACCCTTCTGCTCTTCTCTCCAGGCTCCTTTCTCTCCTGGGGAGCTGTCTGGAGTTCCCAGCTTGCACGTTCCCGGTAGGACGGACAGGTAACGGATGTTCTTTCCTCTTCCAGAAACATGGTGGTGGCTTTGAAGGAGCTGTCCATCCGCGGGGATTTCCGAACCACCGTGGAGTACCTGATCAAACTGCTGGAGACAGAGAGCTTCCAGCAGAACCGCATCGACACCGGCTGGCTGGATCGGCTCATTGCTGAGAAAGTTCAGGTGCAGCTGCTTGTCTGACAGCGCTCAAATCGGAGTGAGGAGGGGAGGGCTGAGGGACAGGCTGCTTGCAAGGGGACAAGGGTTCATGTGCACTTATCCCTTCCTTCATAAACGCATTCACTGGCCCTAGTTCTTGCTTGCAGCCAGGGAAAGGTGGTCTTGCAGTTGGCTGGGGAGGCGTCTGAGTTCGCGTGTGGGTTAAAGTTGGTGCTTGGGTTTGCAGTTTGGAACAGACTGGAGTAGATGGGAAGGTGGAACCGTAGGATTTGATCCAGGAATCTGAAAAAGCTGCTTTTCTTTGGAGCAGGGACAGAGGCAGTTGATTCTCTGTAGTTGATTGCACACCGAGAGGTAGCTGTGATTCAGAACTGGAGCTGAGGCTGTTGAGCCTACAAATGAGTGTCCAGAAGGAGTTGAACTAAAGGAGAGAGGTGACTGTTCTGTACTCTCTCTAGGCTGAAAGGCCCGATACCATGCTGGGAGTGGTGTGTGGAGCTCTGCATGTGGCCGACGTCAGCTTCCGGAACAGCGTCTCCAACTTCCTGCACTCCCTAGAAAGGTAAAACTGGGCATTAGTCTGGATTTACCAGCTTTGTTCCAGTCCAGTCCACAAGTGCTCAGAGCTTGGCACCTGCTGGCTGCCCTCTGGCCCCAGAAAGCTGCTAACGTACTGACCTAAGCGAACCCAACCCGTGCCTCTGCCCAGAGCATCCCCTGCTGCTTGGTCGGGTCGGGTTGCTTTCTGGCAGCTTTGGTAGAAGCTCCAAGAAAAGGCTCCGAAAGCAGAGGTCTCCCCCTGAGTGCTGCCAGGGTAACGTTAGGGGGTCTTGAATCTGCAGGTCCTGTGGCTAGAGCCACAGGGGAAAGCTGCTTCATCCCTGGGTGAGGCCATGCTGCGTGATCTGCGGGTCAGTCTCTGAGGCTGAAGTGGGGGAGTGGAGAGAGTAGCTGCTCTGTGCGGCTGGAGAGGGACGAGCTGTCTTTGCCTGAGCACTGTGTGTGTCTCTCCTAAGAACAGGCAGTTTAGAAACCTCCTGGTGTCTCTCTGCCAGTGTTTTCCAAGCTCTGGCAGGAATCTCTGGGCCAGCTCAGGCTCCTGGAATTCCTTTGGTTGCTTCTGGAAGATCAGTTTTGTTCTGTGCTTCTCTTCCAAGGGGCCAGGTGCTGCCTGCTCATACTCTGCTCAACACGGTGGATGTGGAACTCATCTATGAAGGACGGAAATACGTGCTGAAGGTACGATGCCCACGGCGTGGACACCCGACCTCTTGCTGTAGTTCATGTCTGTCTGCTGCCCTGGCCTAGGCTTTGCAATGCAGGGGGCTACTGGAGTCAAAGCAGGGGGTTATGTTTCTTTGCTTTAGTGGAGGTAAGACATCAGTACAGTCCCCCTTGTGACAGCACCCCAGCCCATCTTTCCAGTGCAGCTTCTCTGTGTGTAAACACTTTAACCCTTTGGGGTCAGAAATGCTCTGCACAGGGTGAAGAGCCCTCTGTTGCAGGCAAAACCTGTTCCCTGAACGGAATGAACTCTCCCTGAATGAATCAAATGTTGAGTTGATGTTTGTGAGGATGGGGATCTGCTCCACTGGCTGTTTCAGCCCAGCTTTATCACCACAGCAGGATCTGTAGCTGTTTTCCCCTTAGGTTTGCTTTCTCCTTACTGCCTGCAACCCCACAGTGCTGGAGACACTGTTTAAAGGTTGCAAAACCAAGCGTGGAGATGGGGAAATGTTAGACTTAAGAGAGCTGTGCAGTCATCACAGAATCACAGGATAATCCTGGTTGGAAAGGAGCTCCCAGATCCCTGAGTGCAACCATCCCCACCCCAACAGAACCCCTCAGGCCCTGAGAGACTGACAGACACAGCCTGACCCCCTCCCTGCTGCCACTCGAGCAGGGCGGGAAGCACCATGGCTACAGGGTTCTTCAACATCTCCAGGCAGGGGGACTCCACCACCTCCCTGGGAAGGCCCTGCCAGTGCCCAACCACTCTGGCTGCAGAGAATCTCTGCCTCAGAGCCAGTCTGACCCTCCCCTGCCTCAGCTGCAGAGCAGTGCCCCTGCTGCTGTCAGCAGGCACCAAGGAGAAGAGGCCAACAGCCACCCCTCCACAGCCTCCCTGCAGGGAGCTGGAGAGGGCAGGGAGGTCCCCCCTCAGCCTCCTCTTCTCCAGACTCACCCTGCCCAGCTCCCTCAGCCTCTGCTCAGACGGCTGGTTCTCTCAACCCCTCTGGAGCTGGGTAGCTCTGCTCTGGACCCGCTCCAGCATCTCTGTGTCTTTCCTGTCATGAGGGGCCCACAACTTCATTAGCTTCCGCGGGCAGAGTCACCCTGGTGAGGTTTGTACTGACTGGTTTTTGTGGTTACAAGTGTCCTGCACCCCCATGATTTTATCTTGATGAGAGCTGCTCAGACAGCAGCTGAAATAGACTGCCAGGGTTTTACCCAGCTTCTCGTCGTCTCATTTGTTAAGCAATTACCGTACACGACCGCGACGTGGACATAGATGGAGGTGAAGAAACGGCCTGTGCTTGTGTAACGCAGCCTGCCCGTGAGAGGATTGACTGGAGAGGGGTGGGCAGTGCTAGCTGTGCCATTGCTTGGCCACCAAAGGCTTGGTGGCTGGTTGCCCCACCTTTCACGTTTGATTTCCTCTCCCGTCCAACGCGAGAGCGAGCGGTTCTGTTCTCCCGCTTTAAGCCCCTGGAGAGCTGTGTGTTGGGGCTCTCTGGGCTCTGTCGGGGCCGTGTGTGTCTTCCGTTCGTCACGTCCTGCCTCTCTGCGTCCCCAGGTGACCCGCCAGTCTCCCAACTCCTACGTGGTCATCATGAACAACTCGTGTGTGGAGGTGGACGTGCACCGGCTGAGTGACGGGGGGCTGCTGCTCTCCTACGATGGCAGCAGCTACACAACCTACATGAAAGAAGAAGTGGACAGGTAGCAGCCTCCTTTGAATACATCAGTGTTTAACATTTCCACGCTGCCCCCACGAGCTGAATTGGTGACGTGGGGCTTCTCCACGCTCAGCCAGGAGTGGAGCTCTCTCCCTGGAAGAGGTTCCTGGATGTATTACAGTTGGGGTTAGAGGAACAAGTTGCCTTCACCTGAACAAGAGGCCTTGGCTAGCGTTAGGGGAAGGATGTGGTCCTGCACCCACGTGTCCTCCTGGTGGTTCCTTTATGGGTTATAAACGGAGAAACGGAACATGGGAGTCATTAAAATCCTGGAAACTCCCTGGCTGCCTCGGGAATAGATGCAGGATCAGTTATTTCCCTTCCCTCCAACTTCCCTGCAGGGACCCTGAGTCAGGACATCTCCAGTTTCTGGGGTGTGAACCAGTGCCCCCTCTGCTGGGCTCCTGTCCCTGACAGGCTGGGCACAAGGACCTGAGCTCGGGTAACTTTCTGGGTTGGAAAATGCTGGAAAGCCTGAACCTCTCACCCTGCTGCTTGGTAGATCCTGTTTGTTTCAGCTGTGCCCTGTGTGCAATAGGATTTTGTGTGGGGTGGGCACTGTGGGGATGTGTTAACTGTCACAGGATCACAGAGTGTGAGGGATGGGAAGGGACTTTGAGAGATCATCCAGTCCAGTCCCCCTGCCACAGCAGGATCACCCAGACCCAGTGGCACAGGAGCAGCCCAGGAGGGTTTGAAACGGCTCCTGAGAAGGAGACTCCACAGCCTCCCTGGACAGCCCCTGCCCAGGCTCTGGAACCGTCACTGGGAAGAAGTTGCTTCTCGATGTGGAAGAAGAAGCTGTTCCAGGAGTCAAAGCAGTTGGGTGCCCCTGAGCAGAGCCTGGCTCCTTCCTCGTGACCCCCACCCTTTCCATCTTGATCAGCAGTCACGGGGTCCCCCCTCAGGCTCCTTTTTTCCAGGTCCAGCTCCCTCAGCCTTTCCTAGCCCCAGCTCCCTCAGCCTTTCCTCAGCAGGGAGATGCTCCTCTCCCTTCATCATCTTAGTGACTCCTGAGGCACCTACAGGAGGTGTCACCTCCTCTAGCACCAGTTTTTGCTGCTGTGGAATCTTGAATCTCTCTGGTTCTGGCTCTGACAGTGAGCGATGCCTCTTGGTAGAGAAGCAGCCCAGAAGCAGCTTCCTCCCAGCCTCACTAAGGGCTGCTCAGTGCAGTCTCTGACCCCTGGTTGATGGGATTAATCAAACTGTTCCTCTGACCTTAACTGTTCCTGTGTTCAGCTCAGGAGAGTTGGCTGAAGTGTTTGCTTAGTTTTATTTAGAGCTGCAACAGGGAGAGAACCTCTCAAAAGACAGGCAGATGGGGTGTTTGAGGGGCCGGGGTAGCGGTTGGGGGTTGGAGGGTGGACAGTTGGACTGGATGAGCGTGAAAGTCTTTCCCAACCTTGATGATTCTGTGAGAGAGAGAGTGGGTGGGTTTTCCCTTCCCCTGCTTTCCACAGGCAGTGCCTCTGCAGTGCTTTGTCCTCTTCCTCCCTAGGTATCGGATCACTATAGGTAACAAGACCTGTGTGTTTGAGAAGGAGAACGACCCCTCCATCCTGCGCTCACCGTCTGCTGGCAAGCTGATCCAGTACGTGGTGGAGGATGGGGGACACGTGTTTGCAGGCCAGTGCTTTGCAGAAATAGAGGTAAAAGAGTTTTAAACAGCCTGGACTGGGGTGCCCAGGGAGGTGGTTGGGGCTCTGTCCCTGGAGATGTTAAGGCCGGGCTGGATGAGGCTCTGGCCAGCCTGCTCTAGGGTGGGGTGACCCTGCCCATGGCAGGGGGGTTGGAACTGGATGATCCTGGGGTCCCTTCCAACCCTGACTGATTCTGTGATTTGATAACTTCTTCCCATTGAGGGTGATGGGCACTGTGGGGGGCTGCCCAGGGGGGTTGTGGGGTCTCCTTCTCTGGAGACGTTTGAAACCCACCTGGACCTGGTCTGGGTGACCCTGCTGTGGCAGGGGGATGGACTGGATGATCTTTCCAGGTCCCTTCCCATCTCTGAGGATTCTGTGACTCTATGACTTGACTGCAGAGGCTGAATCCTCCCAGGCAGAATCTGGGGCGAGGATGGGGGAACGCACTGAAAGCTTTGGAACTGGGAAGTGAGCGTGAGGGATAAATCAGAGTGTTTCCTCCCAAACTGAGGCTGTGTCTGAAACTGGACTAAGGCAGGAATGAGCAAGAGGAGCGATAGGATGGGGAAGAAATCACCTAACAGCTGGAACTGGTGTTGAGGACTCTGCCAGCGATCAGCAGCGTTACTCTGCACCGAGCCCGTGCTTCTCATCCCACTGGGAAGGGTGGGATCAGCATGTACTGTGTTCTCTAGCTCTTGTGAAGACCTTCTGCTTGTAGACCTCTGCTTAGCCCTAACTCCAGCTCAGGGTTAAGTAACAAATCAAGATTGCTCTGACGACCTGATCCTTCATCGGATGAGCGAGTGTCGCTCCTCCCTTCTCCCTTGGAAGTTACTTAACTCATGGAGAGGAGGAGGATGATGACCGATTTCTGCATCACTGTGAGGAAAGCACCAGGGATTGTGTGGGAGTGGATGGCTCAAAAGAGATTTGAGGGAGGGGAGGGTGTGTGTTGACAGAGGGGCAATTAAAGCGGTTGGGGACAGTGTGTAGGAGAAGAGTAGCAAGCTGAAGATCCAGGTATTTTATCTAATTGCTTTTACACTGCGACACAGCCACGGCTAAGAGAGCCTCCTCCTCAGTTCCAGTGTTCCCAGTCGTGGTGTGTGGCATAGCAGTGGGAAATCTAGACTCTCTCCCCCCATATCCTACCCGGCGATTGCCCTCGGCAAGCATCCTTGTCTGTGAGGAGCAGTCTGAGACCTGTGCCTTCAAGACAGCAACCCTAGTTCCCTCTGTTGGGGCTTCTCAAGGTGTTGCTGCAGCTTTTGAGAGCAGCTGCCCCATTCCAGCTGCCTTTGGGTTGCAGCAGTAAATCAGCTCTGCTCTGTTCTGCTTGAATTTGGGGTCTTCTTGAGTCCCTTCTGGTCCAGGCGGTGTGGAGCAGGCCATGTTCCCGAGGATGGCTTCCTGCTGTCTGGTTCTTCCTTCCTTTTCAGAGCGTGGGGTTTAGTTCCCACTGTGCTGGCAGCCAGGGCTGGGGTTAATGTGTCTGCACTGGACTGGAACCGTGTGGGGAGCGTGGAAGCCGAGTGTGTACCCCGTTTTCTGTGCTACAGGTGATGAAGATGGTGATGACGCTGACAGCAGGCGAGTCAGGCTGCATCCATTACGTCAAACGCCCGGGCGCCGTCCTGGATCCCGGCTGTGTGATTGCCAAGCTCCAGCTGGATGATCCCAGCAGGGTTCAGCAGGTCAGAAGCCAGGGGGAGTGCTGATGTTTGCTGGGGTTTTGATAGGGGAGCGATGCCCACAGAGGAGATGGTCCAGCCTACCAAACCCATTCCAGGTGTGTGCACTGGGCTGGGATTGCCCACTAATGTGTGTGGGAGAGAGGCTGGAGCTGGGTTTGTGGTTGGACCCCGCACGGAACTCTTGGAGATCCAGCTCCTATCTTCTGTCTCTCTCTCAGCTTGATAACGTTCCTGCTGCTGGAATCCCTTCAAGTTAACTCTGAGCCTCCAGTCAAGGGTAACTGGATGTTACTGCCATGGCTGATGCCACACAGGAGGGTTGTGACGCTGTGCCTGTTGGTTGTGTCCCCAGGCTGAGCTGCACACGGGGACGTTGCCACAGATCCAGAGCACAGCGCTTCGAGGCGAGAAGCTCCATCGCATCTTCCATTATGTCCTGGATAACCTGGTCAATGTGATGAACGGATACTGTCTGCCAGAGCCCTACTTCAGCAGCAAGGTACCACCTGCCTCTTGGTTCAGAGCGAGACACACATGTCCTTGCAGTCCAGGGTAAGGCTGGCCAGATCGTGTGGCGCAGCTAGAGGGCACAGAGTCGGGGCAGTACTGCCTTGCTAGAGCCTGTTTGGATCAGTTTGCATCCTTACTCTTCCTTACCATCAGCCTCACTGGAGTAAGGTGGGAGAGTCCCACTTGTGGTACCCAACACAGAGGAGTTGAGCTTCATCCTTCCTGCCCGTGCCTGCAGCTTTGTACGAGGGAGCTGCATGCATAGCCAGCTGAGGTAGAAGGGCTAGAGAGAGGAGGAAAGAAGCTGGATGGATCTGAGTCGGCTGTTGGCATGGGGCAGCCCAGCAGCTTTATCACCTACCCCACTTCTCTCTTCCAGTGCAGCGTTGAAGGAGACCTCGGGGAAGAGGCTTTCTTGCAGCTTATCCTCCTCTTCATGCTCGTCTTTACACTGACTGTTCTCTCCCCAGGTGAAGGGCTGGGTTGAGCGACTGATGAAGACGCTGAGAGATCCATCTTTGCCTCTGCTGGAACTTCAGGACATCATGACCAGTGTTTCGGGACGGATCCCACCCAACGTGGAGAAGTCCATCAAGAAGGAGATGGCCCAGTATGCCAGCAACATCACGTCGGTCCTTTGCCAGTTTCCCAGCCAACAGGTGATCAACCACGCTGGTACAGAGGGATAAAAACTGGTTGGTGCTGGGCAGAAGGTTCCTTTAAACTATCTCGAGATCAGTTAGACTTGAAAGATGGGCTTGAACGTCGGATCTTCATGGTGAAAGACACTCAGCTGTATTGCTGGAGCTTAAGGACTTACCTCCTCTGCCTGTGCCCGAGGGTGTCCCTGCTCAGTCCAGCTTTAATCAGGCAGTTTGGAAACTGTTTAGTGACATCAGTGGCCCTGGGGGCTTTCACTGCTTTGCTCTTTGTCTGGCACACGGGCTGCCCTGCCGTCTGGGAGGAGGTTGCAGCTCAGGCAGGTCTGAGGGCTGGTGAGGTGCTGGAAGATGATTTCTCCAGCAGATGATGCTGTAGCTTGGTTTTGGTGTTGTAATCAGGTTGTTAACTTCCTTAGCAGTGTCAGGCTCTGCTGGAGTCAGCTGGAGCTCTGGTCTGGTCTGTCTGGGAGTCCTCTGCAGGTTGTTCATCCAGACAGTCCCTCCCGGGACCGGGACAGCCACGCGATTGCTCTCTTTCAGATTGCCAATATCCTGGACAGCCATGCAGCCACCTTGAACCGCAAATCAGAGCGTGAGGTCTTCTTCATGAACACCCAGAGCATTGTGCAGCTGGTGCAGAGGTGAGCTCTCCTCAGGGCTGCCCCACAACCCTTCCTTCTTGAAAGACCTGGGCCTGCTTGTCTTAACTCAAACGGGTTTATTATGCCCAGGGTCTGATTCACTAGGAACAAGCCAGCACGAGCTGCTGGAGAGCAGTGTTACAGTCCAGTCTAGAATCCTCTGTGTTCTTAGGGGAAAGAGGACATTCTGATGCAAAACATGAGCCACACTACCCCACAGCAGTAATGGTGGGGGTTGGGGTTTGCAGAGCTGTCTGGGTGCCAGCTTTGTCTCCTTGGCTTCCGCAGGTACCGCAGTGGTATCCGGGGTCACATGAAGGCGGTGGTGATGGACCTGCTGCGTCAGTATCTGAAGGTGGAGACTCAGTTTCAGCATGGTGAGTCGCTGTTCCACCCAGGAATTGGGTTATGAAAGAACCACGGTAGCTCCCAAGAGGTCCCTACCTTCCCTACAGCTCCTTCTCGAGAAAAGTCAGCGTCGTGGAGAGGTTAAGCTGCACAGCTTTCCTTCCCGAGCTCTGCTCTGGAATCCCTTCATTTCTGTAGGCGAGTTCTCCTCTGGTTTGAGTTCTCCTGGTAAGAGTGACAAAAGAATGGCAAACTCCACCCCAGAGCTGTTGGCTCTGCTGCTGTTGCAGCCCTGGTAGCTCCATCATCTTTCACATCCCCTGCCATCCACAGCTCGCGTGTCACGTCGTGGCTCTGGTCTCTCTTTGGGGTAGGAGTTCTTTTCCCTGTAAATCCTCAAAGGAGCAGCTCCTGCAAGAGCTTCTGATCCTCTGAGCGAGGACTTGTGTCTGGCCTGGAGTGAGGAGACCCAGGGAGTTCCGTTTGCGTTGCTGTCTCTAGTCTGTTACTGAGCTCAGTGTGTGTGGTCTCTGCTTATGGAGCAGAGACAGAGCAGCTCCCCTCACTATCCCCGCTGAGTTTTCCACAAGGCAAAGGGGTAGCCTTTCCCCCCACTCCCCTGCTCTGTGCTGTGACGAAAGTGCTAGCCTTGAGACTCTCATTTCCTACTGGAAGCTCGATTCTGATCTCTGAGCATCCACAGGAAGACTAGAACCGTTTCATTTCAGGGTGCTTCGCTTTGCTCTCCTTCCTCTTAAGAGGAAGAGGACCAAGTGGCGTTCAAAGCAACCAGTCCCAGCGCTGTTTGCCCCCCGCTGTAAAATCCCAGGGAGGCTGTTGGCTCTTCCTGAGATCAATCAACCTCAGCCTGAACCGGAGAACCGCAGTGAAGTCCTTGCACTGCTGCGTCCAGGCACAAGATGGCAATGGAGCACTGGCTGGTTTGGAGGCTGTAGCTCTTAGAAGTAGTTCAGCTCCTGCTCCACTTGGCTTCTGTCCGGCTCCAAAACCCTCTCCAGCCTCATGGCACCTGCAGATTTATTTCCACACCAGTTTGCTGGTGGTAGAGGATGGTGCAAGTCTTCTTGCTGTTATTTGCTGTTTGAATGAGAGACTGAGCTTAGCGTTCGCAGGTCACAGGAGATATTCAGGTGTTTGAACTGGTTGGATGAGACCAGGATGTTTGGGCAGTTGCTGGGCTGGGGGTGAGGGGAGCAATTCCTTCCCAGAGCCATTTCTCAGACCATCTGTGTGGAAAAAGAAAGACTCAACTAGTAACTCGTGTTTCATGATGCAGAGGGTAGAAACACGTGTGTTTGTGGTTGCAGGTCACTATGACAAGTGTGTCTTTACCCTTCGGGAGGAGAATAAAAGCGACATGAACGCTGTGCTGAACTACATCTTCTCACACGCTCAGGTCACCAAGAAGAACCTGCTCGTCACGATGCTCATTGTAAGTCATCTCTAGAAACGTCCTGCTTCTAGTCTGGTCCTTAGTCGTGTGCTTGGTGCTGTGAAAGGTGCTGCATTGATGATTCTCATCCTAGAAGATGCAGCTACAGCAGCAGGAGTGTGGAGTTTCTTCATGGTTCTTAGGCCACGTAAGCTGGTAGAGCAGACCCAGGCGGTACCGTTGGGCTCTGTGTCTGCACACCTTCTGCTCCTGACTGTCCTGCATTGATTGCCCATCAGAGTGCTAATTACACGATGATTTGTGAGCAGCTGCGGGGAGAGAAGCATGCAACCTGAACTCTTCCGCTGGGAGGACGCTAGAGCCTGGCGTTCAGGCTCTGGGCTGGGACTTGATTTAATTTGCTTCTGCATCTTCAGGGCCCTCGGAGAGGCTCTGTCTTTATATAGCTGGTGGCATCAGACTGGAGTCGCTTGGAAGGCAGAGCCGTGTGCTGCCAGCACAGAGGGCAGGTGCTGGGTTTAGTTATGGCCAGGGTTCTCTAACAGCAGCGTTCGTACGGTCCTTCGTTACTACCGAGGGTGGCTTCCTGGTACTGAATGGCATTAGCCAGCCCCTGTGGAGGCTCTTGAGGGGTTTCACATGCTCTCCCTTGTTGAGCCATCGTTTCATCTTATAGGTTCTCTTCCTGGTGAGAGTCTGAAGGAACTCAGGAAGTCTGAGCTCAGGTCTGCAGTGGTGCCTTCAGACTCAGTAGCTCAGCACAAAGCTGGTCCAGAGCAGAGCTCTGACCCTCAGGATGGGGAGTGGCTGTTCAAGGGGGTTGCAGAGGGATGGGGGATCTCCCTGGTGATGAAGTTCCTCTCAGACAGACACAGATCCCACCCTAGGAACACAATGAATCCTCATGCCAGGACCTGCCATCACCTTCTCATGTCCATCTGGCTTGGTGCTCAGTTCTCATTGATATCAGTCCCACTCTAGGGGGGAAACTCCCAGTAAATCAGAATCCCAGGAAAAAATAAGGAGAAAACCAGTGATTGAGTCCTGGCTCTTCTGTCCTGTGTCCTTAAATCATCCTTGTCCCACTTAATACTGAGAAGAAGGACCAGTCCCTTCCCCAGCCTCATTGCTCCTCTGCTCCCACTCCAGCCCCTCCATCTCTTCCTTGCAGGGAGGGGCCCAGCACTGCCCCCAGGACTCGAGGGGAGGCCTCCCCAGTGCCCAGTGCAGGGGGAGAATGATGTCCCTAGTCCTGCTGGCCACACTAGTGCTGATCCCAGCCAGGATCCCTTGGCCTTTGGTGCCACCTGGGCACCCTGCTGGCTCCTGTTCAGCCAGTTGTCACCCAGTGCTGCCAGGTCCCTCTCTGCCAGGCTGCTCTGCACCCACTCCTCCCCCAAGCTGTAGCTGCAGGGGGTTCTTGTGCCCAGAGCGCAGTCCCCTTCCCTCACCCCTATCCAACCTCATCCCTTGCCCTCTGCCCAGTGCCCCAGCCTGATGCAGAAGGGTAAAACCTCTGAAATCCCGCCGTGAGGACCCGAGGAGGCTGGCATCTTTCTTTGTGGCTCTCCTTTCTCTTTTCCCCACACTCCTTGTGCTGTGTGGGGTGATTGTAAGTAACGCTTGCCTTAAGAATCTCATTATTTGAACACGGAGCCATATTTCCTCTGAGAATTCTGGAGTAGCTTTGAGCCGGGGCTGTTCATTTCTCAAGTAATCATGCTGGCGTGATGGAGAGAGAAAATGGCAGCTGTTCGCAGCTCAGGCCTTCAATTTTCTTCAGAGTCCAGTCACTCAAGTGTGTAATTACACGGGGGTGCCGGGGAGGCGTTGGGTCTTGTCAGAGAGCTGGTTTGAGGCTTTGCTGGCCGCCTTTGCCAATCAGCGCGGGCGAACGGCGGGGCAGTGCCAGCTACCTGCTTTATTTTGTTGTTGTCACCCTGATTATTTCTTGCTAAAATGGCACTGAAACTTTTTTTGTCTGGGGTTTTTCCACCTCCCCTGCGAAGGCTCTGGCAGAGGAAGAGCCGTGCCGTGTCCTCGCGTTGGTCCGGCGTGGTGTGGGAGCGCAGGGAAACGCCAGGGTTCTGCCTTTTGCTTCCTCCACAGTCTGTTCTTCCCACCTCTGCCATAGAATCATGGAATCATCAGGGCTGGAAAAGCTCTTCAAGCTCATCCAGTCCAACCACCTGCCCTGCAACCCCCAAGAGCTACCCCCAGCTCCTCAAACCCCCCCTGGCTGCCCGGGTGTTGAAACCCCTGCAGGGACGGTGCCTCCACCCCCTGGCTGGGCAGCCAAGGCCTCCCCACTCTGTGTGGGCAGGAGTTTTCCCTAAGATCCCTGGCACAGCCTGACCCCATTCCCTCTGCTCCTGTCGCCCGTCCCTAGGGAGAAGAGGCCAACCCCAGCCTCACTGCTGTCAGTTCCTTGGCTCAGGTGAAGGCTCTCAGCCCAGTTTGCCAGAACACACACCGTACTGGAGAGCCCGTGCTGGTGGAAGGGCAGCAGGGTGGCTCTCGTGAGCAGCAAAGCCTCAGATGGGCACGTGCCCTCCCGCCGGCGCTGTGTCACAGGGCTTTCCCCCATCGGTTGGGTACTAGGGGCTCATGAGGGCTAGTAGGCTGAGAGGACGTGGCCTCGAGTTGCCCCCAAGAGGTGTTGGTTGGGTATTAGGCAGAATTAGTGAACGGGAGTGCTCAGGGCTTGGAAGGGGCTGCCCGGGGCAGTGGGGGAGTCCCTACCCCTGGTGAGGTTCAGTGAACACACAGAGGTGGCACTGGAGAGCATGGTTTCGGTGGCCATGGTGGGGTTGGGTTGGCGATTGGACTTGTTGACCGCAGAGGCCTTTTCCAACCCCGATGATTCTCAGACAGACCTTGAGCGACGGTGCCATCCATGGCAGAGCCAGAGGTCACCGCCAGCCCACTCACAGGTCAGGCTGTCCTTTCTCCCCCCTCACATCACTCCTCATGTCCCGGGCACCCCGTGGCATGTCTGGTGTAATCATGGGGACGACCAGGGCATCTTATGGGTTGCCCAGCTATCTGTGGGGCAAGGGGGGGGTTAGATTCCCCTCCAAGGGCAAACATCGTGTCAGAGTAGCTCAACGCTTCTGTTGCTGTTATTGATGGATCCCGGGGAGTCCATTATTACCAGGGGCTCCGAGGATGGCTTTAGTAATGGGGTTAGGCTGCCATCACTCACGTTCTCTAGCTAGCAGGCGTTTAAGGCAGGATGGCAACAGCTTCATCCTTCATATATTCGTTGAATTATAGCGTGATTTGAAGTTGTGTGTTCACTTTATGTACTGAGCCCACTGCTCTGTGCACGTCCCAGCCGTAACCGGACAGGGCCGCTCGTGCCCTGGCAGGGGTCCTGTGTCCCCTGAGGTTTGTGTTACCTCGGGCGCTGACGTTACAGCACCCAGGGACTGGAGTTTGAAATACGACGAGGGCAGATCCTGGGATCTCAGTGATCTGCAGAGGGTGAGATAGTTCCAACCCCTCTGCACAGGCAGCGACACCTTCACTAGAGCAGGGTACTCAGGGCCCCAGCCAGCCTGGCCTTCAGCACTGCCAGGGATGGGGCAGCCAGAGCTGCCTTGGGCACCCTGTTCCAGCCTCTCAGCACCCTCACAGGATGGGGCAACAGTCTAACGAGACTGATTAGCTTGGATTTCTCTTGTAAGAGTTTTCTGGGCCCCTCTGGATAGGAGAGACAGGGAGATGGTGGAGTGGGTCCAGAGCAGAGCTACCCAGCTCAGGAGGGGTTGAGAGAACCAGCCGTGTGAGGAGAGGCTGAGGGAGCTGGGCAGGGTGAGTTTGGAGAAGAGGAGGCTGAGGGGGGACCTCACTGCCCTCTCCAACTCCCTGAAGGGAG
Source organism: Upupa epops (assembly GCA_013397515.1). NCBI lineage: Eukaryota > Metazoa > Chordata > Aves > Bucerotiformes > Upupidae > Upupa > Upupa epops. The sequence goes on along the minus strand of VZRI01013905.1, from coordinate 29,707 downwards.
GTTGTGGAGGGGTGGCTGCTGGCCTCTTCTCCTCGGTGCCTGCTGACAGCAGCAGGGGCACTGCTCTGCAGTTGAGGCAGGGGAGGGTCAGACTGGCTCTGAGGCAGAGATTCTCTGCAGCCAGAGTGGTTGGGCACTGGCAGGGCCTTCCCAGGGAGGGGGGGGAGTCCCCCTGCCTGGAGGTGTTGAAGAACCCTGTAGCCATGGCGCTTCCCACCCTGCTCGAGTGGCAGCAGGGAGGGGGTCAGGCTGTGTCTGTCAGTCTCTCAGGGCCTGAGGGGTTGTGTTGGGGTGGGGATGGCTGCACTCAGGGATCTGGGAGCTCCTTTCCAGCCAGGATTGGTCTGTGATTCTGAGTTGGTTGCAGTCTCTGTCCTTGTGAGACAGACACCATCACTCCTAGAGGTGCTTGAGTGGGGTTGAGTGCAGTGTGGGATGAAAAGCAGCCGCTCTTTGGGCTCACATGTGTTTGTCAGCCACTCATTGGGGCTCTTACTGTTTGATTTTTGGCTGTGACTGTATTTTCCCTGGCAGGCTCATCGATCCAACCCGAAGAGGTTGCCCTTTCCCCCTCCCTATCCTTTGGGATCTTCAAGGGGCCTTGCCTGGACCTCATGGGCACCATTGAGGCACCTCCTCTGCCTCTGGTTGCTCAGCCCTGTTTCAGCTGCACTTCCCTCTATCATTCATTAACCGAGAGAGGAGCTGCTAAATGCTGTTGAGAAGAAACAGGCTAGAGCCTCCTAGAGGGCTTCCAGCCTCGGGAGCAGAGAGGCTCCCAAGGCAGTGGCAGCACTTGGAGACTCTGGGATTATTTATGGGAATTGAAAGTGTTTGGGGAAGAAAGGGCGTGGGAGTCCTCCTGTGCCTGGGGAACACAGCAGAGTCTCTGCTTTGCTTGGGATGGTTGAAGCTGAGAGTTTTGAAGCAGAGTTAATGCTGAAAACAGTCCTGATGGGTTTGATTGGTTCATCCAGGTGAGTTAGGCAGTGAAATAAGTTAGGAACTTCCTCAGGACTGGCTTTCTCTGTCTGGAGTCACCCACGGTGTTGTGGATGGGGTTAGGTTGCCCTCTCAATCTCAGCAGGACCTTCTTCCCAGGGAGGGTCCCAGAGCACTGGAAGGGGCTGCCCGGGGGGGTTGTGGAGTCTCCTTCTCTGCAGACGTTCCAGCCCCGCCTGGCTGTGTTCCTGTGCCACTGGGTCTGGGTGACCCTGCTGTGGCAGGGGGACTGGACTGGATGATCCTTCCAGGTCCCTTCCCATCCCTAAGGATTCTGTGATTCTCCCAGCAAGTTAAACTTCCCCAGTTTGCTCCCCTGTGGTGGTGGAGGGCAGTTCATGTCTGCAACAGGGCATTTCCCACAGTTCAGCTGCTCTCTGACTCTTGCATCGCTGCTAGGGGAGACTCCTGCTGCAGAGCTGGAGTTCTGTGATGGGCGAGTGTTGTGCTCGAGCCGGGCAAGCTGGGCTTTCTGCCGTGTTTGGACACCAAACTGCTGCCAAACGGTGCCAGTCCCTGCTCTCTCCTCTGCTGCTCTATTGAAAGACATGGAATTCCTGAAAGCCTGCTCCTTGTGCCCTGGTCAGCACAGAAGCACTTGCACAGGGAGCTCTAGAGGTGACGTGATCCAGCGCCCCGGCGTGCGCGCGAGCGTCAGCTTTAAACCCCCTTGCAGGAGAGGACAGGAGATGCTTTTTCTCTGCTCTGAACTTGTCGGGTTCTCTTTGTTTTTAGGACCAGCTCTGTGGCCGTGACCCCACCTTGACAGACGAGCTGATTAATATTCTGACAGAGCTGACCCAGCTCAGCAAGACGACCAACGCTAAAGTGGCCCTGCGAGCGCGGCAGGTACTGGGGGGGAGCGTGTTCTGCAAGCCAAGCTGATCCCTGCTGGAGATCAGCTGCTCGGATCAATAGGGACAGGGCTCTCCCTTGGAGCTCTCTCCTTCCCCGGGTCTGTATCTGGTGTTTGTTTTGATTGCTATGCAAATGCGAGGAGGAGCAGCTCTTTCACGCTGCAGCTAATTAACCAGTGATTAACCACTGTGACAGTCCTAACAAAGATTGCCAGGGTGCATTCCCCACCACTGGAATATTTGAAGGGAAGATTCAGTTCCTTTGTCTGTGCTCCCCCAGCAGAGCCTCCAGAGCTTCGCCTGGCTCAGGCAGGAGTTCATCCTGAGCCGCCCAAGGTTTGTGTGGCAGAGGAAGCGGGGCTGTTTGGTCGCTGTGCTCTCCTGTGGCTCCGTGCAGTGCACAGAACAGCCAGGACACAGTTACCCGCGTTCATCAGCTGCCTCACAGTTGTGAGGGTAGGGAGAGGCCGTGGATGCGAGAACCAGCTGTTGTTTGCAGCTGCTGAGGAAGGATGTGGGTTCCTTGCAGGGGTTCTCCTAGCTTTTCACTCGGGTTTTGCTGATTTGATTTTAACCTGGAAATAACTGGAAAGAACTCAGGATGCTGACCAGAGCAGGACAGTCCAGGCTCTGGCAGCCAAATGCCCCCCTGGGTGTTGCTGAGAGCCTCCTCTTCAGGCTGTAGGCAGGAAGGAGTGCAAGTGCACCCTGTCACAGTGATGCCAGCCCCGCAGTCTGGTCGCTCCCCTCGCAGCACAGCCCCTACCTCCTTTCTCTTCAAGTCTTCTGCAGGATTGCTGCCCCTTTGGGGAGCTCTCCTTTTAATTCAGAGCTTCGCTGGTGAAACAGAACAGGGTGTTTGAAGCTGCTCAGTGACCTTACGTTTCCTTCAGGATTGGATTTGTGTCCTTGACCCGTTCAGCTATTGAACCTCCCGGCATCGTGCTGGGGGGACGGTGCTGCAGCCCTCTGAATGTCTTTATGTCGCTCTTTCACTTCATTTTCTCCAGCAAGCTGCTTCCCTTTCCTATCTCCATACCCTTCATGTTGGGCATTTAATACCTGGCACCGGTGTCTCCTGCTCGCCCTGCTCGGGAGCTGTGAAAGGCGGCTCCGTCGCTGGCCTCCCCCCAGCTGCTGCCTGCCAGCTCTGCTTTCCAATTAACAGCCGGTCAGGCAATCCCCAGGACTAGCAGCTCGGCAGTGCTAAATCACATGCACTGATGGAACTTGATTGAAGCTGTTCCTTTCCTCCACGGGGAATTGCCAATAATACAAACCGAGCAGATACACAAATGAGGCTGGGGAGGGGGGAGCGTTGGCAGCATCGCCCGGGTGTCACAGAATTCACGGGAGGAACCGCTCGCCTCTGCTGGGACCGAACGGGGGAAGAGCCTCCCGCTGATGGCCCAGCACAGCTCCCTTCACCCACGCTCCTCCTGTTTGCTGTTTCCCAGGTTCTCATTGCTTCCCACCTGCCATCCTACGAGCTGCGCCACAACCAGGTGGAGTCCATCTTCCTGTCTGCTATCGACATGTACGGGCACCAGTTCTGCATTGAGAACCTCCAGGTAGCCACCAGACCTCTCCCCTTGGTTCCCCACCTTCCTGTCTCTCACCTGTAGTCCCGAGGTCCTCGAGGCTTTAAATTCTATCGTCCTGGTTTCTGCCTTCCCCCTCGGTTTGGTGGTTTGGAACTGCACCAGGATCAGGGTGACCTCGCTGCAGTTGACACCTTCCTCGAGGGGGGAACGTGCTGATCTCTGATCTCTCTCTGGTAACCAGCGACAGGATGAGAGGAAACGGGGTGAAGCCACAGCAGGGGAGGCTCAGATTGGTCCTGAGGAGAAGGTGCTTCACTGAGGGGGTGATTGCTCGCTGGAAGCGTCTCCCCAGAGCAGTCCTCGTGGCTCCAAGCCTGCCAGAGTTCAGGGAGCATCTGGACAATGTTTTTACTCGGTGACCCTTATGAGTCCCTTCCAGCTTGAGGTTTGACACAGTCACATAGCATCCTCACGGCCAAACTGAGGCTGTGGGGACTGGATGGTTGGGTAGGGAGGTGGATTGGGAGCTGCCTGCAGGAGAGAAGCCAGAGAGTGGTGGTCAATGGGACAGACTCTAGTTGGAGGCCTGGATCTAGTGGGGTCCCCCAAGGATCAGTGCTGGGACCAGTCCTCTTCAATCTCTTCATTCCTGACTGGGATGAGGGATCAGGGGGCACTGTCAGCAGGTTTGCTGCTGACACAGAGCTGGGTGGTGTCACCGACCCCCCAGCAGCCTGGGCTGCCATTCAGCGAGAGCTGGAGAGCTGGGCAGAGAGAGATGGAGGGAGGGACAGCAAGGGGCAGGGGAGAGGCTGGCAGCTGGGCAAGAACAACCCCAGGGACCAGGAGAGGGTGGGCACTGACCTGGTGGAGAGCAGGGGAGGAGAAAGGGACCTGGGGGTCCTAGTGGCCAGCAGGGTGACTCTGAGCCAGCAATGTGCTCTGGTGGCCAAGAGGGCCAACAGCATCCTGGGGGGATCAGAAGGGGGTGGTTAGCAGATCGAGAGAGGGTCTTCTCCCCCTCTGCTCTGCACTGGTGAGACTGCATCTGGAGGGCTGTGTCCAGTGCTGGGCCCCTCAGTTCCAGAAGGACACAGAGCTGCTGGAGGGTGTCCAGCGCAGAGCAACGGAGAGGATGAAGGAAGGAGAGCAGCTCCCTGCTGAGGAGAGGCTGAGGGAGCTGGGGCTCTGGAGCTGGGAGAAGAGGAGGCTGAGGGGGGACCTCATTGCTGTCTCTCAATCTGTGAGGGGTGGGTGTCAGGAGGATGGAGCCAGGCTCTGCTCAAGGGCATCTGGGGACAGGACAAGGGGCACTGGGTGCCAGCTGGAGCAGAGGAGGTTCCCTGTCAATCTCAGCAGGACCTTCTTCCCAGGGAGGGTCCCGGAGCCCTGGAAGGGGCTGCCCAGGGGGGCTGTGGAGTCTCCTTCTCTGCAGACGTTCCAGCCCCGCCTGGCTGTGTTCCTGTGCCACTGGGTCTGGGGGATCCTGCTGTGGCAGGGGGACTGGACTGGAGGATCTTTCCAGGTCCCTTCCCATCCCTGAGGATTCTGTGATTCTATATTCTAGGATTTAATAATAAAAGGTCATAATCCTTGAGGAACAAGAGGAAAACCCCAGGAATGGGGACTAGCCAGGCTTGATTTGGGGTCTGGGCTTTTTCTTTCTGACCTCACTTTCAAGACAGGCAGCTCTCTTGTTCCAACTGCTTCCTGTGATCTCTTCTAGAAACTCATTCTGTCCGAGACATCCATCTTCGATGTGCTGCCCAACTTCTTCTACCACAGCAACCAGGTGGTGAGGATGGCAGCCTTGGAGGTGAGTTCATTCCCACTGGAAGAATCCAGACCCTTCAGCTCTCTCTGGTTTGCTTTTGCTTTTACTGTTTGGTTGGTTTGAGCTCCGTTCCTCCGCATGAACCACGGGAGCTGCAGGTGGTGTGGAGTGTGCGATACCTGCAGCCTGGCATTTAGCAGCATTAATATTCAGCACGGACTGGAATTCCACATCCAAGTAATCTGCTTAAAGAAGACTTAGGTGGTTGAAAGGATTCAAAGCCAAGCTGCTGTCGCCGTGCGCTCGGCCTGCGCTGCGTGGACGGCTCTGTCCTGCCAGACTGACCTTTCCCAGAGACCTTCTGAATGCTCTTGCATTAGGGCTCTCTCTTGATACCCATTTGGAGGGATCTGCTAGGGGCTTCGTCTGTTTGCAGTCTCCATTATTGCTCTCCTTTCTCTCTCCCTGCTTCCTGAGCGCAGTGGAGCTGATGGTGTTTCTCCCTGACCCAGGTCTATGTCCGAAGGGCCTACATTGCCTACGAGCTAAACAGCGTCCAGCATCGCCAGCTGAAGGACAACACGTGTGTGGTGGAGTTCCAGTTCATGCTGCCTACCTCCCACCCCAACAGGTCAGATCACGAGTTCAGCTGCCTTTGGAGGGGCTGCTTTATGCGGGGCTACACCCAGCCTTGGCAAAGAGCACTTGAGATAGAAGTAGTGGAGAAAGGGAGAGTCCCGGTGCTTCAGGTGAGCTCAGCTTACTTAAGCTGGAGCCCTCCATCAGCCAGCTGTGGGTGGCGGCTCCAGAGGAGCTGTGGGTCAGGGTTTCTGCAGGTTGGTTTCATGTAAACACAAGACAGTTCTCGTGTCTTCTCTGATCTGTAAATCCAGCCCGTGTAGTGACTGCAGGAACCTCGGTTCCTGAGCGCTGAGCCCGAGGCAGAATGGTCGGTTCCTGGGGGCTGCAGTCAGGGGCGGTCAGGCTGTGTGCCCTGCGGCTCTCTGTACCTGTTCAGACTGGCGCTTCTCTCGAGCTGGGCTTTTCTGGCTGAGGCCAGGGCTTTGCCAGCGGGTGGGGTTTGGCACAGGAGTGCTGGGCTGGGCACGGTCGGGCGCTCGGTGGGTGCTCTTCTCAGGAGCAGGGTCGCAGCTCCTCGGTGTGTGCTAAGAAACCCCCCAAACCAAACCAATTCGGTCCTCAGAGCATCCTTGGGGTTAGTTGCTGTGTGTTTTCATTGCCAGCAGGAGCCGAGGAGAGGGTATTTTAGGCTGCTCTAGCTATCTTAGGGTCGCAGTGAGGATCCGTGGCCACCGGGTGCCACTGTGGCTCTGTGCTGCTCTGCCAGAGTGGCACCCGCGCCGGATTCCTCCTTTGTTTCCAAACAATCTCTTCTCCTTATTGTGCTTTCGGTGGGGCTGGGCGCTGGGCTCCGGTCTCGCTTCATTGCGAACCCATCAGGATGTTTTATAAAATGGGTTGGGTGGGTTTTCATCCGACCCCCTCGCCCCCCAGTCTGGTTTGTTAGAAATGAATGAGTGTCCTCAAGCAGCAGCACCCAGCGCTGGCGACACAAATGGCCCGAGCGTTGGGTCTCATCTGTTCCCTGCATTTCTAGCATATTTGTAAATAATTGCCTGCTATTTTTAGTGCCCCTTTAGAATCCTCTCTCCCCCCAAATCCCCCCACCCCCTTCTTTCTCCATCTCTGCTCCTGCTCTCCGTTCCCTCCGTTGCTGGGGAGGGAAGGGGGGGTTAGTTTGGCCCTGCCCGCGCTGTGACCACTGCTCGGTTACCGGGTGTGAGTGTAATTGGACAAGGTCAGCTGGGAGAGGAGGACTCTCTCACCTGCTCGGGGGAGCGAGCTGCTTTGTCCTGAAATCTCCTCTCCCCTTGGCGCTGGATTCGCTGGGGCCGTGGGCTGAAGCTCAGCTCTGCTGCTCAGCTGCTGATGGTTGACTGAAAACGCCTCGCGGGCGGCCCCGGGGGACAGACTCTCGCTGCTTGCGCAGGCAGGTTGGGTTCTTGGGGTTGCACCTCTCGTCTGGCAGCGATGGGTTTGGCTCCTGTGGCTTTCCTGCCGCTCGGTCCTGCTTGTGTGGCTGTTGCGAGGCTGGGTGCTGAAGCAGAGCTGGGAGCAGGATACCCTGGGTCACAAACGATCCCCCTCCCCTGCCACCACGTAGGGCAGCTGTAAAGGCAGAGCTGAGGTCAGACCCAAGACACGGGAAGCTCAGAACTCTGGCGTTGTCTCGCTTCAGTCTTCTCTCTGTTGTTTTTGTTCTGCGTCCGTCGTGTGTCGCTCTGAATCTCCTGCAGTGTGAAATCAGAGGCCGGGAGGCTAAGAAGAGCAAAGCCCCAAAGCCAGAAGGTCCCAGGTGACCTGGCAGGGTGTCCTTTGGGTCCTGCTGAGCTAGCAGCAGGTGCCAGAGAGCCCTTCCGAGAGCGTTCTCTTGCAGGGCTGCTGTTAGGTGCACGGTGCCACGCAGTCCTCAGCACTGATCAGAGACACTGATCCCTTTAGTCTGTAAACACTGAGGAGCCTGAATGTTCCCAGAGCTAATGAGGACCTTGCAAGCGGCTAACGGTTGCCAGGTTTAAGTAGGTTGCTGTTAGCGGGGTTGCCTTGACTCGAGGGCAGCAGAAACAACTGCAGTCACCACTTTCCTGTCTGACTAATCTCAGCCTCAGCACTCGGACCTTGTGTTTTTGCCTCCTGGATCAGTGCCATGGGCTACCCAGAGGAAACCTTAGCCTGGAGGCAGAGAGGGAAGAACAGCTCTTCAGGCTGCTGACAGAGTCGCAGGAACCCGCTCCTGGTGGGTCTTGCGAGCAGAGGCTGGGAATTATTTGTTGGAATAAATAGAGAGCATCCTGCTGGAAGGCTCCCCCTCTGATCCCCGGGGTGAGGCTGAGGCACGGGGAGACAAACTGCTTGCAGCTGAGAGCGCGGAGGAGCTCCGTAGCTGGAGCCCAGCACAAGGCAGATGAGCAGCACGGGGAAACCATCTGGTGCCTTTTTGCAGTCAGTGGGGTTTGCAGCCCTCTCCGAGCGCGGGGTGCTGCAGTGATCCCGTCTGGAGGGAGCGATAGGAGGGTACCGGCGGGATGCTGATGGCTACGCGCTGCAGCGGGCTACTGCCAACCAATGCTGCCACGCAGAGCCCCTCGCGTGCGGGTAAACCTGCCTCTTTCACTCATCTAGAGCCCTGGTGAGAGGAGACATGAGGAAGAAATGAGCCCTGTTCCAAGCTGGTCTCTGCTTCCCTCTTGTTCAGACTGCCCTGCTGAGACGGGAAGCTGGTGGAATATTGACTGGGGTTTGGAGAGTTCAGTTCCCTTTGTGAGACTGGCAGGGCAGGTGACAGACACTGAAAGGCCTCTCTGAGGTGTTGAGCACATGAAACGGGGCTTGCCTAATCTTGGCTTAAAATCTGTTCAAAGGAACATTGTGTGTCTGCTATGGGAGAGGGAATTACAGGGCTTTTTCAACGGGAGAAGTCTTTTTCTTCTTTCTTCCTCTCTTTTTTTCTAATAATCCCCCTCTCCTCTCCTGCTTTGCCACAGCCTTTCTTCTGTCTGAAGCTGTAAGGTTTAAATTAAACTGGGACATTGTCCGCTGTCACCAGCTTGTGGAGCCTGCTGCAGGATCGAGCTGCCGCCTGGCTCCTCCCCACGCATCCCCTTCTCTCCAGCTCGCTGCCTTCCCCCAGCCAGGTTGTTCAGCTGCTCTCTTGCTCTTTCTGTCCCCAGCAGCAGCAGATGTGCTGGAGGATCAGAAGGGAAGAACTCGGAGCTCAGCGTGTTCCCCCAGAGCAGATCCCTCTGTCGGATGCAGAGATGATCACTGATGAGGGAGACTTAGGGATCCCGGGTTCTCTGTGGTTGGAAGAGCCCTTCTTAAGATCCTCAGGTCCAACCTTCAGTCCAGCACTGCCAGGGTCCCCCCTAAGCACCACATCTGCCAGCCTTTCACATCCCTCCAGGGATGAGGACTCTGCCAGTGCCCCGGGCAGCCCCTTCCAACATTTGATAACCCACTGGGTGAAGAGATTCTTCCCAACATCCAGCCTGAACCTCTCCCTGCACTGATCTGCTGCACTCATCTTTACTTTGGGGTCTGGCAGTGATGCTGCAGGACTCTGCCTTCTCAGACTGTTGACCCCCAAAGGGAATGAATGAGGTGTAGCCCCCCAAAGGGAATGAGGTGTAACCCCCCAAAGGGAATGAGGTGTAACCCCAGCAGCTCTGCTCGCTCTGATGCCATAGCCATCGCGCTGCAGCCGTGCCCCCCTCTCTCATGTCCCACGTGCCACCCCAACTGCCACACTGGGCCTTGAGACGTCCTGGGGAGTCTGGAGTCAGGGTTCCACCGAGGGGGTGGAAGTGGAGGAAGGTTTGAGCACTGCAGAGGGAGCCTTCACGTTTTGCTAATTGGCTGGCTCCGCTAACGAAGGCGATGGGTGAGGTGTGTGGTACCAGCCAGCCCTTGTGGCGGTTGGGAATGGCCACGACTGGGCACACAGGGAAAGACCTCAGGCAGGCTGACTTCAGCGCTGGACTGCACCCTGCTGTCGGCGATGCTGCCGAGGGTGGACCCTGGCTCTAGCCACAGGCTGCTCTGTATTTCCAAGGGGATCAGTATCAGTGTCTCTGCTATCTCGTGCGTGGTTTCGCCTGCTCTCTCCTCCATCTCCTGTGCTCGTGGATGTTTGTCGGTGCCCTGCTCAGACCCCGGTGTTGCCAGTTTCGAGGCTTAAGGTGGTGCATGGTCCCTCCTTCGCTGTCTCCTGATGTTTTCTCATCTGTGGACTAGTTTGGTCTCTCCTTTCCGCCAGCCTCTTCCTTAGCTCGCAGGTAGGAGCCCCTCAGAAAGCCAGATGGAATCCTGCTGTTTCCCAGCAGAGCTTTTCCCAGGTTCAACCCAAACCCACTTGCACTCAGAGCAGCGTCTCTAGGTCCCTTCCTTCCCTCCCTTCCCAACGCCGTGCCGTTTGAATTCCTGATGAAGTAGAAGCCGTGTCCGTGGGCTGAAGCCATCGCTACCCCAGCCCTCGCATCAGTCAGAATGGAATCGGCTCTGCCGCTGCTCTGGACTCCAATCGACTGAGCCCAGAGACCCCGCTGCATAGCTCGTACTGTATCATTAAGTAGCCTGAGGTCCCCTCCTTGTTGCGGGAGACTGGCTGCTGTCGAGAGGGAGGGAGGGAGGAGGGGAGAACGATTCCAGGACACCTGTAAATCCCCGCCGCTTGGTGCCGAGGGTTTGATGTTAATTAGACAGCAGGCAGCAGGCGTGCGCTGCCGTTCCCTCGGCTTGCCCGCTTCGCAGAGGGCAGAATCTTCCAGCAGAGCAAAGAAGGGGCTGCGGAAGGGGCAGCAAACTGAATGGAACGCCGATAATTTTATGCAAATTGGACTGGAGTCGCAGATTCAGCTCGGCTGAATCACAGAGGGAGCAGAAGAATTAAAGGAAGAGAGAGAGGGAGAGGAAAATAGAGAGAACACCCCCCCCTCACCACCACCACCACCCCGATCAGCGCGTATGGTTTGAGGCAGGTTTCACAGCCCTCCGTTTAGATTCTTCCAGAGAAATGAGGAGACGTAAGAGGAATGCCACTGCTCACAGGCGGTGGAGCTGCTCTTCCTCCTGTGGTACTGCTGTTCATAACTACGAGTGGGTTATTCAGCCGACCTCTGCTGATTCTGCTTTGCTGCCTGGTTTCAAAAGCTTCTCCCCGCGCTGCCACTCCATCACAGCTGGATCCCAGCGCCGGCGCTCTGCGTGCGTTTCCAGAGGGGAACGCTCCTCTTTACCAAGGGAAGAGGCAGAACCCCCCCGAAAAGGAAGGGGAGGCCTGAGGGGAAACAAAGTCGAGGTCAGGCAGGGGGAGCTGAGGGGGTTTTTGTCTGCTCGAGCAGAACTGAGCGGGGCTCACGTTGGGCAGAGCAGGTTCCTAGTGGGATCGGCTTCCCCAGGTGGAGCAGCTCACAAGAGATGGGGAGAAGGGTTGAGGCTGATGCAGTGAGCTTGCTGATGCTGTGATCAGCTCCACAGAGAGCCCTGTTGGCGCTTGCTCCGTGGCTGTGGCTCTGTTCCACCCCCGGTGCCGTGGGACTGCCGTTGTGCTGGTGCTCTTGTACAGCCGAGCGGGCTGGCGGGCAGCGGCGCTTGGTTTGGTGGAGCTGCACAGCTGAAACGCCCTTTCACAAGGTCTCCTGGAGCTGCCAGTGCCAAACCGTTCCCTCTCGGGGCGTCGCAGCGCGTGGTGTCCGTCCAGCTCCTCGTGCAGATGCCCTCTGCAGCCCCGCTGACCTGCAGGCATCGAGCCAGCCCCGTAGCTCGCGGCATGAGGACTGTCGCCCTGCTCCCGTGTGACACCCCCAGCCGCTGGGGCTCCTGTTGTCCTCATTGCCATTCTCGCCAGAGTCTGCTCAGCTCCGCACGGAGTGGCTGGAGAGCAGATCCTGGAGCAAGACAACGGGGTGCCCTTTTGGAGTGGGGAAGGAACATTTGTCGTGCAGGCTTTGTTCCTGCCTGTGTGCTGAACGCCTTCCAGGGACGGTGGCACAGCCGGCTACCAGGTGTAGGAACTGCCAGTCCTCTCCAGGCTTATTTTTTCCTGCGGAAGGAGGCACCTGCCCACCGTTTATTTGCCGAGCTCAGAGCAACCGTCTCAACCCCACGAGGCCTCGCGGCCCTTTTGGTCCTAACCACAGGCTCTACAGCATGGTGGCTCTCCCCGGCGTCTCCAAACGACGCTAACTACTCGTGTGATTCCCCCTGAACCCCCTTTTTAGGCCGTTTTGTGCTTTCTCCTGCTCATGGGAGCTAGCCGTGCCTGTGCCAGGCACCAGGCATACGCCCTGTACTGAGTGTGACTGCTGTGACAGACCCAGTTGGAGAGCAGGACTGGGTGCAGTCAGGGAGAGCAGTGCTGTGACTGTAGAAATACACTGGTGCCCAGTGACTGGGGACCTTGCCTACTGCCACGGATGTTAAGGAGGTCTGTGGTTTCATCTGCTGCAGGGGAGGGTGAACGGCCAGCTCCCCGAAGCTTTGCTGTCAACCTTTTCACGGCTGCCAGTCGCTTTGCCCTTCGCTCCCGCGTGCCACGGGGTTGGTGTTTTCATTTCCCTTTAATCTTGGCTGTTGGGAGCGGGGGGATGGCGGTGATTTCTGCTTCTCGCACGGCGCCGCGTGTGCTGCCTGGTGCTCTTGGGAATGTAGCTCGCGTGGGCTCGGCTCTGCTGGGTGAAAACCCATCCCCTTTCTCTCCTAAGCACGTGTGCAGGGAAGGGATTCTCCTAAAGCTACCCCTCCGTCCTGCTCGCTTGGTGCCCGTGCGATGGCTGCGACTGAGAAGCGTTAGCTGCCGCTGCTGTGTTCATTGCTGCCCGGTTGTGAGAGCCAGTGCGTGGGCTGCTGCCTAGCGTCGAGCTTTGGCAGCCAGGCTTTGGCTTGCTTTCCCCATCCCCTTGCAGCCTTCCTGTGTGATCCGCTCCCTCGTTGTCTCTCTGCTGTTTGCCCGTCTGTCGGGGCGTGCGAACCCCCCGCTCTGCTCTGGCCCGCAGAGCTCCCTCGGGGGTGTGCAGAGGGCTTGAGGTGGGTACGGTGAGAGATGCTCTGGGTGTCCCGGGGATGAGCGGCGTGCATGGTCAGAGCAGTCAGGCTGGTGGGTGCCTCCTCAGGGCCAACGGAACCGAATTCAGCTGGATAGACCCCGGGGTTGGCAAGAGCTGGGCGCAGTAGAGTGTAAAGTTGATGCTGGTCTGTGTTATCAGCCTGATGACAGTTCTTTATGATGGCTTTCACTAACCAATCTGTAACTAACTGTGGTTGTTTGATTACAGAGGGAACATCCCCACGCTAAACAGGTACGGTACTCCTCATCTTCTCCAATTTGAACAGACAGCCTAGAAGGCAGTAGCCTAACCCTTCCATGTTTTAACCTGTCCTGTTGTAGTGCTCTCACTTGGGAAGCTCTCAAACCTTAACTCCTCCTTTTTATCCTTCTCCTCTCCCTTTTGTCTAAAAAACCAAACATGTTTTCAGCTTTCCTTCACCCTGTCACAGAATAAATGATGGTAACAACCCAACTGAGCTCTGCATGCAGCTACCCGGCAGGTTCCCTTTGCCAGGGCACCCAGCTCAATCCTCTGCACTCTGGTACTCAGCAAACTCCTAGCAAAGGGCTGGCCCCAGGGCCACTGAGCTTTTGGTTTGGAAGTGACTTCCCAGCTGTCACACAGGCAGGTACCCCCACTCCCCTCCAGCCCACAGCCATACCTGGTGCTCTCTGGTTTCTTCCAGCTAGCTTAGAACCCATCGAGGCTGTTGTCCCCCCCCTCCTGCCGCAGCTGAAGCTCCATCTCCCCCAGCTGACAGCATGTTTCGTTGTGTTTCGGACGCTAATTTTTCCTCCCGTGTCTGAGCTGAGAAGCAGTTCTCGTTTTGGAATAATTCATGAAGAGTTGTCCGCTGTCCTTTCCGTTTGGTTCCTGTTCTGTGCTAACTGGAGCGGTCTCTCTGTACGGGTTGTGAGAAGCGTTGGCTGAGGCATGGCCTGAGAACCTTTGCAGCACGTCAGTACCTGCTCTTTATTGCTGCTCACGGCCCCGCTGAGGGAAGGAGAGTCAAAACGGGCTTGGAAGGCTCCTGGCTCTTAATCAGAGAGAAATGACAGAGCCAGAGACTCTGTCTTTCAACACGGAGAGCCGTTAATCAAACCCTTGGTACCCCCGAGTCGGTAGCGTAGGAGCAGAGCACAGTGCCTTTCTGTGCACGGGGAGAAGGAAATCCTAGTGAAGCTGGTAAGTAGAGGCGTCTGCAGCCCCCAGCTCGGTCCCATGACTGGTGGCAGTGCCGTGGCCAGCGTGTCTGGGCTCCTGCTGTGCCACCAGCGTGGGATCCAGCGCGGCGGGCGAGCATCAGTTTGGTTTACGAGTCAAACGTGTGCACCTGGCTTCCGCGGGGTCTTTTCCCCTTGCCTTCCTCCTCCTCCTGTGGCACCGGCAGGGGAAGACAGAGCTCCACTTTGTCCGTGGCCTCCCGAGCCCTGGGTGCCAGCGCAGTGGTTCTGCCTCCTCAGAGCAAGCTCGGAGGTCTCCCCTCAGTGCAGAGAATTTTTGCAGGAGGGTCCTCCAGGAGTTTAAGAAGCCTCTGTCCAGGGATTAGAAGTCATTGAAGGCAACACTCGGTTCTGGTAGCCAGGGAGGGCTCTGCCAGGCAGTTGTGGGGCGTTTGGAGAGGCTGCCTTTGCTGGCCTCGCCTGGGGCTTCGTGGGTCTTTAAAAACCAGTATGAGACGAGTAACAACCCAGAGCCCAAACTGGCACCAGCTGCTTCCGAGCTGGCACGAGCTGCCAGAGCAGCAGACCTGCTGGTAGCCCTTCCATAGACTCAGGACGTTGCCCTCTGCTTTACCGGTGCCTCCCCCTGAGTTGTGTAGATCTGTCCCAGTCCTCCCCGTTTCCAGAAGGAACTGGTCCTACTGGGTGGATCTCAGGCTTTGAGCAGCAGACAGCAGGCACGAGTGAGTAGCTGGAGCTCTGCCTTCCCTCCCCCTTACAACCTGCTCTGTGGCCAGCGACCTGCTCCACCTTGGATCGACCGAACGGGAGCCGAATCCATGAGTGGGGGCACTCGGGTTCCATAAGAGCTGAATCCCTGAGCGGGGGGCACTGGGTTCCCTTAGGTGGAGGAGCCCGTGGGCAGCAGTTAGAGGGAGGCACCGCACTGGGACTCTGTTTGGGGTAGGAATTCCAGCATAAGGCTGTCGGAACCCCCCCTCCAGCAGAGGACTGTGCAGAGGCCCCTGGACCGGGCTGCCTTTGAGCAGCACCGATCGCCTGGGGGTTGAGGAAAGGAAGCAGTCAACGCGTTAAGCGCTAAGGACAGAGTGACAATAGCTGCTGAAGGCAGAGGGAATGAAGGCGTTTGCCAGAGCGGGACTTAATCAGTTAATATCTAATAAATAACACAAACATCTAATAAATAACCAATAAATAATAAATACCTAATAAATCTCCAATGAATATCTAATAATTGTCCAATAAATGTTCAATAAATGGCCAATAAATACCAAATAACCAGTAAATGTCCAACAGGTATCTAATAAATATCTAATAAATGGCCAATAAATATCCAATAAGTGGCTAATAAATGGCCAATATATATCCAATAAATGGCTAATAACCAGTTTCCAATAAATAGCTAATAAGTGGCAAATAAATATCTAATACATAATCAATCAATGTCCAATAAAGAGCTAATTAATGGCCAATAAATGTCTAATAAATGTCTAATAAATGGCCAATACATATCCAATAACTGGCCAATAAACAGCTAATAAAGGGCCAATAAATGGCCAATACATATCTAACAAATAAATATCCAATAAATATCCAATAAATGTCTAATAAATGCCCAATAAATAGCCAATAAATGGCCAATAAGTAACCAGTAAATGGCCAATAAATATCCAATAACTGGCCAATAAATAACCAGTAAATGGCCAATACATAACCAGCAAATGACAACACATATCTAACAAATGGCCAATAAATATCCAATAAATGGCCAACAAATATCTAATAAATGGCCAATAAAGAAATGGCCAGTACATAACCAGTAAATGGCCAACACATATCTAACAAATGGCCAATAAATATCCAATAAATATCCAATAAATGGCCAACAAATATCTAATAGATGGCCATTAAATAACCAGTAAATGGCCAATAAATGGCCAATATATATCTCTAATAAATGGCCAATAAATAACCAGTAAATGGCCAATTAATACCTAGTGAGGCAATGTCTTATGAAGAAACATCCACTAGAGCTATAGCTGATAAATACCTAGCAAAGAATTTTCTGCTGAAGAGCTGTCTGATCAAAATATTTAGCAGAGAAATAATGAATAGAAGTGAATAAATCTACCTGTAGAACAGTGCCTAAACCTTGAAGATGCTGAGTGGTTGCTGTCGATGCCACTGCTCTGCCCGTACAGCAGAAACCTGCACGACAGGAGGAGAGAAGAGCAGGGAGTCACTAGGGATCGGAAGGGACCTGGGAAGACGCTCAGCTCTGCTTCACTGTAGTCGAGGAAAGCCCCTGAGACGTGCGGTTTGAGGGGGTGTAACAGGGTGCCCTTTTAACTCCTCCTGCACCCTGGCGTGATGTCCAGGTGAGGGCATCTTGGCAGAGGACAGCCCAGTGGGGCTGCTGTGCTGGGGACCCCACCAGATCACCCCCCACAACCCCCAGCTCCGCTGCACAGCCAGGCACCCCACGGGCTCCCCGCACACATGCGCTGATCCTTCCTCTTTGGCAGAGCTGTTCCTCTCTCCCCTGTGTCCCTCCTAACTGCCGTCTTCTCCAATTGCTGTTTAGAATGTCCTTCTCCTCCAACCTCAACCACTACGGGATGGTCCACGTGGCGAGCGTCAGCGATGTCCTGCTAGACAACTCCTTCACCCCGCCGTGCCAGCGCATGGGGGGGATGGTCTCCTTCCGCACCTTCGAGGACTTTGTCAGGTACCCGGGGGGAAGGGTAGACTGCCTTGCTTCCTGGGTGGCTCCAGATGGCACCACACGACATCTTTGCCCTGTCCTCAAGCAGGTTTAAGCTGCTCCTGGGGTTCCAGCTGGAAGTTTGGATCCTTCTTTCTGTCTCCCTGTGGTACCTGAAGGTTTCAGACTGCTGTATCAGAGAATCCCGGAGTGTTAGGGACTGGAGGGCACCTCGAAGGATCATCCAGTCTGGTCCCCTAGAATTGTAGGGGCAGTTTGCAGCCACATCAGTACCTTGAACATCTACTGATCTGGGATCGGTTGCCAGTGAGCTGGTGTCCTAGAATCACAAAATCACTATTAGGGATGGGAAGGGACCTGGAAAGATCCTCCAGTCCAGTCCCCCTGCCACAGCAGGGTCACCCAGACCCAGTGGCACAGGAACACAGCCAGGCGGGGCTGGAACGTCTGCAGAGAAGGAGACTCCACAGCCCCCCTGGGCAGCCCCTTCCAGGGCTCCAGGACCCTCCCTGGGAAGAAGGTCCTGCTGAGATTGAGAGGGAACCTCCTCTGCTCCAGCTGGCACCCAGTGCCCCTTGTCCTGTCCCCAGATGCCCTTGAGCAGAGCCTGGCTCCATCCTCCTGACACCCACCCCTCACAGACTGAGAGACAGCAATGAGGTCCCCCCTCAGCCTCCTCTTCTCCCAGCTCCAGAGCCCCAGCTCCTTCAGCCTCTCCTCAGCAGGGAGCTGCTCTCCTCCCTTCATCCTCTCCGTTGCTCTGTGCTGGACACCCTCCAGCAGCTCTGTGTCCTTCTGGACCTGAGGGGCCCAGCACTGCTCACGACTGGTTCTCCTCTGGTGTGTTTCAGGATCTTTGATGAAGTGATGGGCTGCTTCTGCGACTCTCCTCCCCAGAGCCCGACCTTCCCCGAGGCCGGCCATGCTTCCTTGTACGACGAGGACAAGGTACGGGGCTTTGTTTCTCTCGGGGTTGCTCTGAGGTTGGAAACAGCACTCAGTGCTGCAGCAGCCTCGGGCTGGAGGCTTCTCACCAGGGCTGCTGCTGGCAGCAGGAGCTCAGAGCTGTATGTGTTTATGCTTGTGACTGGTTAGCTCATTCCACAGCCCGTGGCTGTGTTCTGAGTCTCTTCTAAAGCTCTGGCTGCATCTCCTACAAACTGCGTTAGCAGGAGGAGTAGCTTTCAACATGAGCAGAGTGACTGAGTCCGCAGCAGGGAGTACAGCCCCACAATTGCACTTCGAGCCCTTCTCTGTGCTGTGAGGTGCTGAGCTGCCTCTACCTTAGGTCCAGCCTGCCGTGCACTCTGCCTCCCAGCCTCCCTAGTCCCGTGACATCCCGATTCTTCCCTCTCAGAAGCATTTTTAGGAGGAGGAGGTGGAAGGAGTTTCACTCTGATGCAGAGAACAGGTGCAGAGGAGCAGATGGTTTCTAATCCTCAGTGACAAACCAGTTTCCCTCGGAGCCACAGGTAGCTGCTCCACTGCTCTGTCCTGCCCACAGCAGCGGGAAGCTCTGCTGGAACAGTCTGTGTCCAGAGCAGGGCTTGGTTTTCCAGGCAGCCATCGATCTGGAGTGAGTAACTCCTGGAGCCTCAGTGCTGCCATCAACCTTAACATCCTCAGGCCTCTCTTTACACACCCTCTCCTCACCGAGGAGAATTTCCTGGTCACACTCAGGCTGTCACAGGCTCTCCAAAGCTAAGTTTGTAATTTCTAGAGTAATTGATGCTTCCACGTTACCTCATTTGGCTGTAGATGGGAGAAGACGCCGTGCTTTGCTCCTACCCTTTTGAGTTTGCTTAATTTCATTACCTTGTGCTTCGCCCGAGCCCTCCTCTGCCCTGCTGCACTGCATCTTGTGACGAGAGGACCTGACCCTGCATTCTTTCTGCATCTCAATGAAGCCCACTTGAGTTAGCCGAGGCAGATGTGACCCTCAGAATTGGACTCTGCAGACGCAGCTCCTGTTCGTGGACGTTAACTCCTGCTGCTGCGCAGCTGCAGGGCTCTGAGGCCGCTCGGTCAAGGGCTGCCCTCAGAGTTTCCTCACTGCACAGTTGCTCCAGCGAGGCTGCTTTTCCTTGGGGTATCCGTAGCAGGAGCTGTGTTTAGGGAGCCTCTCTGCGCAGGACTCGCAGAGTTAACTCGCAGCCTGTTCATTTTATGGGGGATTTGTGCTGATTTCAAGGAGAACTGGATTTGATTTCCACCTTGTCTTGACGGGGAGTATTTCCTGTGCCTCGCAGGCAGCCCGTGAGGAGCCCATCCACATCCTTAACGTCGCCATTAAAACCGACAGCGACGTTGACGACGACGGGCTGGCAGCTATGTTCAGGGAGTTCACGCAGAGCAAGGTAGGCTGAGTTCCTGACCTCCCTCTGGAGCGGCAGGGCTGCACGGGACGGTTGGCTCTGCAGTGTGTGCTCAGCTGTGTGCTTGGAAACAGAAGCACAACCTTGTCTCCTACACCCAGCCCTTCTAGAACCTTAACGCTTCATGGGCTGGGTGGCCTTGCACCTTTCTGAAGCCTCCAGTCACTGATCCTTCAGGTCAGAGACCTCTTGCCTTTCGTTTTTGGTGGGATAGAAGACCTCTGAGGTTTTAAATGTCAGAGCGATCTCCAGCGTCTCCAGGTGCTCTGAGAAGCAATGCCACAGCATCAGTGAGGTGGCTCACGCTGGTGGCAGCACTCTGTCCTCCTCTCTCTGCCTGCACTTGGTTTCTAGTTGATGTGAAGAACTCAACTGGGTTCTGGGTGTGAATAGCTCTTCAGGTCCTGGGACCATGCTGCATCCGTGGGACTGGGCACTGGGGAGGCCTCCTCTTGAGTCCTGGGGGCAGTGCTGGGCCCCTCCCTTCAAGAAAGAGATGAAGGGGCTGGAGCGGGTGCAGAGGAGCAACGAGGCTGGGGAAGGGACTGGAGGGAGAGGCTGATGGGGAGAGGCTGAGGGAGCTGGGGGGGTTCAGCCTGGAGGAGACTCAGGGGAACTTTCTCCCTCTGTCCAGCTCCCTGAAGGGCGTCTGTAGACAGATGGGCATTGGGCTCTTCCCCCAGGGCAAGAGAGCGGGGCCTGAAGCTGCCAGGGGAGGGTGAGGTTGGCTGTCAGGAAGCCCTTCCTCAGGGAAAGGGTGCTCAGAGCCTGGACTGGACTGCCCAGGGCAGTGGGGGAGTCCCTGTGTCTGGAGGTGTTGAAGGACAGCCTGGCTGTGGCCCTGAGTGCCCTGGGGTGGCCGCTGGGGTGCTGTTAGGTGCTGGGCTGGGCTGGAGGAGCTCAGAGGGCTCTGCCAGCCTCACTCATTGTGTGATTCTCTGGCACGGGAAGGACCAAGCAGGTGATTTCCAACTTCCCTTCCCTGCTGACACCTTCCAGAGTGGAAGCGCACTCCATGTGGCTTCAACAGCACCACAAAACCCCCCTCCCTATCAAATACAAAAAATGAAAGCCAGTTCTGCCTCTCATTCTCTCGCTGCTGAGGGAGAAGAAGAGCTGAAAGCAAAGGCAGAAAAAAGACAAGAGAAAGCAATGAAGAATAAACAGAATAAACCAAACCCCCCCCCCAGCCCGCATTAAACTCTCAAATAGGTTGAGATCCAAATTGTCCGAATCATCTCCTCGTCCCAGCGTGTCGTGCGGGGGGAGTTTAATAGAAATTAGGATCATAGACTTGTAAATGACTTGTGGAGGAGATGGAGGCAGGCACTGGAAATGGAGTTTCTCCAGGTGCTGATGGCTAATCGCTCTCTAATAGCTGTGGACTTGCTGGGAGCCCGGCGTTATTACGATGTAATCAGGATCCTGTTGCTCTGCTGTTATTGTCTGCCACTTGTGGAATTTTCAAAGCAATAACAATTTTTGCCTTTTTTTTTATAAAGCCTGGCCTTATTGAAGCGATTTTCTTCCTCTTGCAGTCAAGAGAGAGGCGCCGAGGCTCTCTTTCCAAAGGCCTCAAGCTCAGGAAAACATCGCGGTCGTGAGCTGCGCTGAGCAGCTTGGTGCCCGCTCAGGCTGGGTTCTGGTTCCTGCTCCTTCTTCCTGGTGGTTGCTTTGCTTTGAGATGGGAAGGAGTGAGGGGAAAAGGGAAAGGTTGTAGGAAGAGGAGCGGAATTAGGAGGTCCTAGCACGTCCTGAGGTCACTGCTGTGGCTCGCACTGATGGCAGCACTCTGTGAGAGCTGCTCCCTGCAGAGAGCCCTCAGGCCTTGGCACAGGGTGCCCGGAGAGGGGTCTGAATCACCATCCCTGGCCGTGTTTCACAGTCGGGGAGGTCTGGAGCTCAGGGACTGGGTTTCATCCCTGCCTGTAAATCCATGCCAGCTGGGCATCAAGAAGGAAGAGACAGTCTGTTTGTGCTTGCATGCTGTGACAGCACAGGGGGCACTGGGTGTGAGCTGGAGCACAGGAGGTTCC
>VZRI01013904.1:32611-45843 GCA_013397515.1 Upupa epops | reverse complement strand
CGGGGGGGGCAGGAAGGGGGGGGGGGGGGGGGGGGGGGAGGAACGACCAGGGGAGACCCCAGGGCGCGGGGCCATGGGATCCCCCGCTTCCCAGCCCCGCACCCTGGGAAAGGACCCAGGGCCGGGTTGGGGAAGAGGGTCGAAGGGGCCGGCCGAAGGGGTTTAATTGATCTTTAATTTAGAGTCATTCTGCTTTTTTAAATCTATTTTGAAATCTGTTTCATTTCTCCCCATCCCCGACACCACCTTGCACCGGGGGAAGGGTCTGCATCTACCGACAAAACACCCTCAACACCCTCTTCTTCCATCCCCGGTTGCCCCAGGCTTCCCTCCTACTCAGGCCCGGCCCCGCTGGTCACCCATCGTGGCTTTAGGGGCTACCCGATCACTCCCCGTTGGTGGGAGCCGGTTGGGACCCTCCGTGCCTGGGGTGCTGTCCCTGAGCACTGGGGCTCGGTCCTGGTACTCGGCGGGTACTCAGCTCTGCCCCATCCCATCCCCAGGTCCCATCCATCCCCATCCCGTTGAGGCTGTGGGTCTCTGCATCCCTGTCCTTAGAGTGGATTAATGGGAAGAGGAGCGGGGCCATCCCGCTGGTAGCTGGGAAGGGGCTGGAAGGTGGATGGTAATGCGGGCAAATCTTGGGGTGCTGCCCTGTCACCTGATAGGGGGGATATGTGAAGCTCTGAGAGGGACTCCTGGTGTTGTTTAGGGTCCACTGAGAAGGGCTGCAGCATCCCAGAGTGTGTCCTCCAGCATGGATCTGCGCATGTGGGGCTGGGGGGCTTGTAAGACCCCAGAAGTATCCTGGCAGCTGCATCGGCACAGGAACCTCATAGACAGGGGAGCTTGTGGGGTGTCTTCGGGTGTTGGTATGCGGAGCGTGTTCCTCCAGGCCTGTTGTGCTGCACCAGGGGGTCTGTGGGCTCTAAAATCCCAGTTAACCGGTCTAAGGGGTCAGTACCCCGAAGCAGTTGCCCACTCTCCTTCCCGTCCGCATCTACCCTTTCTGCGTCGTCTTAACGAGCTGCTAAGGCAGAGGCTGTTCCCGACATCATCCCTGTAAACCCTCTGCTCCTCGCAAAATGGTTCCTGGACTGGCATCCCAATCCCACGGGATATTCCCCTGATCCACCTATAACCCTTCTTCCAACCCCTTCCAGACACCAAAACCCTGATCCCACCAGACCTTATCCCACCATGGCCCGCTCCAAACGCTTTATGGTCGCGGTGCCATGCTCTAGCTGGAAAAGGGCTGGCAGTGCCAGGCTGGCACCGCTGGGAACCCTAAATTTGGGGTTGGTGTCCCTATCCCATATCCCTATCTCTCTGCCATCTCCACACCGGCTCAATCACACCCTCCCTTGCTGCTTCTCGTTGTTACCCTGCTTTTCCTGCCCCAGCAATTTCCCCTAATCCTTTCCAGCCTGAGTCAGCTTGAAAACGAAGGGAATGAGAACTCACCTCCCGCCGGGGCCGCAGGGCACCTTGAGGTGTCCAGTGGGCAGAAACGGGGAGCTCCTCACCCAAACTGGGTTCTCCGCTCATTTCCACAAGGAGCACAAAGGGTTTGGGGTCTGGGATCAACCTGTGTGGGCAAATCCCAAAGGATCTTTTAATACACAGCACATCCCAACCCCAATTTTCCCCCTTTGTTGGTGGCTGTGAGCGACGAGGAAGGGGCCATACGGGGCCGACGCCGGAGCCAAACCCTTCCTGTGGCTTTTGTCTCATCTCATAGAAAAAACCAGAGCCCACAGCTGCCGTGAGTGGAAAATCTGTAACGGAGGGGAAATTTGTAAATAGAATTTTGTTTGTCCCGGAACTCCGCGAGGAAGGAAAGGAGAGCAATTTCTATTTTTAGAATTAAACCAAATCTTTCATTCTGATTTTTTTCCCCTCTATAGAACCCTTCCCTGCTTCTGGCTCTCCAAAATCCCAGTTTCTGCGGCTAAATGCCCTGTTTTCCCCAAAATACTTTGTATTTTCTATTTCTCTCTTAAAAAAATGCTAACATTTAAATTTTGAATTAATTTTGTTACCGTGCCCTGGAGTTTTTATAAACTCACAGCATTTTGGGACCGGAGGGGACAGCCTGACTACGGGATGTTGTCTCATTTTAGCTCCAGCTTGGGAGATTTCTTAGTTATTCCAGCCCCGACGCTTCGGTGTTTGATCCAGCCTTCCCAGTAACGTCCAGTTCCCCCAGTTCCTTCCCTCCACAGCTCATTTTTTACCCATCTTGAAGACTTTTTTCCTGTCCTGATGGTTTTTCTCCCTGATTTTTTTCCCCCAAGATGCCAAAGGGACGATCCGGGAGATTGTGCTCCCCAAAGGGCTGGACCTGGACCGACCCAAACGGACGCGGACATCCTTCACGGCCGAGCAGCTCTACCGCCTGGAACTGGAGTTTCAGCGCTGCCAGTACGTGGTGGGCAGGGAGAGGACAGAGCTAGCGCGGCAACTCAACCTCTCCGAGACCCAGGTAGGGCTCCTGGTAGCTTCTCAGTGATCATAAAGGTAGAAATGTGGAGCTGGGGGATCGCTGGGGTTGAGCCCAGCCTGTGGTCCTAGACTGGGATGGACCAACTGGTGTTGACTGGTGTTTTTGTCAGTGCTGAGGGTTTGGTTTAGGGTTAGGGGGAACCAAGGGGAAACCCTGAGTGGAGACCACTCCCTTGGTTCCCCTAAAAACATGGAAAGGGAGAAAAGCAGGAGGGCATCAACAGGGACACCGGGGAGCACCCACCACATAAGCTGGGTGCGTGGGGCTGTGGGTGCCGTTGCCATCAGGATGTGAATGAGTTGGATGGATCCTTGGCCATTGGAGAAGGAGGATTTGCTCGGTTCTCCTCAGATGAGGTTTAGGTGGAAGAGACAGTGCATCTCTTGGATGTTGGCTGTTGATGTCTCTGAAGGGCGTTTGCTGGGGTTGGGAAGGGTTTGGCTTGGAAATTTATATGGAAATAATAAATATGAATAATAATAATGATGACAATAATGAAATTAGTGGAGAGCGTGGTGGGGACCCACAATAAACCCCCCGTTGTCGCAGTTCATCCCAGTAAAAGCCGTGTTTGGACCCACCTAGGTGATTTCATTCATTCAGATAAGAAACGATTTCCATTTCTCTGGACATTCCACGCAGCAAACCTGACTCAGGCGTCAGGAACCGAACCCCGGGGCTCCGGTTTTAGGGGACACCTCATTGCTCCGTGGTGCTTTGGCACCCACTGCAGGGCCCTGCAATGGACAGCAGAGCCTTGACAGAGGTCTTGGAGATGGAAGAGTAGATCCGTTTATTTGGTTGAGGAGCAGGGGTTTGGGTGTAATGGGGTCCCTGTTCTCCCACTCCCAGCATGGAGTCATGGAGTGGAGCCATGGGCAGCGTTGGCCATGCCATGGGGCAGAGGGTTGAGCCGAGCTGGGTGCCAGCTGCCACAGCCTGGGGTCGTGAGGGCTCTGCCTCTCCGTAGGGAACAACATCCCACTTATTTACTCTTTGCTTGGTGCCTCATTGCCGCCTTCTTTGCTCAGTGAGAAAATTCACACCCCGTGGGCCATGGCTGTCTCATCTCCTCTCCTCTCCCCCTTCCCACATCTTTCCCTTCATCTCTCTGTCTTCTTTAATTCCTTTCTCTGCTTTTCACAGTGTTTCCTTCCCTGCAGCCAACTCCCAGTTGTACCTTCCCGGCATCCCCCGCCATGATCTGTCCATCTCTGGCCACCACCATGCCCAGGGATGGCAGTGCCAAGCTTGGTGCCTAGATTCCTCCTCTCCTTAGTAGGGTGCAGCTCCTCTTGGATTGTGGACCCAGGCTCTCTCTGCACACTCAGGCATCATCCCCAGTCCCAATCCCTCCATCATTCTTGACTGGAAGGTTTACTTGATCATTGCAAAGTACCATATGGTTCCTTAAGGTGCACTGGTGCACTGGAGGTGACGTGGAGACTGGAGAGTCACCACCAGCTGCTCCCGTTGCACCAGGCTCCTCCATCTCCATTGGCTCACATGGGGGTAGATCCAACATTTGCAGCAGAGTGTTTTGGGTGCTTTGGGAGGCTTTTCTGCTGCCAGGAGCAACTCCCAGGACTTAGGGCAGCTCATGGTCTCTGATGTTCTAGTGGTAGATTCTCAACCAGCAGCACCTTTCTGGCTCTTCCTTGGTTGATTGTGGTTCCTTTCCATCCCATCCATGGATCATACCCTGGTTCCAGGATTGGTGAGCCTGTCCCCACCATCTTCTCCTGACTCTGCTCTCAACAAGGACCCCACCATATCCCACCCCAGGAGCAGGACATGAAGGAAGGGGCTACCAAGGAGAGTTTCTCCTCAGTGAGAGGAGTGTGAGGACAGTGATGAGATAGGAAGAGATGTGATGTCATCACAGCTGGAGAGCTGCAGCCAAGTGTCCCTGTAAGTGGGCCCACACTGCACCTCTGAGAAATCCCACTGGAGCAGGAGAGGAAAAGGGAAACAAAGGCCTCTTTTAGGCTCTTCTTGGACTTCCCTGGCATCTGGCTCCTGCTTTGCAGGAGACCTCGCTCCATCCTGATGCCATTTGTTCATTTTTTCCTAATTAATTCAAAGGGTTTAATTGATCTGTAGGCTGTTTTCCACAACTTGGAGATGGGAATGTGCTAGAGGCTGCATCCCACATGACCAAATCCACTCAGACCCCAACCTCATGACTGTTTCAGTGCCTGGGACTTTCTGCAGGAAAACGAGGGGAAAAGTTCCCCTTCTTAGTGTCATCGAGGCTGAAAGACCACTGCAAGAGGATAAATCCCACAAATCCCCTGGCAAGAGGAGAGGCGGGATGGGCTGGCCCAGGGGGATTTGCTTTCTGGGTCAGGAGTTCAATGCCAGGCTCAGGTTCAAGCTCCTCCTGTCCTCCTTAGGGTGAGGGCAGTGTGGTGACCCTTTGGTCTCACCAAGGGCTCCTCTGGAGGTTGGAGCAGATGTTCTCCCCAAGCCCTGTTCCTCTGCAGAGAGGTACCTCATCCCCTTGCAAAGACAGGAGCTTTGTGGATAGCGTTGTCCTCAACTGAGGAGACCATAGCCAAGAGCTGCTCTTGCACCCGCATCCCTCCTGGAAGATACTGGTGGGTGTTTGGGGTCCTGCACGGTACCTGTAGACACGTTGTAGAGGGATGGTGGGGCACAGAGTTGTCTGTGCTTTGTGGCTGCTGGGAAGTCCATGGGAGCCCCTCACAGTGATGGGCTGCATCACCGCTGGTTTGTCAGAGCTGCTTTGGAACAGTCTTGGCAGGATTCAGTTTCCTACAGCTCCTGGTACCCCCTGAGCACCCTGTGCTTCACGGGGAGGAGAGGACTCAGGGCATAAGACTCTCAGGACTGTGAATCCCCCCAGCTTGGAGCAGAATATATGTGAGAAAGCAGCTGAGCTGGAGAGGAGGTGGCAATGTCTATTTATAGCCTGACAATTAGGATGATGCTGTTAAAAATTAATCACACCTCAAGTCATTAACAACTATCAGTCTCTGCAGCAAGAGAACAATGACAATGCTTGATGCCAGCTCCAGTTGGCCTCTCGTGAGGGAAGCTGTGGGAAAGCTGATCCAGAGGGGGTGACAGTCATCGCTGGGAGCTATTGATTTGGGCTTCCTCAAGGTGCGAGAGGCTGGTGGGACCATTCCACTGGTCTTCTCATCCTCGGAGTCTGAGGGGAGGGGGAATGTGGAGGCTGAATTCCCAAAGCTTTGCTGGAAGACCCTTTCCTGAAAAATATCAGTGTTCTCTTTTCTGAGGAGGCTTCCATCTCCCCATCCAACCTTCTATCCATCCATCCCTGGACCAACCTTTTGTCCATCCATCTGACCATTCTCCTGTGGGGATCTGCCCTATGGGGAATATCTTCTTTGCTCTTCCTTTCCATCTCTCTGGGCCGCTCCTGCTGGAGGTTTTCCTGGACAGGCTGAACCGACCAAGGCGGCAGAAGATTGTCCTCTTTTCCTGGAGCAGCTGTCTGCCAGACTGGATCAGATGCATCTCCTTGAGGGTGCTCTGGAACCAGTCCAAGGGATGTGGGGATGGTGGGATGGGGACATGGGTAGGTGGGGATAGCATCATGTCCAGTAGTGGTTGCCTGCAGCTCAGACCTTGGGTACTGACTCTGTTCTGCAGTGGGTGGATAGCGGTGGGGGGTGTCAGCCTGAGGGATCCCATATTTAATGACCTCCTGGTTGGATCTCAATGCTGACAGTATCTGGCTCCCAGTGTCCTGGAAATGAGGGGGTTCCTGGGTCCCATTGCAGAAGGTTTCCCCTGGAGATGCCCAGAGTGACCTTATAAGAAGTTGGGCATCTCCAGTAGCTTCTGAGTTGCCTTCCCACATGCCAACCCACGTCAGAACATGCTTGTGGAGTAAACCCACTCACATGGACGAGCTAATCCTGTCCCCTCCCTGCAGCAGGGGCACGTGCTGGGGTTTACTCTGCAGCCGTGGGGGCCCTGGGCTGGTGGCAAGAGATCTGTGTTGTAAGCGAGTACCACGTAGTGGCAGGACCAGGCTGGCACTGTCTGCCCGACCACCCCGAAAATTCATCCTTCTGGGCAACTCCGGTGTCTTGGGGGGGGCTGGAGAATGTTGATGAAGAGGAGGGAGGAGAGGGAAGGTTTCCTCACGGGGAATGATGGAAACCCTCTGGAAAGAGGGTTCTTCTGCAGGATGGGTGCCTCTGGTGTGAACCGGGTACCCCAAAATATCAGGGTGCCTTTCTCAAACTGGGCTGGCACTGGGCAAATCAATGGGACAGAATTCACTGAGATAATGATCATTAAGGTGAGATGATTCGAGATTTGTGATGTGAAATTCTGGTTCAGAGGGCTGGGTGCTTCCAGAGTGATCTGTAAGGCTTCCTTCAGGGAAATTGTTGGCTAAACTCAACCTTTTCCCATGGAAAATTTGTTTTGGGAATGGTGGGACAGGAATGGGGGCATCATCACTAGGTGATTGTGGTGCTTCCCACGGGACTCCTCTCTTTGGGACCACCAGGCTGGTTGGTAGAGAACTAGTCAACCCCTGCAGACCCGTCTCGAGCTCTGTGGACCTGCTCCTGCCCGTGGAGTCAAAAACATCCTGAAATTTCAGCAACATCAAACCA
This sequence comes from Upupa epops, assembly GCA_013397515.1. NCBI lineage: Eukaryota > Metazoa > Chordata > Aves > Bucerotiformes > Upupidae > Upupa > Upupa epops. The sequence goes on along the minus strand of VZRI01013904.1, from coordinate 38,715 downwards.
AGGATAGGCTTCTGGATGGGGTTTTAGGCCAGCAGTGGGGGAATGGTGCTGCTGGTGGGGCATGGAGTGGCTGGAAACCAAATCTGATCACGTTCAGCACCAGTTCCCCATTCCCCTGTGTCGGGGCTGTGCAGCCGCTGTTACAAAACCCTTGGCTGAGGAGTCATTGGGCAACGAGCCCATGGGCTTACACAACATTGATGTCCCGAGCCAACTCAGAGACTCCCTGACCCCACAGCTTTGGGATGGAGGGCAGGTGAGGAGGAAGGGTGGTCAAGGTGTTACGGGTGACGGTGAAGCAGCCGGCTGGGTCCGAGCGTCCCTTGTGCAGCAGGCAGCAGCAGCTAATGGTGTCGGGGTAGCTAATCCCGATAAGCAAAATGGCCTCGTCCGCAGCTATGAATAGTCCCGGGTGGCTGGAGGAGGTCAGCGCCGGGGCAGGGCTGCCAAATAATAAACACCATTGAAAACCAGTATGGCATCGCCCAGCCCTACCCACCGCGTGGTTATGGGATGGTGCTTGCGGCTCTCAGGGGTTCTGGGGGGCGATGGGGGATGTTGGTGTGTGGGACCAACTGCGCTGGTGTGAGTAGGGTTTAGTGAGCAGGATTGGAATGGGTAGCTGTGGGGACTTTGGGGTCCCGCAGAGGAACTGGGATGGTTTGGGAGTGATGTCCTGCTGTGAACTGGCAAAATGCATTGTTTGGGTGCGGGATGATTCTCCAAAGTTAGGTCCAGGGCTGGTCAGTGTGGCTGTGTTGGGATTTGGGAGCCGTATTGGGATGGATGGATGGATGGATGGATGGATGGATGGATGGATGGATGGATGGATGGATGGTTAGAACTGGGGTGGAGTGAGGACATTACCAGGCTGAGACCCTTGTCCCGATCCCCAGAGTGTCTGCTAGGATTATCTGCTTGGAAATAATTTCTTGTGTAGGTGTAGGGTGTAGAGACCCCAGCACCAACCCCGCCACAGCGGGTCTGGCTCAGGTATTCTCCAAGTTCATGGGGTCTAAAACCCTCAGATGTCCAATCCTGGTGCCACCATCATGGCACAGGGCTCCTTGTGCCGCCGGGACCTGCTCCGTGCCTCTAGCTGTGCCATGATCTCCCTACCTGGGTTTTTCCCTTCCATGGGCTCTGACAGCCCTCACCCCTGTTTTGGGTGGGTCTCTGCCCATGTCTGAGTTCCCAGTGCCCCCACATGGGGTGGGTCATGTGCCAGCACATGTGAGCGTCCATGCAGCGCCGTAGCCCTGGGTGCAGAGTGGTGGTTTGGAGAGGAAGGAGAGAGCAGCTCTGTCTGTCTGCCCGTGTGTCTGTTTGTGTGTTCATCCATCTGCTCGTGCGTCCGTCTGTCTGTCTGTTGGTCTGCTCATGGGTCTGTGGCACAGACGGTGCCATCCCCAAGCATCCCCAGGGTGGTGCCTGGAGAGATTTGGATGCTCAGTGACATTTGGAAGGGCTCAGCCATTGCCCTCTCAGTTGGGGAGAGGCAATGACACCGGTTTGCTGGCACGTGGTGAGGGACTGGGAGAGACTGGGCTGCAGTGGAAACATCCCGGTGCCTGAGGGTCCCTCGGTGTGACCCTCAGCAGCTCCATCAGGCGGGGAGGAGGATGAGAATTGGGAATGGAAGGGGAGGGGTAAAATGTAAGAGGTTAGGATGGAATGGGAAGATTGGATAAAATAGAGTGGAATGAAACGGATTAAGATGGAAGAAATGAAATTAAATGGAATGAAATGGAAGGAAATTAAATGGAGTGAAGTGAAACAAAATAAAATGGCATGGAGTGAAACAGAATGATTGGAAAAGGATAGAGAGCAGTAGAATAGAATGAAATAAACAGAATAGATGAAATAAAATAGAGATGGAATAGAATAGAATAGAATGAGATAAAATACAATGAAATTAGAATAGAATAGAATAGAATAGAATGAAATAAACCAGCATTTTTAAAATGCAATGAAATAAAATAAATAAATGAATAATAAATAAAAATAATAAAATAAATGAAATAAATGAGAATGGAATAAAAAAGAATGAAATAAAAATGAATGAAATAAAAAGAGAATGGAGTGAAGTAGAAAGAAATGAAATTAAATGGAATAGAATAGAATAGAATAGAATAGAAAACAGAATGGAATGGAATGGAATGGAGTGAAAAAGTAAATGAAATGAAAATAAGATAAACCAAACCAATATTGAATAAAACAAATAACACTGAAGAGAAAAGAAAGAAGAGGAGAATAAAGTGTAGAATAAAGACTAGAATAAAATAGCATAAAATAGCATGAAATAACACAAAACAAAGCAGCATCTGCTTGGGTTGCACAGACTCAGCACCCAGAGGCAGCACAGCCCACAGGATCCAGGTTTCTCTATCCAGTTTCTCCAATGGTTCCCCTTTCTGCTCCCCCAGCCCTTGGTCAGGTGGCTGGTAGCTGCATGGCCACTGTCACTGCAGGAGAAGCTGATGTGGGGCAACACCGTGCATCACCTTCCTGGTGGTGATGGGCTCCTGCCCTTCTCTTCAGAGAGTTTAGGTCCAGGGTTGAACTTTTCTTAGGGGGTGGGGGGGAAGAAGCTAAATTCATCCTGTGCTGAGCATCTTGGTGCAGAGATGATGCTCAGTACTGCCGTCTCCTCCCAAATCCTTCTCCTAGCAGGATGGGGTTGATTTGGTGTGATTTGGCCTGAATATCCAGCTCCAGGACTCGCTCTAATGTTGGATTGGATTAGGTGACCTTTAAAGGTCTCTTCCAACCACAGACATCGACGCCGCAGTTCTCCAGACGCTCCCTTGGAGATTCATCACTTTGCAGGTCGTGCTCATCCTCGTGCCCTCAGCATCATCTGCTTCTTGCAGGACAGGTCTCTCAGGGCTTCCAGAGCCATCTCCTCCACACGGCTGGTCTCATCCCCATCCCTCTGAGAGTCACCTTCCTTTCCTTCTGAATGCGTGACCTCCCGTGTCCTGCTCCTCAGACACATGTTGTTGTCTCTTTGTCTGCATCGAGACCTGACCCCGATGGCCTGTCACGTGTGCTCCTGCATCCCACAGACCCAGGCAGGACACTGGCAGCTGCCACCAGCTTTCTGGGCTTTTCCTGGAGCAGTAGGAGGCTCCCACACCACCTCCTTGCCCTCCCCAGCCAGCTGTCCTGGGTATCCCTCCTGGAGATGCACCTGGAGCTTGGACTTCCTTCCATTTCAGGGAAAGGGTCTCCTTGTGTTTTGTTCTCCATCCTCCCAGCTTGGCAGGAGGTCACTGGTTTCCTCCCACAGCCCTTCAGCTGTTCAGGAAGGTCTAAGTTGCCTCCTCCAGAGATGTGGTGACCACCAGGGATGTCCCAGTGTTCTCCCCAGTCTTTCTCCACACCAGACTGGGAAGGATGTCATCACCACAGCCCAGGAACATACCAGTTCACCCAGTAACTTCTTCACAGAAGGGAATGGAGCCAACGCAGCCCAAGCAGAGCTTGGCCGGGCCCTGGCCGTGGTGGCCCATGGGGAGCTGATGAGTGAAAGATGATCAGGGACCTCACAGCACGGAAGAGAACTGAGGAGGAGGATGTTGCTGAAAGATGAAGGCTCAAGGCTGGAGGGAAATGACTCATGGACTTGTCAAGGGCTGCATCTGCTGAGCTTGTTGACAACTCCAGGGATAGGAACTGGGGGCTTGAGCATAATGGGGGCTGAAAAGGACATGAATCCATTAATTAACAACAAACTGGGGATGAACTTCGGGCCAGGAGGGCAGATGTGATCCTGTTCATCCGTACGGAGTGTCAGTGGGGCCGATGAGGCATGAGGAGAGCTGATGTAGGACAGAACGTTCAGCTTGTGGCATGGGGTTCAAGGCTGATGAGCATGGAGAGGAGCCACCGAGGAGGGTCAAGGGTGGAGGAACCTTCTCCAAGAGGTTCAGATATAGAACAGAGGCACGGAGGACTGAGGGAATCTGTCTGTGCATGGAGGTGTGATCATCACCCATGGGAAGAGGGAACCCCGTGGGTCCTCTTATCCTGGGGACAGTGTTCCCCAGCCAAACCTCACTTCCAGGGTATTTGAGGTCTTCATCACCCCTTTCACCCTCCTGTCCTTTAGCTTCATGTCCCTCATGTCCCCCACATCCATAGGATGAGAAACTTCTGGAGACCTCAACAAGGGCTCTGGGCTTTTATTGCTCTGCTTGTCACAACCAGCAGAGGACAACCGGAATGTAAGAGCTGACCTTCGGGGACACCGGGGCTGTGCTGTGGCCCTGTCCTTTCTGTGTCTTCCCAACCATCACGGGGATGGTCACTGCACAGAGGTACCCAGGTCATCATGGAGAGTCTTGATGGCTCCGTTCTCCTGCATTTTAAGGAAGAAATGTTTTCTGTGGAGGGTGGTGAGACCTTTGTAGGGATCGTCCGTGCCTCAGTTTCCCTTTGCCTGAAAAATGATTTAGTGGTGGTCTTGGGTTAATGGTTGGGTGAGTTTAAAGGTCTTTTCTGACCCAAACAATTCCATGATTCCATGAAATCCCTGAGCAGCCTCGGTGGGTCTTTGAGACCATCTCAGGCTACCTAGGGAGGGTGCAGACTCTGGGGAGAGGGCAGTGGGAAAGCTGGTGGTGGGTTCCCAGCCCTGGAACCTTGGCAGTGGGGTCAGATGGATGTCGGGCTGAAGGCAGCAGGATCTGGGATGGGCTCGTGACAGCAGGGACCACCCAGGTTTGGGGTTTTGGTGTGGAGGTGGTGCTCAGATGTGAGGAGGATGGAGGTCTGGGCTGTGGGATATCACCTCATTCTGGTGATCCTGGTGTTCCCTCATCACCTGGGAGCTGTCTTCCAGCATCCTCCAGCTGGCTTCAGCCAGACATCAGCCCCCAAAGAGGGCCCGGGGGGCCAAGAACTCCCCCACCCCATGCTCCATTAACTCTGTACTATGGGTCCCTTTTGTGGGGGGACACTCAGGGGGCTGCTTCCCCAGGGGCCTGTCCTGCCCCTTGAGCCCGATGGTTCCCAGCCCTCCTGGAGCAGATGATGGGACAAGGGCTGCTATTATGTCCTGTGGGGTCCCACTTCGATGTCCACCACCCTCTAACCCTGGTGTCTTCCTATCCATCTCCTCCCCTCACCTCCCTCCCCACCCATCCATCCATCTCTCACACCTTTCTCTGTCTGTCTCTCTGCTTCTCCTACCCCTTTGCTCAGCAGAGGAGGGGGCTTCCCTCCTTGGAGGGTGGCTATGGGTGCAGGGGTGATGCTGTGGGCTGAGGAATGGGGCCACATCCCACCCGGGGTGGTCAGGAGAGGTTTGGGGTGTCCCATAGGATCTCAGCCCGGACTCACTCCTGACATTGGCCAGAGGCAGGTTGGGCTGGGTGATGCTCCCAGCTGGGTTTGGGTCTTTTCCCCAGTGTCTGGGGCTAGCAGTCTCTTCACTCGTTCCCCAAGGCCAGGAACACTCCAGCCTGCCCCATGTCTTGGTCCAGGGAGTGAAGGGGGTGAGGTGGGGACACAAACGGCTTCGATGGCCATCACAGAGACCCCAGCACATCCAGTAGTTCAGCATCCCCAGGAGAGGGGTGGCTCAGCCTGGGGCTTCTGCCTCCTTCTGCCTACTTGGGCTCCCATCCCTAGGTTCACATCCCCAGTTCCCCATCCCCAGATTCCCATCCCCACCCTCAGTTCCCCATTTCCAGGTTCCCCATCCCAGATTCCCANCCGCACCAAGCAGAAGAAGGACCAGAGCAGAGACTCTGAGCAACGTCCCACCACCACCTCCGAGTCCTTTGCCACCTGCAACATCCTCCGGCTGCTGGAGCAGGGCCGGCTCCTCTCCGTCCCAGCACCCCCAACCCTCCTGTCGCCCACNTCCCAGTTCCCCATCCCCTGATTCCATCCCCATATTCCCATCCCAGTTCTCTCTCCCCATCCCATTTCCCCATCCCAATTCCTCACCCCATCTCTCCACTCCCCTCCCTTCAGGAACCCTCAGGGATTCNCAACGACGCCAACACCGTGCACAGCCCCAGGGACTGCGACCCCCGGGCTGGGCAGTGGGAGCAGCCCCACAGCATCAGGAACCTTCAGCCTGCAGCAGGTCC
>VZRI01013904.1:2026-17556 GCA_013397515.1 Upupa epops | reverse complement strand
CCTTCCCTTCCCTTCCCTTCCTCTTCCTCTTCCTCTTCCTCTTCCTCTTCCTCTTCCTCTTCCTCTTCCTCTTCCTCTTCCTCTTCCTCTCCTCTTCTCCTAATTCTTTCTTCTCTTCCTCCCTTCTTCCTTCTCCTCCTCCCCAGGATTGAGCGGATCATAACCCCCCGCCTGGCCCTCACCACAGCCGAGTTCCTTGCCTACCAGTGTGAGAAGCACGTGTTGGTCATCCTCACCGACATGAGCTCCTACGCCGAGGCCCTGCGGGAGGTCAGTGCCTGTCCCCCAGCTCCCAGCGGTGTGAAAGAGGAAGAGGACTTCCCTGCTGGGGTCCTCACGGTGTTGAAGGGACCCCCTCCAGCCCAGACTCCTGGTGATCCCACAGGTATCGGCAGCCAGAGAGGAGGTCCCTGGTCGTCGCGGCTTCCCCGGCTACATGTACACAGACCTGGCCACCATCTACGAGCGCGCTGGGCGTGTGGAGGGCAGGAACGGCTCCATCACACAGATCCCCATCCTCACCATGCCCAACGACGGTGAGATGGGGGTGGGGGGTGCCCTGGGGGGAGCCACAGGGCTGGGGTTGGGGTTTAGCCAGTTTGGGGGCAGCTCGTGGGATCCTTTTGGGTAGTGAAGCTTCCTGGGGGGCTTCGGGGTTGGTTTTGACCCTCCAGGTTGTCCCGCTGGGCACCTCCTAGATGGAGCAGTGTGGAGGGTTTCAGGGGCCCTCAGTTCCAGAAGGACACAGAGCTGCTGGAGGGTGTCCAGTGCAGAGNGAGGGTACCGGAGCACTGGAACAGACTGCCCAGGGGGTTGTGGAGTCTCCTTCTCTGGAGACGTTCCAGACCCGCCTGGCTGTGTTCCTGTGTGACTTGGTCTGGGTGATCCTGCTGTGGCAGGGGGATTGGACTGGAGGATCCTTCGAGGTCCCTTCCGATCCCTGATGATTCTGTGATTCTATGATGTGGTTGGGGTGGCACCCAGTGACCAGACGCATGTCTGGGGGTTCACACCAGCCTGTCCTCCCCACCAGACATCACTCACCCCATCCCTGATCTGACTGGCTTCATCACCGAGGGGCAGATCTACGTCGATCGACAGCTCCACAACAGGCAGGTCCGTTCCTGGCCTTGCTGTGGGGCTGGAAAACACCCAGGAGCGTAGAGATGGGGGGTCCCGAGGGTAGGGGAGTGCCTGGGGGTGCCCAGGAGGCCTGGCAGTGGGCCAACGTGATGGTGGGTCCCTCTCACCCTGTAGATCTACCCTCCCATCAACGTGCTGCCCTCGCTGTCCCGCCTGATGAAGTCGGCCATAGGGGAGGGCATGACGAGGAAGGACCACGGAGACGTCTCCAACCAGCTGGTAAAGAGCTGCGAGGGAGGAGGATGCCGATGGGGTGGGGACAATGGGGTCACTTGTCCCATCAAAGCTTTCCTCCCCCTGCTTGGGGCCACGACCTTGGTTGCTCCTGAGCACGACGGTGGGGTTCGGCACCTGGTTGGGGTGTGTGGGGATAAGGGGGGGGGGTGGGATGCTTCACCTCAAGAAGTAACAAGCCCAGGGCCGGTGTTGGGTGGCACGGAGCACCCATGTGTCCTGATGGCCCCCCTGTCCATCCCCCAGTACGCCTGCTACGCCATCGGCAAGGACGTGCAGGCCATGAAGGCGGTGGTGGGCGAGGAAGCCCTCTCGTCTGACGATCTGCTCTACCTGGAGTTCCTGCAGAAGTTCGAGAAGCAGTTCATCGCCCAAGGTGAGCCGGCACCTCCATCGCGTGGGGTTAGCAGAGGGATTCCAGGACTGAGCTGGACCTCCCCTGTGTCCCCGTGTCCTGCCCCAGGTCCCTACGAGAACCGGACCATCTTCGAGTCGCTGGACATCGGCTGGCAGCTCCTGCGCATCTTCCCCAAGCAGATGCTGAAGCGCATCCCTGAGAGCATCCTGGCGGAGTTCTACCCTCGCGAGGGTCAAGCGACGGGGCAGGCGACAGCACTCTGACCCCCCCCAGCCCCAAGACCTCCCCCAGACCTCTGGGAACCAGAGCCAGAGCTCCCTGAGGTGGGGTTGGCCAAGAGGTTCTCAAAGTACTTGAGGGGCCTTCAATAAAGCCAGCGTGGTCAGCAGCACCCTTCTGTGATCGTCTCACCGCCGCTGGTCCCTCCTCAGCGCCTGGCCTGAGCGGGGCAGAGCTCAGGATGAGAGGAACCGGCCTCAGGTTGCCCCAGGGGAGGTCAGTTCTGGGTCTCTCATGGCCAGAAGGACATTGAGGGGTTGGAGCGTGGCCACAGAAGGTACTGGAGCACGAGGAGAAGGGGCTGGAGAACTCCTGAGGAGCAGGGGGGGGCAGGTGAACTGGAGCAGAGGAGGCTGAGGAGAAACCTCCTGTCTCTCCACAACTCTGTGAACGTCAGGAGGTTGGAGCCAGGTGGGGTCGGTCTCTTCTCCCCAAGATGAGAGGAACCAGCCTGGAATTGTGCCCCAGGTGAGGTAGAGGTTGGCACTGAGGACTAATTTCTGCCCCACAAGGGGTGTCAACCCCAAAAGAGGAGGAGTCCCTGTCCCTGGAGACAGGAGGGAGGTCGGTGCCCCTGGAGATGAGGGGTGAGGGATAGGGGGGCCTGGATGGGTTTGTTTGGACTCAAGGAGCTCAAAGGTCTTTGGACGCTTCCCGGACCCTATGAGGAAGGACCTGAACATCACGATGGCTCTGAGCTGCTCCCCACAACTTTCAGTTCCCCTGGGCGTGCTCAGCCCCCGTCGTGGTGGGGCCAGCGCCGTTTCATTTCCTCGGGGAGGATGGGAGACAGACACTCACCCCGAGCTCAGGGTCTGGGTGCCACCAACCCTACCACCATGGCCTGGGCTGGAGAAGACATCGGGCAGCTCTCAGGTAGGGTCCCTCCGACGTGGGGGTCCTGGTGGGGTGGGGTGGGCTGGTCTGCTCCAGCAGCCCTGTGGGCAGGAGGTGGTTTGTAGGGGTTTTCCAGCTCTTAGGGCTTCACTTTCATGAGCTGAGGCCGTGGGGTCCCCCCCAGCCATGGAATGGGAGTCCTGGTGAAGGGTCTTGGGGTCTTTCCTTGGCACCAACCCCCTTCTGGGGGGATTCCAGAGCATGGAAGGGTGGGAAGCAGCCCAGACTCCCCTCCTGGAAAGACTCCAGAGCACCCCAGCAGCTCTCCAGTCCCACCAGTTCCCCCACCCCTGTGGGGTCTCACAGCCCTCCCCAGACCACTCACCCCAGCCTTGGCATCTCCTGGGCTTCCTCCTGCTCTGGAGGGACCTTCTGTGATGCCTCTGGTTCCCAACAGCCACTGTGGACTTGGGATCCAGTGAGGAGGAGGAGGAGGAGGAGGAGGAGGAAGAGCACGAGGAGGATGAAGATCATGAGGAGGAGGAGGAGGAGGATGAAGAGGCAACCCTGGTGCAGGTCCCTCTCACCAGCCCATTTTCAGTGCCATCTCTCCCCCCTGCCCATGTAAACAGGGGGTGATGATGGGCTGGTACCCCTTTCCCACCACAGGCTGACAGGGAGTCCCCAGTGCCCAGCTGAGACCTGCCAGTGCCAAGGGCCAGTGCCAAGGGCCAGTGCTGTGCCAAGTGCCAGTGCCGTGCCAAGGCAGGGCCCTGCACAGTCAGTGCTGGGCTAAGGCGATGCTCTGCCAACACCCAGCTGTGCCAGTCCAGTGCCAATACAGTGCTGGGCCAGCTCTGCTGTGCCAAAGTAACGCTGTGCCAACGTGATGCCATCACAGGGTCTTCCCAGTGCTAAGCCATGCCAAGGAAATGCTCTGCCAGGGCCATGCTGTGCCAGCGCGATGCCATGCCAGTGGAATGCCATGCCAATGCAGTGCTGTGCCAGTGCTACGCTAGCACCATGCCAATGCCAGGCCAACACAACATTGTGCCAACGTGACGCGGTGCCAAAGTGATAGCTTGCCAGCAGAATGCCACCCCAGTGCTTCATTGTGCCAAGGAAATGCTGAGCCAATGCCGTGCCCGTGTAGAATCAATACAATGCCAACACCATCTCATGCCGATGCTTGTGCCAGTCTGATGCCAACACAATCTCTTCCCCGTGCCACGCTGTGCCAATGCCATGCTGTGCCAGTCAAGTCAAGCAATGCCACCATAATGTCACGCCAACGTGATGCAGTGCCAATGCAATTCCATGCCAGGGCAACGCTGTGCCCGCACCATGCCAAAGCAGTTTCACGCCAGCGCAGTGCCATTCCCCATGCCCATCTTTCCCCCCGCAGCAGTCACCCCTTGGCCAGGAGCCTGACACTGTGGAGGAGCAACTGGCAGAGCTAGAGCAAGGTGAGCACTGCCCTGCCCTGGTGCCACCCCAATGCCAGCCTCTTGCCCAAGGACTTACGAGTGGCACCAAACCCTCACGGAAGCTGGTGGTGATGGGGTTGGTGGGACAGTAGTGTGGTCTTGGGTGCTTAGTGGGGGCGAGTGTGGGCAGGGTGCCCCCACCCAGAGCCAGGTGGGGACCCGAGTCCTCCATTGCCCTGTGCCAGCCTCACGGGTGCTGCTGGCCGAGCTCTCAGTCCTGGAGATGGAGGTGGAGGTGGAGAGGACGTGCCGGCAGCAAGCTGAAGCCTACGCAGCCCAGGTAATGGGTGGGCACAGTGCCCGCGGGCACGGTGCCCACCCCCAGCATCCCCTTGCAGTAGTGGGTTCCTGGAGGAGAGACTTTTTTTCTCCACCCTACCCCAGGTGAAGCAGGAAAACAAGGAGCTGAAGAGGCTCAGCATGGCACCCTCAGCCCTGCCCGAAGAGGTGCCCACCAAGGAGATGCCCCTCGAGGAGGATCCTGACCCTGCCCAGGGCTACAGGCAGCAGCTCCGGGGTGAGATCCCGGAATCTCTTGGGTTGGACAAGACCTTGAGTCTCATCAAGTCCAACCCAACCCACCCAGGTCCCCCCACCCCCTGTCCCTCACCCCACATCTCCATGGCGTTGCAACCCCTCCAGGAACTCCCCCACTGGGAGCTTTGGCTCCCAGTGTCCCCAGTGCCCAGCCCCACAGGGTTAGGTGGCACCTGGGACTGGGTCTGGGTCAACATGGAGAAGCCGATACTGAAACTCCATGGGAAAGGTGAAATGAAATTGCTGCGGCTCCCACTTCCCCCTGCCCCATCCCTGCCCCCTTCACCAGTTTGGGCAGCCCAGTGCCCAAAGTGGGGGGCTGGATCTCCTGGGATGCCCCCTGCAGCCAGCCCCACTCCACTGAGGTGACTTCTGCCCCTTTGAGGGGTGCTGGGGGGGTGGAGAGGTTTGGGCAGGAGGAGGTGTTGAGCTCAGCCCTAGTTCTCCCCAAATCAGCTTCCAAGCCCCTCAATCCCTCATTTCCCACCCCTCAATCCCCACTTTGCTCCCAGATCTCCAGCAGAAGGTCTCCTGGCTGCTGGCCCAGCGCAAGGACCTCTCCATCCAGGTCCAGGAGCTGCAGAGGCAGAACCAGGACCTGCAGGATCAGGTAGCTCCTTCTTCTCATCCTTCATCACTCTCCTCATCCTTCACCCTCCTCCTCTTCTCCTCCTTCATCCTCCTTCTTCTTCATCATCTTCAGCTGGAGAAGGGGCAGGAGGAGCAGCAGAGGCTGCAGGCAGCCTTGGCTACCAGCCGGCGGGCACTGAAGTCCTTCAAGAGAGGTCAGTTGGGTGGTGGGAGCCATGGCCACCGTGCAGCACCACTCGGCAGGTCCCTGGTGCCACCCGGTCCAGTGAAACCAAAGGCAGTGGAGCTGCAGCTGGATCACCAGGGCACTGGTGGCACCAGGGGGTACCGTGCACTCTGCAGTGCCCCACCAAGCCCTGGGTGTCCCCACCAGTGTCCCAGGTGGTCACCCAGGACTACCACGAGGCCATGGAGCAGCTGGAACTGGAGCAGGACTTGCGCTTTCACGCCGAAGCCTTCGCCCATGAGGTGCAGCCAAGTGCTCATGGGGGTGCCCATGGGGGGTGCTGGGGTGCCCCGGGACCCCCCTGACCCTCCCACCATGGTGCCCGTGAGCAGATGCTGGTTCAGAAGATGGAGGCTAACAGGCAGAGTGCCATCCTGCTGCAGAGCGGGGGACCCAATGCCCAGCTGCTGGCGGCACTGGAGGAGGTGAGACAGCTCGGCCGGGAGCTGGACGATGCCAGGAGGGAGCAGCAGCAGGAGGTGAGGACCCCATGGATGGGGGGACACCAGGGTTGGGGTTGCTAGGGGTTCCCACTGGGTGCCACCAGCATGAGAGTCCTCCATCACCCACAGCCCTCCCTTGGTTCTCTGGGGATCTCCACCCTGAGGTGCCAGGGAGGAGATGGCACTGCTGGGCTACCACCGCACGGTGCGGCCCCCAGCACTGGTCCAGACCCTCTTGAACCCACCAGGGTGATGCGAGCTTCCCCCAAACCAGCTTGAGCTTTCCCACTGGTGCCCAGTTTGTGGGGCGGCTGGGGAGGGCAGGGCTGGTGCTGGGATGGGTCCCAGCTCCTGGGTCCCTGCAGGTGAAGGAGCTGGAGGAGCAGCTGAAGCAGCGCCCAGAGCTGGAGGAGCTGGACTTGGCCCGGTCTGCCCTGGCTGCGGCTGAGGATGAGAAGCTGGAGCTGAGGAAGAGGCTGGTGGGGCTGGAGGAGGAAGGTGGGTGCCCTCATCCAGGGTTGGGATGAGCACCGGGTCCCAGTGGCACCGACCCTGCTGTCCCCCGTTGCAGTGCGGAGTCTCCGTGAGAAGCTGGTGCAGAGCCCACCAGTACAGTGCCAGACCACAGTGCCACCTCCTCCACCGCCGCTGCCACCCCCAGCACCCGCTGTGCCTGTGGAGTAAGTGACCCACCAAGGGGCACCCATGGGTGCTGCTGAGGTGTGTCCTCACCTCCCGGTTCCCTTCCAGCCCACTCTCGGCGATCCGGCAGAGGAGGAGGCTGCGGCGCGGTGAGTCCCCCCCATTCCACCACAGGGGTCCCCTGGCAGTGCCCACTGTGCGGGTCCAGGCATCTCCCACCCACCCAAAACAAGAGCCCAAGATCCTGTGATGGGTTGGGGGGCACCACCAGCACCGCTGTCCTGCTGGTGGTGGTGGGAGACGTCCCCTGACAGGGGGTCCCAGACCAGGGACGGGGCACAGACCCCTGGGCATGCGGCGGGGGGACAAGCAGGGGATGGAGGGGTCCCAGCGTTGTCGCCCACCACCAGAAGCTGAGGATGTGAGTTCCCAGTGCTGCCCCCCACCACCGGAGAAGCCGGATGCTGAGGACCTCAAGGCTCGGGCTGTGCAGGAGATGATGGAGAGGATCAAAACCGGGGTGGTCCTGAGACGCACGAGGGAGCAAAGACCCCTGGGCCAGGTTGGCAGAGGCTTGGGTTCCCCCTGTACCAGAGACTGGAGACCCCCAGGACGGCTTCAGGGGGGATCCATGGAGGTCCAGGGTCCACATCTCCCCCATCCCATAGGATTCAGCAGTGGGAAAGCGGCAGAGCTCCATGCTGGAGCTGCAGAACATCCTGGTGAGCATCAGCACCGGCCCATGGTGCCACCATCCCCATTGGCATGGGACTACTGCAGTGGCCATGGCTCAACCTCCCTTGGTGGTCCACAGGGGGCCATGAGGAGGAGGAGAAGCCACCGGCGCAGTGGCCAGCGGAGCAGCACGAAGGGCAGGGATGGGCAGCTCCAGGCCATCCTGGAACGACGGCGACGGGTGGTTGATGCCCCGGAGACCTCCCCAGCGAGGGACCACCAGGCTGAAAGGGCTGCGAGGAGGTCCAAGACTGGTATGGAACTGGGGCTTGGTGGTCGTGGGGCGAGGTGGGAGCAAGAGCACGTCCTCCGTGTCCCACCGCATGTCCCCTCGTGTCTTTCCCCAGGGGCTGAGGACACCGTCACGTCTCCAGGGACTCCGTTCAGACCCCGAATGGCCAGCGGACTCCCCAGCAGCTCAACACGGCCAGCAGTCAGCTGGGGTACAGCTAGTTGCCCACCATGAGGCGACATGAGCTCCCCACTTCCCTTTTAATTAAAGAGAGGTGGCCCTGTGTCCCTGCTGTCACAGCTGGATGAGGAGGTAGCAGTGGAGTGGGGATGCTGGTGGGACAGGCTGGTCCTGCTGGGAGACCCCAGTATCTCCACACACCCACCTGAACTGGGGGGCTGCTGGATCAGCCTGACCTCATGCTGGTCCCACATGGGACCAGTTGGAGCAGCTGAGAAAACCCCAAGAAACTGGAGCTCCCCCATTCCAGCTCCTCCTTCCCAGAGCTGAATTTCCCCAAATCCTGATGTTTTCAGAGGGATCAGGGGGTTTCGATCTGCCCTTCCCCACCACCTGCCTGCTATCGAGTGGATTCCTCTCCCCTGACTGCCCCTCCAGACACCCGTGAAAAATCAATGCTGGAGCAGAGGCAGCTTCAAAACCCTAAAAGTGAGAGGGACAGGGGAGCGTCCTGGCCCCAGCGCTGGTGAAAACCAGTGATTTTCTGCCTCATTCCCCACCTCTCACCTCTTATCTCTTGGATTGTGTCTCAGCCACCTGATTTGACGCCTTGGCCACCAGTTTCTGTGTTTTACTCCCCAGGTTTTACATCTTACTTGTGTTTTTTGTGTTATTTTCCCCATATTTGTGTCTTATCCCCTGTATTTTATACCTTAGCCCCACATCTTCTGTCTTTTCCGTGCCCAGTTTGTGGGGCTTCCCACATTTTACATCTTATCCCCCCATTTTACATCTTATTCCCCAGGTTTTATCCACCTTGTCCCTAGATTTCACATCCTATTCCCTGGATTTCATACCTTACCCTCACATTTCACAATTTATTCCCAAGATTTTACTCCTGATCACTAGATTTCACATCTTATTCCCTAGATTTTACATCTTACTCCCTGGATTTTACACCTTATCCCTAGATCTTCCATCTTTCCCTCCGTATTTCACATCTAATTCTCACATTCTACATCTTATTCCCCAGATTTCACACCTTATCCCCAGAATTCACATCTTATTCTCCAGATTTTACACCTTACTCCCTGTATTTTACACCCTATCCACAGATTTCACATCTTATTCCCACACTTCATATCTTATTCCCAGATTTTCCATCCTGTTCCTCGTATTTTGCATTTTACCCACCACATTCCCCCCTTTATCCACCAGACTTCATGGTTTAGCCATCAGACTTCACCCCTTATTCCCAGATTTCAAGTCTTATTCCCACATTTCACATTCTCCTCACCAATTGTCCCATCCATCACATCTTTTATTCCTGATTTTACATCTTATTCGTGGTATTTCCACCCCTATCCATGAGATTTTACCCCTTACTCCCCCAATCTCCCGCCTTCCTGCCCGATCTTCCCCATATTATTCCTTATCCATCAGATATTGTACTTTATTTCCAGGATTTTATATCTTTCCCAACAGATTTCAATCTATTCCCCAGATTTCACATCTTACCCAGAGGATTTTACCTCCCTATCCACATTTTCACCCAGATTTTATCTACCCACCGAATTTTCTGCCTTATTCCATTTCCCCTCTTATCCCCCCCACATTCCTCTCACTCCATTTCCCTTCTCAGTTCCCTATTCACCTCTAATCCCACCACCTCCCTCTTATTCCTCTATTTCCCAGTTCCCCCCAATTTCAGGGCAAGAAACAGCAGCGTTTTGACCCAACTGATTCATATTTTCAGAAGGGAAACCCTAAGTCCTCTTCTCTCCATCCCCTCCGTGCCGTTACCTTCGGGGTGGGTTTTTGTCTTCCTCATTTGTAGTTGGGGGTTTTATTTGTCAGATTTCTCTCCTCCCCTAATAAAACCCCTTAAAAATCAGCAGCAGGCGGAGAGGGTGAAGGTGACCCCTCCCAGAAAAAGGCCTTTTTTCTATGATTATGAAGAGCAAAGCCTCTTCCTTCTTCTCAGCACAACCATCGTTCTACTGGATCCTTTTAGGGCAGGAGAGAGGTTTGGGAAAACCCTGGGATTTTGCTCAGGAAAATCTGAGCTTCAGGAAGCTCCCGAAAAAATAAGGGGGGGAAAAACCCCATAAAAGGGAATTTCCGACATCCTAATCAACCCCAAAAGCAACACCGAGGCCTGCCAGGTCACCAGCCCATAGTTACGGGGTTTCCCCACGTGGTCACCCACACCCTGGCCAGATCCAGGTGGGAACTGGAGACTTTTCTCACTTTATTCTCTTTTTTTTGTTCATTTTTGGGTGTTTTCTTTCATTCATGGCTTTGTGTCAATCCCACGCCGAGGGGCTGCGTACCCCGCAGCCAAACCTCACCCCGCTGCAAACCCCTGGCTCTGGGCTGGACCCTCCTCACGCACAAATCCCAGGAGGGGATGAGGACGAGGATGAGTCTCTCCCCTGTGTGTCCATCCAGGGTGTTTTTACCCAAATCCTTTTGGGACTCATGTTGTGGGGTGGCTGAGCCTGGCGGCGTCCCCCAACCTCACACAGTTCGGGGTGTCCCAGAGCTCAGTAGATCTTCTGGCGGCTGGGCAGGATGGCCTCCTTGATGAAGGAAAAGATGAGGAGGATTCCAGAGCGTTTGCCCCTCTTCCCCTTGGTGAAGTAGTTGGAGACGACATCGTCTGCAGGGAAAAGGGGGTAAAAAGGATCAAAACACAAACCCTGGAAGAACTCTGGGATGGGGGGTCTGGATCCACTGGCTTTTGAAGAGGATGAAGTTCCTGGTTTGCTGAGGAGGGAGCTCAGGAGGCCAAGTCAAGCATATCCTGGCTGGTGTCAGCACTGAGGTGGCCACTAGGACCAGAGCAGGAATCATCCCCCTAGACTGGGCCAACTGATGGGGTCCCACCTGGAATTCTGTGCCAGGTCTGTCACAGAGGGACTTGGACGGGCTGTAGTGGAGCCAGAGGAGGGGCTGGAGAAGAAGAAGGGCTGGAGCACGAGGAAAAGGGTCGGGAATGCTGAGGAGCAATCAAGGGAACTGAGAGGGTTTCTTCTCCCAGGCAACTAGTGATAGGAGTGGGCAGGGCCTGAAGCTGCCAGGGGAGGGTTAGGTTGGATGTAAGGAAGCCCTTCCTCAGGGAAAGGGTGATCAGACCCAGGAGTGGACTGCTCAGGGAGGTGGTGAAGTCTCCATCCCTGGAGGAGTTTAAGGACAGACTGGATGTGGCCCTTAGTGCCCTGGTCTAGCTGATGTTAGGTCCTAGGCTGGGCTTTATGATCTCAGAGGTCTTTTCCAGCCTCAATAATTCTGTGATGCTACCGGAGTAAAAGCGGCTCAGGTGAGACCTTCTGGCTCTCCACAGCTCCCTGAACTTCAAGAGGCTGGAGCCAGGGGGGTGTTGGTCTGTTCTTCCCAGGACAAAGGAACCGGCCCCAAGTTGTGCCCCAGGGAAGGTTGAGGTTGGCCCTGAGGACCAAATTCTGCCCCACAAGGGCGGTCCACCCCAGAAGAGGAGGAGCCCCCACACCCCTGGAGAGGGGTTGCAAAGCTGTGGAGATGTGGGGGGGAGGGACAGGGGATAGGGGAAACCTGGACAGGTTTGATTGGACTTGAGGAGTTCAAAGGGCTTCTCCAACCCAACCCATCCCCTGGTCGTTCCCCTAAGCCTTTCCCACAGAGTCCCAAGTCCTTCCTTGAGCTGTTGGGGAAGAACCTCCCCTTTTCCCAGGTTCTCCTGCCTTGCTCACCTCCGGGCTGCACTGTGGAGGGCAGGACGTTCTCCCCGGCCGACAACGAGACGAAGAAAGCGAAAGGGATTAACCACAGGCAAAACGTGAAGTAGGCGAGAACCTGTGGGGCAGAGTGAGAGGCTCCTGAGACCCACAAAATGCTGCTGCACACCCCCTGATCTATCCCCAGAAGCTGACGTGTAGCAAAAAGCCACCCCCAGAAGCTGATATGGAGCTAAAATTCACCCCTAGAAGTGGATACAGGAGTAGAGTTCACCCCCAGAAGACGATACGGGGCTAAAATTCACTCCCATAAAGCTGATACAGGAGTACAACTGACCCCCAGAAGTTGATACGGGATTAAAATCCACTCCCAGATGTTGATAGGGGCTAAAGTTCACCCCCGTAAAGCTGATAAAGGGTTAAAATCCACCCCAAGAAACAGGTAAAGCCCTTGGTCCCACCGTGGATGCCCCAAAACCTTCACTGCTCCCCCAAACCAACCTCTTAATGATCAGAATTAAACGAGCAGGAAACTTCTGATGGCCTGCAAACTAATTGAATCCTCTTCCTGCCTTACAGGAAGTAAAAGGAAAAGGGAGGGTCTGCGCTGGTTCCTCCTGCCCTGGGGTGGGATGCTGATGCTTAAAGAAACCCCTCGCTGAGAAGGGCTGTGATGCTCCACATCTCCTTGCACCCCAAACCCCAGTACTTTCCCATTTTCCCTCACTGAAAGACCCCAAACCCCAGCATTTTCCTCTTCTTCCTCACTGTAAGACCCCGACTCTCCTCTTTCCCCCAGTGTTCTCACCTCAGAGAACTGGTAATACTCCTCAGCGAAGTACTGGAATGCCAGGTAGTGGTTGAGGATAACCAGCACTGCCAAAGGAAAACCCCACAAAATCAGTCTCTGACCCCACACAAATCCCACTGGGCCATCCCAGTGACCCCTACCCTGCTGGCATTCAATAGATTTCCCTTCTTTTGTATGGGATGGCCCAGAGTCACCACATCCTGGCTCCATCTCAGTACAATCCTGACTCCCTCTGGTGATTTATTCTCTAGGGGAAGCTGGGAGGGTTCAGCCTGACACTAAAAGAAGCAGCAAAAATAAATCCCAACCCCTTTTCCCTTTCCCCTTTCCCTTCCTCCCCTTCCCCATCCCCAACAGCTGCTGCAGGGAGAAGCTCTTCTGCCATCTGCAAAACCAATCAAGCTGAAACAGAGCCAGGACAGTGGCGTCAGCCACAAACTCCCCACTTTTAGCTCTTAGGGAGGAAGATCTGGGGCTTGTTCCACTTTTTCTTTGGGATTTAGAGGCAGCAGCCCTGGTATAGGGTCAGCAGAGCACAATCCTGACATGCTCCATCCCATGGTGTTTCATCAGCCCCAAAGCTCTGGTTTGACAGAAAACGTGGCCTCAGGATGGAGTTTTGAGGCAGCAGATAAAATCCCACTGATGTGGGGGCTGTGAGCAGCCTCCAGGAGTCCTAAAAAATGTGGTTTAGGGGATCTGGTAGAACAAATTCTGCTTGGGATCACTCAGGGCACAGAGCCAGACCTATAAACCCAGCAGAGATTCAGCCACTGGCAGCAGAAGGGAACTATCTGACCTACTGAAGCAGCCCAAATCCCAGTTTAATCAGCAGAGTTACTGGTCTAGATGCCAGAAGCTCATGCTCACCCTGCTTTGGGGTGACAACACCCAGGTGCTGTCAGATCCCTCTGGCTTAGCACCAACACCCACAACAGGGGTTTTAGGGCAGCCAGGAACTTGTTTTCCCCCAACCCCAAGTCTGGGTGCAACAGAGGGTGCCCCAAACACTCAACGCACACTCCGCCCTGATCACAAAGCACTGTTCAAAGGGTCAAAGTCAAACTTCACAGGGCCAAGGAAAACAAAACCCAAAGGTGAGTTAAGAGGCCTCTCCCTGCCCTATCCCATCACCCCACTGACCGCAGGAGAGGATGAAGTTGGAGGAGGTGAGGACGATGAAGGGGAAGGTCTGCAGCAACCCGAAGTACACGAGATTGGTGAAGAGCCCTACTCCCACCATGAAAACAGGGAAGTGCTCGAAGAGGTAGAGCCCCACCAGGATGGCTGAGGAGAACTGAAAAATAAGGGAAAAAATAAAGAGGGTGGGTAGGGCTGGAAATCCTGACCTTGGCCCCTGTCCCTACAAGCCCCAGGAACTCACCCAGATCATGTACTTGATGATTCTCCTGGTCACCACTGTGTACTCCTCAATCAGCTCCGCTAGGTAGTAAAGGCCAGCGGCTGTGGGGTGGAGGGAAATGACCAGTTCAGCCCCACAGGGGTCTGGAGAGGTTGAAGGATAGGGGTGACCCCTCATCCCAATGCTCTGGGGTATCTCCAGGGGACTTTAGGGACATTCAGGGAACTCACTGCCAATCTCTGGGGTTTTCAAGGCTTCTGGAGCTTTTATAGGATTTCAGGAACACCCAGGGATTCACCCATATTGTGGGCACCCACAGGACACTCCCCATCCCTGGGTACTCTGAGGCTTTGGAGGCACTGATGGGCCCACTAGTATCTGGGACAATCTGAGGCCATAAAAGCAACCAGGAGACTCCCAATCTCTGGTGCTTCCACATGACCTCTATGGCCTTGCAGGCACCCAAAGCATCCCCCCTAATTTTTTGTGGCATTCATAGGGCTTCAGAGGTTCTCAGATGCCCCAGGGGCATCCACGAGATCCCTCTAATCTTTGGGGTTTATACAGCACTCCAGGATCACTCAGAGACACTGATGGGGCCCCTCATCTCAGTGCCACTCAGGTCTTGGGGGCACCCAGAGGAACCCCAATCTCTGGGGCACTCTGAGATCATGAGACCATGCATGGGCCTCACATCTCTGGGACACTCTGAGGCCTCCTGGGGAACCCCTGATCTCTAGAGCACTCTGAGGCCTTAGGGACACCCAGGGACCCCCAATCTCTGAGAGAGACCATCCATGAGCTCTGCATATCTCTGGGACACTCTGAGGTCTCATAAACCCCCCATCTCTGGCACACTCTGAGGCCTTGGGATCCCAAATCTCTGGGACATTCTCAGACCCTGCAGATACCCAAGAACCTCCAATCTCAGAGACACTCTCCGACCACCCATGGGCCACCATCTCTGGGGCACTGTGAGGCCTCAGGAGCCCCAGTCTCTGGGATACTCTGAGGCCTTGGGAGTACCCATGGGCCTCCCGATCTCTGGAGCACTCTGAGGCACTGGGAACATCCAAGAACCCCCAATCTCTGGCACACTCTGAGGTCTCATAACCTCACAATCTCTGGGGCACTCCCAGGCCTTGAGGACACCCAAGAACCCCAAATCTCACAGACACTCTGACACCATGAGACCACTCACAAGCCTCCATCTGTGGGGCACCCTGAGGCCTCAGGACCCCCGAATCTCTGGGACACTCGGAGGCCTCAGTAGTACCCATGGGACTCCCAATCTCTGGTGCAATCTGAGGCCTCAGGAACACCCAGGGACTCCCAATCCCTGAGACCATGAGACCACTCAGGGCTCCCCCAATCTCTGGAGCACTCTGAGGCCTCGGCCCACCTCCCCCCCCCCACCACTCACTACCAACCCCCAAGATGTTCTGGAGCCCCAAATGAGCCCCCACGACCCCCCCAAAACTCCCCTCAGCACTCCCCAACCCCCTTCAGCCCTTCAGCCCCCGCCAGGCCCAGCCCCAGGCGCAGCCTCACCGATGGCCAAGGTGACAAAGGCCACTTGGATGAGCAGCGACAGCCAGCTCAGCACGTAGATGAACCACATGGCGGCCACAGGGCACCCGGAACCGGGAGGAAAACCGGGACAGGCTCAGGCCAGGCCGGGCCGGGCCAGGCCGGGCCAGGCCAGGCCAAGCCAAG
>VZRI01013903.1:36493-103569 GCA_013397515.1 Upupa epops | reverse complement strand
GCGGGCACCAACGCCCCCCGCCCCTCCGCGACTCCCGCCCGGCTCCGCGCAGTGCGGGGAGGCACTGGTGCCGACAGCGATCCGTGCCCCCCGCGTCCCGAACTGGCGTCCCCAGAGACCCCTGCACCTGCTCTCCCGCTCTCCCCCGGACCGGGCTTCCCCCAGCCTTGCCCGTGCCTTGCCCTCCCGCACCTTGGGCTCTCACGGACCTGTCTGCAGGTGGGATCCCGTCTCCTCCTTTCCCCTCCTCACCCCCATTGACCTTCTCCCTCTCCTCTCCCTCAGCCCACCAGCGGCCAACCACCACTCACACCTGCTCGCAGTCCCTCAGGGGCTGTTGGTGTTAGACCCTGGGCAGACACGCACCAAGTGGACAAGGCTATGCCCTCTGTAGAAGGGCAGCAAAAGTGAAGACCCACCAAGTGCCCTGCCACAGCTACTTGGAGAGTTTGGTTTTCCTGGATCGGGTTTTCCATGTGCTGCTGGCAAACTGGATGGTGCTCGGTGATACCCAGAGCATTCCCCGGCCTGGGGGTTTCAGCAGGGTGTGGCTCTGCTCCTGCAGACCAACAGCAGCCGAACTGCTCTCAGCACCAGCCTTTGCTGGGTCTGACCAAAGCCTGTGTCTGCATTGTGTGTTACAGCAGTTTGATGGATTTTGGATGCATTGTTGTGCCAAGATATTTTGTACGTTACATGCTATGCTTAAAACTTAGAGGACTGATGGGGAGATACCATGAGAGGGTTTTTTCTCAGTCCAGCAGCATCTTTTCATAGCCCAGGTAACTTTAACATGGTAAAGCTGCAGCTGTGGTACAATGTGTTTGAGCGTCCCTCTGCAAGCAGGAGGACATTTTGAAATGGAGCCTTGAGGTTCTCTGTGAAATATCTACAACCCTAGGGTGATGACATGTGGTGATGCAGTGCTGGGTAAACCAGGATAGCTGTGCAGCGTGGCTCCACGTAACAGAATTAACGCAGGTCTGGAAGCGGTGCTTGGGTAACTCCTTGGCCTTATTAGCAGGGCTTTATGCACTGACAGTGCAAATCCACCGTTGCCAGTTTTCTGGACTTTGCCAATGTTGTGGTCACGGTGTGGTACAGACACACATCTTCTCCCTTAAATCCAAGCCTCAAGATATACTTATGATAAAAATAAAATTTAAAAAATACTCGCATGAGAGAAATTACAGCTGATATTCAGCCATGATTACACGATTCCAAGTGCTTTGATTTCCAGATGTCCTACTAGACACATCTTTACAGCATCTTACTTCATGAAAATTGATGCTCAGCCTTTTCAGGTACCCTCAAGCCAAGAATAAGTTACTTAGGAATTTTGCTGAAAGTATGCATGATCTAGAATCAGGAAATCCGGGGAGGAGGGCGGGTGTGGTGGTGGTAGGTATTAGTCACAGTAGCTAGAGTGGAATTTATGTGTGGAACCTAAAAATTCAGGAAAGAAAATTCCTGCTAGGTCATTGTTTAATCTCTCTGCTACCCATATTGCACAAAGTAAGTCTAAGTAACTTCAGAGATTTCATTGAACTGTTATTAACTGCTGTTCAGGAGAATTCACAAGGACAATACTTGTGTCTTGTGCTAGAATGCTGCCTTTGCCAGAGGAAAGGAGGTTGCTACAGAAGTTTAATTCCTCGTATCTGAGCAGCTGCCATAGCAATCGAAGAAGAGTTTCTTGGTTTTTTGGATGGTGGTGTTGCGCAGCGCCATTGGGAGCTGATGTTGATTCCTTCTTTCAGTGTTTGCCTGAACCTATGGACAGAACATGGTATAGAGGGCACTGAGGTACAGGTGACTACTCCTTCTCTCCCCCACTATGCGTAAGCCTTTCGGAGATCTTTAAGATTTCTCCCTTTGATTACTGATGAACAGTGGATGCCTGGAAAAGGTAGGAAAAGCTGAAATTTCCTTCCAGAGGAGTTTCTCAGTGGTCACTGCCAATATGGGTGCAGACATTGTCATAAAAGATCACAAAATATTGACAAAAGTGGGTGCTCCTTGCATTATGGACTGAACAGACCACACTGCTTTAGTCCCAAATGCTGCCTAAGTACCCAAATGAGTTTTCCATCTTGCAGTTCTTCCAGAAATGTCCAAGTTCTCTTGCTGACAGATTGCTGGTGAATATGAAAAGGGATGTCATGACTGCAAATCCCAGAATAGATGATAACAGAAGTGTCTGAATGATTGCTGTTTGTTGGCCAACTTGGAGTCTATGTTGATACCAAACAGTATCCCTCAGCTGAGAGCTGGAACTCTCAGCCAGAGAATTTAAAGCTGCCATAAAATTTGTGCAGTGGGACTGTCAAAGCTCAGTTTAGGCCATCTATTTCTCCCTCTTAGAGAGAAGTTGGCTGCACTGAAGTATTTAGGGAACATCACAGTGTCAGACACCACACAGACCACTTTTTTGTAAAGGACCACTTTTGTTTCTTTGCCCCAAGGAGCACATGAAGCTTGGGGGAAAACACGAGAAGATGGCACCTTTCCAAGTCAGACACAATTTGTACTTGAGAGATGCTTCATTTCATTTAACATTTGATGTGATGTCCAGATCTAGTTTTCAAATCTAGAGCCCAGTAGACTCCTCATACAGCCTAGCAGATGTTAAATATCACAAATGATATCCACTTTGAAAACAAGCTGAAAGCATCAGAAAGAGCGGGTTTATGTGTTACACTGATACACTGCATTGTGGAATGAGACACACGTCCAGGTAAAAGCACAATGCTATAAGAAACTGGAAAGGCTTCTGTGGAGAGCTAAGAAGGCTGGGCACCCGGGTTCTGCTTTTCTATCTGGATGTGAATTTGCTGTACAATTTATGCTTTTGGTTGCTATTTTTATACATTGAAACTTTAAGGGCTGCTGTGAGGACCCAAGACTGTATGCATTCAAATCAGTTCAGAAAGCAGTACAACCTCAAAATTCTCAATTCGGTCCTCCTTCTGGTGTTGATGGGACTGTTGGCCATGTGAGAATTGTTTCATTACGTCCTTCCTGAATACTTTCATAGGGCCATGCCTTGATCCTCAGTTCTTTCTGAATGGGCCAAATCCAGATTGTGACAAAAATGGTGTCAAACCCTTGAGAATGCAAGAAGAGATCCCTCACTGGCCCCACTCAGCTGCAGGATTCCCAGGCTGCTATGAGCTCCCAGCGTACACAGCTGCTGCTGCTACAGTCTGTCACCAGCATAGTCAATCATCCGTTATTTATTTCCAAATTGTATGTAAAGCTCTGCACCATAGCCTTTTGTCCTTGCACAGGGAAAAGAGACAGAGTCTCTGAAAGACCTGGGAAAACTGAAGCAGAGCAGCCTCTGAAATCCTTTACTTGGGCAGGTTGTCTTATGTAGTCATCCAAGGCAGAGAGAAAAGGGAAGAAAAATCAGATGCAACACAAGGTTGCCACCTTGGCACAAATTCCCCAATCTTTCTGTTACCACTCCTTGCAGCCAACCATTTCTTTTAGCACACAGATCCTTTCTCTACAAGTACTCAACAAATGCCACACAATTCATCTACAGACTATTACACATTTTCGTCCACGGTCCAGTGTATGATGGATGGGTCAGTTGATGCTGCTGGGCTGTTTGAAGCCTGCTGATTGCCTGGTTGCAAATGGTTAATCAGGACTATGATGAGTTTCCCAATATTTATACAATCAGGGAAGAATAATCAACTGAAATGCCTGCAGGCAAATACCAGTGTCTCTGTGACAAGCACCTGTTGGTGTGTATGGGAGCAGCAACTTAGGCACAGAAATGTTTGCTAATGAAGCCTATCAAGAGAGAGATTGTTAAAGAGAAGATCTGTTCAAATTTAAAATACTGTCTCCAATTCAGTTTTCAACGTACTGCGTTTCTTTTTCATGAAGATGATAGCAAGTGTTAGCTAAGAGGCTTAGCCATGGAGGCTCAAGAACCTAGGATGGGCCGAATCCAACCCATTTATCATCATTTCTGGTGTTTCTTATAGAATCATAGGGTTGAAAGGGACCACCAAAGGTCGTCTAGTCCAACCCCCCTGCAACAAGCAGGGCCAGCATTCACTAGACCAGACTGCCCAGAGTCCCATCTTGCCTAACCTTGAATGTCTTCTTAAAAATGAGTACTTTGCAGTATGGTCATATTGGAAGGGAACACAGTCAACAAAGTTTGAGAAGTACTTTTAAAGACATTTCTTAAAATCAGTTGTTGACAGCCGATCTGCAGGCTACAGCTATTACCTCTCAAGTGAAGCCCATGTGTTCTAGGAAAGCTCTTGCATTTTATCCAGGCTGAATTGAAGAGCTGCCAGGTTAAGTCCTCTGCTGCATGAGGAAAAAAAAAGATTTGGGAAAAACCTCACCCACATCTCCCTTATCAGGCAGATACTGAGAAAGGCAAAGTAAGCACTCCTTTATCTTTCAGCTCTCATTTTTTCTCTATCTTATCTATCAGCATCCACGGCAGTTCTAATTCTGAAGCCACATCAACACCAGGCAAAGGAGCATGGTGTGAGGTTTTTTAGTGACCTAGATCTGACTTGAGAACTATGCTTTTTTCTGAGACCCTAAGGAAGCAGACCCTCGTTCCACGGTCTCAGTTACTACTACCCCAGGGAGACATGCAGAACAGTATAATGACATACCGTGGCAGTATGGACCCAAGTGACTGTGCATCAGCTGCTTCACCGTGACTGGCAGGGTGCCTACTCTTAACCCTTCATTAAGGAGATGACATTGATTCCTGTAACTGCGGCTTTAATGTGGAATAAGAGTCTGCACAGAAGCAGTTACTGCAGGGCCGCCTGTGTCTAGCATCCTATTACTGTCCATGTAAATGTCAAGTAGTTCAAGGTTAGTAAAGTCCACTTAATACCAAGAGGTGGACCAGGTGAAACTTGGCATTCAAGTCTGTAGAGGTGTGTGAAGTAAGTCACTTGGCTGTGATTCTAATCAGTGTGTGAGTGTAACTGGAAAAGGCACTACTACACAACAAAAAAGTCTCCTAAAATAGTTTCCTCATAAATCTTGAAGTGCCGACGTTGTAAGAGAAACAATGGCCAGTGACAATGTGCTGTAAAGCCTGCTTACTTTGTGTGTTGACATAGGACTCTTATCTAGTTTTTACTCAGTAATCATTGCAATTGCTCTCCAGGGTAAGTGCAGAGTTATCGTGACTTGTCCGTTACCTATATAACTAACACCGGCACCCTTGGGCTGGACTCACACGTGTGGCTCTAACTCTTGTTCATGAGAATTCTTCCCTAGTAACTGTTGTGGGTTAGAAACCAAATGCACAGGCAGCCAGGCCTCAAGGGATCTGGGATAGAATCTATCAGCAAGAGAAAACAGCTTGGGGAAACAAAAGGATTTATTAAACCTCTGTCTAAGAGCAGAAAGAAGAAATGGCCCAAGCAGGTGACACAAGCGAAACAGAAACTCAGTCACAGTGCCATTACGCACATTCTGGGCCATTAGCTGCCAAGGGCTTCAGCCTTTCTGAGCAGCCCAAAACGTTATTTAGGGTGGGCATCTTTCTGCCTCCCTCACAGTCTAAAACAGAACAGATAATATTTTGGGAATTGAAGGAAAGGAAGAGTGATACCAAAACCTGTTCTTCCTAACCTAGGACAGTAACATACAGACTCTACATATCAAGTGTGCATCTAACTCTAAACTTGAAAAAAATCTCTCTCTCAATTTTGTGGCTCAGTCTCTGCTTATGAGATTAAAACTGAAGTGTGGGAGTCAATGGGGACAGTTGTGCTTCTAATTGCTTGCTTTGTGTGTCAGCCAGATAGTGTGAGACAAAGCTATTCCCAATCCTTGCAGCTGAGTGGCAAGAGGCAAACTGTAAGCACTAATTTTACAGAGCAAGCAGACCTGCTGGAGAAGTGGATGCCTTTTTAATAGCTGCTCCAGTGATATGTGAATGAGTTAAGATCTCACAACAAGCAGAGTTGTCAGTAAAGCATCTGGGAGGGCTCTCACTGTGCTAGACAGACATACCTGAGTGGGATAATGTCAAAGGGAAAGTTTCTATGGTTTTCCTGTCTGGTCTCAAAGGTCCCTATGAGTTGTAGATGGTGATCAGAGATGAGTGGCCTCCAAGGAGCAGCGGAGCAGCAGGCTTTTTCAGAAAAGCATGGCTGATGGTGCAGTAAGGAGTACTTTTCCTTAAGAGAGTACTTAGCCATGCTGTTGGCAGACTGGCAGGCCCTGCAGCTCTGTTAGCTAAGCTATCTTTGGAAGAGGTGAGATGAAGGTTTTTTATTCTCCTGACCTTCAGTATGCTCAGGATGTTACTGAGTTTGAAGTGTAAGCTGCAGGGCTTGGGTCTAATTTCAGTGTAAATGCATTTGCACTCACTTTCGCAGTTGGGTACAGTTATCGTGCTTGCTTTTCCCTCTCTCCCAACACACTGAGGGTGCTGCAGTGCACAGCTAAGCAGATGGCTCACTTCATCCTAGAGACAGATCCATTTCTGAGCATGGGGATTCTTGTGTCTAAAGAAGTGCTTGAGTGAAATCACTTATTTGAGTGAAGGCTGCAGTGGAAAGTGGAGATGTTTAAGGTCACATTACATGTATGGGTGATCGGCTTACAAGAAAGAATTAAAAAAAGGATAAAGGCTCTGAAAGGGGAAGTCTTTTTGCTTCATCCTCACCCTTCATCATCCTGCAATATGTGGGGTTTTCCTGAGGACATGCAATCCCAGATTTTTGAGGTCTGGTGAGCATATAGTCCCTGGCAGCATAGTCAGGGGCTTACCACTTGTGTGAGAGCCTGGTAGCATCATGCCTGCAGTCCATGGCCCTCTTCCTTTATTGTAAAAATGGTTCTATTCCTCATCTAGGTAGCCTTCCAGGCCAGATCTCATCTCCCAGGACACTGCAGTGATGGAAGATGGCCAGTACAGCATGGCATCAGTATAATTCTGTGTATACCAGGGGCTTAAGTGAACCGTAAGTGATGAAACACCATTGCTTCATCCTACAAAGAGAAAAGACTTGCTAATGGACCTTGATCTATGAAAGCTTTTCAGACTCCTTTAGAGAGACCACAGAATACTGCAAATCTATGGTCCCAAGTGTGGACGTGCAGAGTTTGGCACTACCACTATTTAATTGAAACTCAATGTTTCCCTGCAGAAGATTTATTTAGTTGTTCCTGAAATGCCCTCTTATATTGTTATGCTCTTTGAAAAGCTGTTGTGCACTGCATATATTCACGATATTGCCCTGAGAAGCGTCCATAGAGCAGTTCTTGTGGCCATACTTGCCTGTGCATAGCTGTAACAGTAATTTCTTAGCCCTGGGCAGGAGTCTTCCCGCAGCTCAGTAAAGGAAGGCTACTTGGTGTGGAGGAGAGTTTAGCTACTGTCTTGGCATTCAAGTGTTCTCTAATGTTTTGACATTTTTTTCCCACGTTGCTGCCTGCCTTGGCCTTTTTCCTTGTCTCTTCTATGATTTATGAAAGGGGCTGTCAGAAGGCTGGGGAAGACTGTTTACAAGGGCAGGGAACGATAGGATGAGGGGTCATGGTTTGAAGCTGGAAAAGGGTAATTTCATGCTGGACATCAGGATAAAGTTCTTGAATCTGATGGTGGGGGATCTCTGGCACAGGATGCCAGTAGAAGTGGTAGAGGCCTCATCCCTGGAGCCATTCAAGGTTGGGCTGGATGGGGCTCTGGGCAATCTGTTCTAGTTAGAGATGGCTCTGCTTGTTGTAGGGAAGTTGGACTAGGTATCCTTTGGAGGTCCCTTCCAACCCTACACATTCTATGGTTCTATGATTCTGTTTTGTGTGACAGTGAGATGTTCCTTTGCCTGGTGGCTTGGCTGCCAAACATCACTTGGCAGACACTGAAGGTTTTTGATGGATTCTGTGATTCTGTGAACGTCCTTGGTGAATGCAAAAATGTATGTCCTGCATACGTATCTGTATATGTGTACTTACACATGTGGGAATGAGAGTCCTTAGCTAATTCTGTAGCAATGGGGATACAATCAAAAGGCTTTGGTCCTTAAAATAAGCAGTTTCCATTGCAAAGTATAATTTTCAGCATTACTCTCCTGTAGCTCTATCTGCATATTTCTAAATTCAGCTGTATAACATGTGGGCAAGCTGTAACAGGGGCAATTTTGGTTTGGAAAAAGTATCTTGTGCAAGTGGTATCCCTCAAGTAATATTAGGTTAAATGAACATAAAGTTTGAAATACTTCATGTGTAACTGTTAGGGAAATACAAAATATATTCCATCAAAATACACCAGGTAAAAAAAAGTAGTTTCAGTGCAGTGTTTATTAAACAAACAACAACAGAGAGCCATTGTAAGCCACGATCCTCTTTCCCATTTTCTGCTTTTTTTTCCTCTTTTCTGTTTTGTGTCAATTGTTCTTTAACATTGTTGGCGGCATGTTCAGTGGCATAGAGCACACCCTCAGCCAGTTAGCTGATGACACCAAGCTTTGTGGGGTGGTCAACAGGCTGGAGGGAAGGGAGGCCATCCAGAGGGACCTGGACAGGCTTGAGAACAGTACAAACGGCATGACGTTTCAACAAGTCCAGCTGCAAGGTCTTGCATCTGGGTCAGGGCAATCCCAAGCACAAATCCATGCTGGGTAGTGAATGGACTGACAGCAGTGCCAAGGAGAAGGACTCGGAGGTGTTGGTAGATGAGAAACTCAAACATGAGCTGGCAGTGTGTGAGGGCAGCCCAGAAGGCCAACTGAGTTTTGGGCTGGATCAAATGAAGGGGAATCAGCAGGTCAAGGGAGGTGATTTCCCCCTCTACTCTGCTCTTGTGTGACCTCCCCTGGCTTGCTGTGTCCAGTTGTGGAGTCCCCAATACAATAAGGGCATGGAACAGATGAAGTGAGTCCAGAGGAGGTCACAGGGATGATCGGAGGGCTGGAGCACTTCTGCTGTGTGGACAGGCTGAGGGAATTGGGGCTGTTCAGCCTGGAGAAGAGAAGGCTTTGGGGATTACCTTTTAGCAGCCTTCCAGTACCTTAAGAGTCCTATAGGAAAGCTGGAGAGGGACCTTTTCTGAGGGAGTCTAGTGATGGGACAAGGAAGAATGGCTTCAACCTAGAAGAGGGTAGATTTAATTAGAACTTAGGCAAAAATTCCTAAGTCTGAGGGTGGTAAGGCACTGGAACAGGCTGACCAGAGAAGCCGTAGATGCCCTCTTCCTAGAAGCGTGTAGAGCCCTGAGCTGAGGTGACCCTGCTCGTGTCAGGGGGGTTGGAACTAAATGATCTCTGAGGTCCTTTCCAACATAAGCCATTCTGTGATTCTAAGATTCCCTACCCTGCTCTTGCCTTAGAGAATTGGGGTATCAAACTAATTTTAAAACATAGCAAGTGTTGTCAAAGAAGGGTAGGAAATTGCTGCTTTGAGCATCTAAAGCTGGAACATTGATCTTCCTGTTCTGATAATCAATAATGTGTTTCTTTCTTCATAATGCCTTATTTCAGAACTGTAGTATATACAATATATAGGATTTCCTAAAAACAGAGATGTAGTTCTGATTAATGTGAGATGTGGAGGCTGGAAGTAACTTTTTATTCCAATCCAATGTTTCTGTAAAATACTGCATGGCTTCAAGGCAGAGAGCAGTTAAATACCAGCTAGGAGAAGGGGAAAATACAGTTATATCAGGGATTTGAAAAATGAAAAATCAGTCATCTAAAGGACATCAATGTATGTTCCAGTGAAGGAGTTGAAAGGAGTTTTGAAGTGAGAGGTAGTTGGAATACAAAAGAACAAAGAGTGAAAAGAGAAGGCCACAAATCCATGGACGGGTAACACAAAATGGGTGAACACAGGCTCCTGAGCAGCTCAGAGCTCTCAAAGCTGTGGATCTCAGAGATGTTGCCCTGTGGCATTGCAGGGCATTAACCTTTGGGAACGTGATCCAGGGCAGCTGACAGGGACCTCAGGTAAAAGTCCAACCTCTTAGCAACACCTTTACGCATCTCAGCTGAATTACCTCCCTGCCTCTCTCCCCTGAGTCTTTCCCTGCTTCTCCCAATGACCCAGCCCCATTGACATGTCCTGCAGCACCACCAGCTGGGATGAGGTTTCTTGGTTGCCACTCCTACAGGAGATTTGACATTAGCCACCTTATAAATGTGTGGGTTTTTTTAGCATTTTCCTAGTGAATGAGGAAACTAAGAGATGATAGGCATGGGCAGAATGCTTAGAAGCTTGCTTCTAATTATTTACCATCTGCATTAAGAGTGTTTTAAAATTAGAATGGATGCTCAAGTGGGATACTTCAGCTGCATTAAGAACATAAGATTTCAAATGATCATTGAGTGTCATGCTCACACTACAAATCAGATCATTGTATAAACACATAGTCTTCTATAGATTGAAAGCAAGCGGGTCACTTCTACATTGCAACAGAAAAGACTGATTTGTGTGGACAGACTGGATAAGCAGCAATATCTCTGTAGCTTTATCAGTAACTGTTTTTTCTTCTGTTTGAGGGGTGGTACCCTTGCACTCAGAAACCCAGTGTTTATCTGTTCAAATGACTGAGGTCTTGGGGTTACAGAAATGAGAAATGCAGTTCCAGGAAAGAAATAGCTTCTGGATGTTGTTGAAATAAGCTGTTGCTTTGAACATTGGTATGAGAGATGATACAGTTATGGAAAGCAATGTATATAATCACCTCCGCTGCAGGCAGTCAGGCTTCACAGTAATATTGACAAATAGGAAAGTCAGTGTCTCCTGACCTGAAGGGTCTGATGTCTTCAGGGTGAAATCTGAGAATTTACAACATTTGATAGATTCTGTATTTTTCCCATAGACAGTCTGAAAGAGATTGTACAATGTATTGATAAATATGATAAACTGCGTATAAAATATAGGTAGACATAGTAATTTTAACGAAGGAAACTTGCACAGAAGTAGAAATGTGTCATGAGTACAGCCTTCCATGTCTGCTTTTTCCAAACACAAAGGAGGTATTTGATCTGCCATCAAAGCCACTGTGCGTGAGAACGTAGAAAACCCCTAAGCCATATGAAAAATCAGGCTATGCTTCTGTATCCTTAATACTTACTCAGATACAGTTTGAAATGAGCAGTTATTCTGCCCAAGGTTTGGTCTCAAAGGTTAGTCAGTCATAAGCCATTAAATGTTCCTCTTCATCACCTTTCCTTTTTAGGAAGGAACAACCACACTGAGTGGCACATACAGGTAATATGAACAGAAAAGAGTCTCCAGTCAACTCTGAAATGAAGTCTAAAGGTGAAATCCTAAGAACTGAGGTTGTCACATGGATGATATCTTTTGCCTGTGAGAGACAGGTGTTTTAAATGGCAACAGGTGTTTTGCTTCAGGAGGAAATTGTTGAAGCAGCAGCAGTGTAAAAGACAAACTGCTTGCAGAGGCTCCCTGGGAGGGAGATAGAGCTGTATTGCCTGTCTTGAGAGGGTTCTTCCTTTTGTGGACAGACTGCTGTCAATAATGGTCTTTACCTGGTGGACTGTGTGTTTAATGGGTAGTTGGTTTGGATGGGCTTTTCTTTTATTACAGACTTTCTTGTTACCTCTGGCTCTTCTTCCTGGATGTTTCTGGTTGGGATACTTTCCTTTGCCTCTATTGTCATGAGTTTTGTAGTGAGTTATATAAACTTATTCTTACAATATGCAGTGTCCAATAGTAAGCCATGCTTTCTGCTTGTGGCTGTGTTCCTTGGACTGTGTTACAGCCTTGTCAAAGCCAAAGGATGTTGCTTTTGCCACAGCGATTTTCAAAGGCAAGGAAGCTTGTTTAACATAACCTTTCTTAAAGTCAGATCTTGTTATCACTTGGAATAAAAGAAAAAGTTAACAGGACTGAGAGACTTACCGAAGCAGCAGAGACTTAACAAGGGTTGGTTTGGGGCTGTGTGAACAAGACTGCATATCTTGGTAAGGATCATGATGTCCTTTTTCAGAATGGTTATGTAAGGGCATTTTCTGCTGGGCAGAGATGCAGTTTCTTACAGATGCAATATTTTTACAGCTGCAATGTCCTATATTTGAGTGAAGCACTTTGCTGCTGGTTTATCCCATTCTGGGGAAGCCTGTCCTGGAGAAACAGCCCTATGAAGGATACTCTGTTTGAACCATGACTTACTGCTCTGTCCCTCAGACAACAGCCTATGCTGTGTGGCTCTGAATCAAGTTATGAAGGTCAGTCATATGGTGTTTTGCTAATGGTAAATATTAGGTTTTCACAGATTTGTAGGATAGATCGCTTGTCTGCATTCATCTCCTGATGTTACTGTTACCATTATTTATCACTGGATCACGATAGCTTCTGGGTCCCACTGGAGCTCCAGTGTACCAAGTACTAAAGAAACATGTGCCTGGCTGGTTTGGCTTCACTCCAGTAGACCACCTATATATGTGTATCTTCTGCTTTGCTATCCTGATTTTTAACCTGTTCACCTAAGGGGACACTTAAAACACTGGGGAGAGAGGAGCAGGGGTAGTGATCAGGTAAGAACTTTTGTTTCCAGGTGTCCTTGCTCCACTCTCCATTGCATATATTGTAAGACATGACTAGTTCTTTGCTGAACGTGCAACTGTCCCAACCTATTCTGTAAGGTGTTGCATACCTGCTGCCTTCTGTATGGTAAGCACAGCAGAGAGTTGCTGTGGTGCTTTCAGTCATAGGGATGAAGCTCAGCTATCACTGCATGTTTGCCACCTGTTTCGAGCAAATCCTCAGTTTCCTATCGGAGTTCACGGTAAAAATACCATACAGTGGCTGTGTTGAGACAATGTCATGATGGAGGTATGTGTTGTGTGCAAAATGCCCTGAACAGTGTCCTGCTGCTAAGCTAGACTATCCCTTTTTGGGAAAAGTGTCCAAATATCTCACAGATAACCTTTGATAATGTAGTACTGCCTGGCAAAGGAGGAACTCTGTACTATGGCTCATTTTTCACAAGCCCAGCAAATGCAACAAATACCTTGTGGTAGGTTAGCTCAACCATTAGTATTAATTCCTTCTCTCTCTCTCTCTGGGACATAGATGAGCAGCCCTTACTATGTGGAGGTAGCTAACCTGGTTTTAGGAACTTGGTTACCTATCTGCCTTCAACACTGTGTAGCATGACTGCATGGATGTAGAAGGATGGAAATGGGGTTTTTTTATCCCTACCTGTTGGAGACACACACACAACTCTTGTTAAGGAAACAGAGGTGTTAGGGTTACCAGGCAACCAACACCAGTGAAAATACTGTGAAAGGAGAGCAGGAAAGAAAGGATCCAATCAAGGACCTGACTGGGCAATTAGGTTCCTGAGACAGTGATGGAGTGAACGCATTAGGATTTCATAGTAGGTGAGTAAATCTGTTTTAGGTGGACAGAGGGTGCAGAAAGAATAGGTAGGTACCTAGACAGAGCAGAATTGAAATGAAATAAAATCCTTCATTTTAAGCAATGTGCAGCTTGGAATTGTTCAACCAGAGAGAAGTTCAGGGATTTCATTCATATTTTGCCACTGATGTTGCTTGCTGGATTTTACAGATCTCTCCAATCTCAAAAAGCTCTAATGAAGCATTTCTTTTTCACTTCCTGATCTGGTCAGCCTGCCCATGATTTGCATCCTCCCACTGAGTAGCACAGGGCTCACTGCCAAATCAATGCCTTGTTTTTTCAATAGAAAATACAGTAAACAAGGAAAACAAACCCTGATTTTGTTCATTTGACTGGAGAGACTCTTATTTTATGAAAGTCTTCTTTCAGATCAGCCAAGTGCCTGACTAGGTATAAAGGGCATGAAAATCAAGGACTTCACAAGCCCCAATGGGGCTAAATTATGGCACATGGTGAACCAATGGCTTACAGAGAGCTATTCTACAAGCACTACATCGGTAGTGCAGTCTGGATATTTGGATTATTAGGAGTATGGGATATAGAGGATGCATGGGGAGGCAATTGCTTTGCTTCCCTCTCCCAGGAAAGCCTTGGCTGCTGGCACACTTAGGGACTGTTCACTGGCAGAGAGCAGGCCCAGGGCTTTGCTCCAGGGTTCGGACCAGCACTTTGGAAACTGGGGGGAAATAAACCACCAGTTGACTCCCAATACAGTAAACAAAATCAGAAAACTACAGGCAAGATGCATGGAGGCTGTGCTCCAGGGCTGCCTGTCAACTCAATCTGCCTCTTCCTGGGCATCCATCTGCCTCTGGCCTGTGCAGTTCTTGGGATATTGAGCACTTTCTACTTTTCCCACTACACCCCCTCAGTGATCCAATATTTGCAGATTGCGCTTGCATGCTTCTCTGTCATGGGCTTTTCTGTTGATAATGCCAGTGCATCAGCAGAGATGCCTGCAGGAACACTGAAGCCAGCATCTGGGGATTCAGTGTGGCTTTAATATATGATCATGTGCAAGATGGTATTGCTGGTGCTTCTTTCCTTGGGAGCTCATTTCCTCTCCTGCCTGCAGTCATTACCAGCCATGTAGCATCCTGACATTTTGCCTTTATTAGCTTCTTGACAGATAGCCTTTTGGGGTTTACTGGGAGATTAATTGTTTCAGGAAGCTTTAAGACTTTTAGCAAGGCTTTATCTTTTTTTCCCCCATCCTTTCGAACAAGTAACCCTCATAAAGCATGGAGCCAGGCTCTTCTCAAAGTCATCTAGTGATAGGACAAGGGGTGATGGGTGCAAACTGGAACAGAAGAAGTTCCATCAGAAGAAACTTCTTCACAGTGAGGGTAACGGAGCACTGGAACAGGCTGCCCAGGGGGCCTGTGGAGTCTCCTTTTCTGGAGATGCTCAAGACCCGCCTGAATGTGTTCCTGTGTGACTTGGTCTAGGTGATCCTGCTGTGGCAGGGGGATTTGACCAGATGATCTTTTGAGGTCCCTTCCAATCCCTAATGATTCTATGACTATGAGATGTATTGCAATGCTCTGAGGAGCATCACTCTTCTCATTGTTCCCCAGTTTCTTTGCATTTTGCAGCCCAGATCTGAAAGCAATGAGGTGGGGACGACACTGTTTTGGAGAGGCCAACAGCTGCAACCATCGTTGTAGCCTTTTAGTTGGATCTTCCTGGTGGAATTTTTCCAGGAGAAGAAAAGAGCACATAAGCCTGGCTATTTTTTCTATACTCAATGCATGTGATTAAGGGTATTTATAAAAACTGTGCAGAAAATGGCATCTCAGGAAAAGGAAAAGTACAGGCAGATGCACTGAACGAAAGGAGAAATTAACAGAGTTTGAAGTCAGCAAAAGCGCCTGATTAGGGATTTAAAACCAGAATTTTGCAATCTGGCCATGCTATGGGTTTCTAAAAACATGATTCAATGTGGCTTTTGAGGCCTGCTGGAAGCTATTTTGTAAATGACTGCATGTGTAGTGCCATCTGAAGATACTGGTAATGTTGGCATTGATTTAGGGTAGAAAGAAGAAAACTTCACCAGCGAAAACCAGAGTAAGGAGGATGATCTTTCAGTAGTGCACGCAAACCTTCGCTTTCCCCTTTAAAATGTTGTCATTTCAGCATTTTCCTTGCTTTGCCCATCATTTCTGCCCTGGTTTTTAATTTTTTGGTGCCTTTCCCCCAAACCAGAAGATAAGCTCTCAAAGGAATGTTTTCCCATCCCTATTTACTATAAAACCAGTAGCAGATTGCTCATTTCGTAAGTAATTCAAGCCTAGTAATTTTACATCAGCATAGGAATTTATATGTCCCTTGTGCTTCACTGCAGAACTAGATTTGCCAGAATGTGGAATGGGACTTGGAGCTTTTTACTATTAATCTACAGGTTCAAATGCAGGTTGGCAGAATTCAAAGCGCTGTGATGATCTTTATGTTCAGCAGCATCTAATGTGTTCTGGAAAACACATACATACTAAGGACACGTAAGCAATACTTTCCATCTGATGGCTATATCTGTTTATTTCATCTAAGTGGACTGCTGGAGATGTGCACAGAGATGATCTCCCTTCGGTTTTCACATGTAACCCTCACAATTTATCTGTGTTTGTTTGTGACTCTAAAGGAAGTTCTGGTAGTGTCCCCCCTGTACCCATAACATGCCTGAAGTGCTCAGCACTACCAATCCTTACATCCACCCAAGATGACAAAGGTTGTAAATTAGGAGCAGCCTCTTTTGGTGTATGTATGCCTTAGCGGAGCATGAAATTCCTCATTAGCTCTGATCAGAGAAATACATAACAGTATTTCCTCTTGGGAGAGCGTGACACTAAATGACATTGAAAAAAAGGGCATGAAAAGGTGTCAGCTTTCACCCAAGTATTTTATGCTTTTCAAAAACTCAAAACCAATTCGGTTTTGTATGTCTGAACATTCACTGCTTAAGGTGCCTTTCTTTGACATTAAGAGCAGTGTGCATAATTTCATTTTACCTGATAGTTCTCATTAGATCTCCATCTGTAATCCACACCTCCTGCAAAGGACAGAACCAGAACAGTCATTAGTACTCTCCCTTGAAAGGAAATGGAGTGAAAAAGCCCTAGACTTTATGCTGTGGTAGAAGGTGAAAGCAATACCGGCAAACAATTCTTTCCAGCAGTGCTTCACTTAGTCTCACTATGGAATCCAAGATTTATTGTAAGCCATGAAACCCCATTATTTTCCATCCAGGAGTCTTTGCTTTTCAGTCCTTCACTCATCCCAAGCCATACTGGCTGAGGAGAGATGCAGAGTTGGCAGGAAAAATGGACAACTTGAATAATTAAAAGGGAGGGTGAGTTCCTATTTGCCACTGAAGAGAAATGGTCTGCGCAAAAATAGAATGAGACAGGGCGTCAGAGATGCTACATAAGGACAGCTGTTATGTCTGGGAATTTCAGCTCCCCACAAGGATTGTTCATGACAGGAACATTTAAATTTGGGGTTTAGAATGGCAACCTATCATAATGTTACTTGGAAGCTGTGGGTAATGCCAGAGAGATGTTTGGCAAAAGCAGAAGCTGCTAACGAGAGGTAGATAACTAATGAATGGGGATTTGCTGTGTGCAATAGGTGTGAATTACCTGGTGGAAAAATGTATTAGACAGCCTATTATCTCTGTAACAAACACAAGTACTCAGAAGGGTAAACACTGTAAAGTTATGGTTAGTGTTGATTTTTAATGTAGTTGTGTATTTAAAGACTATCAGACTTGTTATTACTCAGGACTATTTTTTGGTTCCACTGTTCAGTATTTTTTACGTGCTTTTTTTTCATGTTTGCAAATCCTTTTTTGAAGAGGGGTTTATTCATTTCCTCATGATGCGAACCACCCCAGCATCATCTTTTTGCAGATATTATTAAATGAATTTTCATAAACCACTCAGCTAAGGGACTCGGATACAGCCTTGAGGCACAGAGATGATAAATACCTTATTTTCAGTACCTTAAACTGAAAGATTCGATAGAACCTGACTTCTAATAGTGCAGAGAATTATAAAACACAAAACACAATGACTATAAATTTAGTTATGGTGAGGGTTCAGCACATATATAAATCGGATCTCTGGTTTCAGCCTCCAGCAAACAAGGAACTGAAATCACTGGACAACTGTGTGAAGTTAGATTGAAAAAAATTCATTAATATATGATTTTATCACTGGCAAGAATAGAGTCCAGTTCTGAATAGCAGCATTCTTCTGCCTTAACTATTTGATCTTGTCACTGCCTGTAACCTTGATGTAATACCTTTACATCTTTCAGTGCTTGAAACACACAAAGGAAGTGTTCTGCAGGCAGCCCCCCTTTCCAGAAAACAACCCCCCTAAATCTGCAAGTCATATGGTGACTCTCACGTATTGAATGGGGGCGGGGGAAAGAAAGATGGTGCAGTCATGCAATTAAAGTCACTCTTCTAATGCATCGGTTCAAGAGGGCTGATTAAAGAGAAAATAAGTAACATCAGTTCTGGTTTGTTGTAACTTTTTTATTGCTCTCATACATTAATAATGCCCATTTCTTGTACCTTATACGCATTTTGTGCATTTCTAACAAAGGAAAACAAAATCCATCACTAGTTACCTGCTCAGTGTGCCATCTGTAAGGTGACAGCCTTCAGACTTACCTTCCAGCAAGGGAAGAGCTGATATCAGCAAACCTCTGCAAAGGTTCAGGCAAGCTGGGTGTGTGAAGCTGTGCTAGTGGGACACAGGGATAATGAGCACCCTGCAAAGCAGATTGGTAGTCTGTGGTTGTTGGTCTAGATAAGAAGCTCGTTGATCTTTAGTGTATGTGTGTTCTTCCAGCCACTGAATGTTGTTCTTCACCCTAAAGGTGACCAGTGACACAATGTAAGAAGAAAAACCACCAGGACCAAATGTCAGGACAGTTGCCACGCAGTGTTCTGCTGGTGTCATCTCAAGCATCCCTCGTTGCTGTCACGCAGTAACTAAAATCAGGGCTACAGCAGTCAAGTCAACCAGGATGGGTGTGATGCTCAGAGAAACCTGCAGCCCACATCTATGTTATTTGGAAATGAGGTGAAAACAGCTCTTAACAAACAACTCAGAATTAGCATTAAAAATGTAGTTAGGTTTTGTCACTAGTGCCTTGTCCTTGTTTCACCAGGTCACCTTGAGATATGGGGTCTGGGGGCTGGGGCAGAGCTTCATGCTATTGAGGAGTGAATTGGTCCCTTCTCACAAGTCAGAAGTGATAGGACAAGAGGAAATGGCAATGCCAGTTGCACCAGGGGAGTTTAGGCTGGTGATGAGGTAAAACTCCTACACTGAAAGGATCATCAGGCCTCAAAACAGGGTGCCCAGGGAGGTGGCTGGATCGCCGCCCCTGAATGTGTTTCAGTCATGTAGGTGTGCAGCTCAGGAACAGGGTTAAGCTGGGGGTTAACGCTTGGGCTCGATGCTCTTTATGGTCTTTTCCAACCTAACCGATTCTGCGATTCCCGTC
Organism: Upupa epops; assembly: GCA_013397515.1. Lineage (NCBI taxonomy): Eukaryota > Metazoa > Chordata > Aves > Bucerotiformes > Upupidae > Upupa > Upupa epops. The sequence continues at coordinate 84,654 of VZRI01013903.1, read as the reverse complement.
CAGCAACAGTCTTCTCGCAGAGCAGTAGCACTTCCACCCCATCCTATCCTACCTTTTCCTATCCCGTAACTCCCTTGCCCAGCTCGCGCCGTTCCAGCCCACAGTTCCCATTCCCTCCCCTCCCCGCCTTGAGGCCCCGCCCCGCTCTGTCTCTGCACTTCCCGTCTCTGGCCGCGCTGAGCGGAAGCCCAGGGCCATGGCGACTGTGGATATCCGAGGTACTACCGGGCCGGGGTCGGAGTCGGAGTCGGAGTCGGAGTCGGATGTCCTTGTGGAGCCGCCCGGTGCCGGGACCGGCTGGCGGCCGCTATGCCCGTGGCATTAGCTCCCGGGAGTGGAGCGGGGCGGGGCGGGCTAGTGGCGCTGCTCCCTGTGTGTGTGAGGACTCGCACACTAGCGCTGCGACTGCTTCCGTGTCGTGAGAAGGAGCAGGCAGGAGGAGCTGCCCCAGAGCAGCTTCCTTGGGCATGGGATGGCGGGACAGTGCGCTGAGGCCGCCTGGGCAAACCCCCCGCCTCGGATGCACTGTTGCGTCCTGAGGCGCGGGGAGGAGTTCCCGAGGAGGGAACAGGGAGGTCCTGAGGTGAGACATCAGGGAACAGCTGGGAAAAGAGAGGTTTGGCTCTCAACTGTGGAGTAAAGTCACCAGTGTGGGACTTGTACAAGGACAAAGCTGTGAGTTAGACTGGATGGGGGTCTTCACTAGAGTGGTGTGAGGAAGTAGGGCGAGAGGGGGTGGAAGCCAGAAAGAAAGCTGGAGCAACTGGGAGCAAGAAGGGTTTGACTGAGGAGTCATGGATGTGAGCAGAATGAGACAACGTTTTGAAGGGCTGATATCTGAATCAAAGGATGTTGAAGCGAGTGGAGCATCTCCCTTATGAGGAAAGGCTGAGGAGGCTGGGTCTCTTCAGCTTGGGGGAGGCTGAAGGCTTACCCCATGAATGTTGATCAATATGGAAAGGATGGGGTCAGGAGGAAGGAGCCAGGCTCTGCTCAGTGGTGTCCAGTGATAGGACAAGGGCAACGGGTGTCAGTTGGAACAGAAGAGGTTCCACATAAAGATAGATGAGAAGAAACCTCTTCACATTGAGGGTGGCAGAGTCCTGAAAGGGGCTTTCTGGAGTCATTGTAGAATCCTCTGCAGCTCTGTGTGACCTGCTCTAGCTGGGGTGCGGGGGTTGGATTAGATGATCTGTTGAGGTCACTTTCAACGCCTAACTTTCTGTGATTCTGTGAAATTGTGACAGGAATGTTGACATTGTGATCGAAATACATGTTAAATTAGGGAATGATTTTTTCCCATAAACGTGCCTGAATGGAATCTCACCAAAAGCCTGTGTGTCAGCCTCAAAGAGAGGTCAAGAGCAAATACATGGGGAAAGCTGATGAGGTGTTAATTGTGGTAATGCCACTGAGTTTTTATCCTTTTTTCCTCAAGGTCTTACCTAATGATGCTTACAGTCCTCTCTGCTTCTCCAGCTGCTTTTTTTCAGATTGCAGCAAGGAGCTAAGTGGATAATTCATGGAGGGGTGTGTTGTTATTATCTGGTCTTAATCGAGATCATTTAAGCTCCCTGGAAGTCTTTTTATCTATTTAAACTATTGTTCTCAGTTTGTCAAAACCTAGCGCTAGGCTGTCCACCTGGCAAGGCCAGGTACAGCATAGAATGGCTCTCCTCCTAGTTTTCACCAGGGTTTGCTGATTAGTCTCCCAGATTGTCTTGACATTTGTGGCAGATTGGCAGCACAGTTACAAGCACTGCCCTTTTGCATCAGTGAAGCAGATTCCACAAAGAATGCTTTTAATAAGAAGCCCTGTTTTTTGAAAGGCACAGGGAAGCAGGAGCATAGTCCCTCCTTTTTTGTACACAATGTCTCGGGTTTTTTCAGTAACAGAACAATCTTGCTGGTTATAAAGGTGATTATAAACAGTGTCACTAAGCAGCCATTGATGATTGAGCCTCAGAGCCCAACTTCATATTCTGTTCTGCAATACATGTATCAGTCTCTATACAGTGTTACAGATACCTAGGGAGCTTGCCCGGCATTCCTCTTGAGAAATGCAGTTATACAAGTGAGAAAGGTTTGAAATCTGAGATTTTATTGTGTCGAGAATGTAAGCATTTACTGTCTTAGTTTTGCTGGGAAGGAAGCTTGTCCTTGAATTTTGAAAGGCATTTAGGATAATCGGTGCTACCACAGCTTAAGTGCTTTATACCGGGTCTTAGTGCTGTGTTTCTGACACTTGCTCTTTTGTCTATGTAAAATGAAATGATGCCTTTAGACTCCTCTCCACCCTGTTGTATGAAAAAGTTAGGCTGTCACTTCTGAGATGAATGGGACAAAATGAATTGCGCATGACTGTTAATGCTGCGTCTTTCCTGGGTTGGGCGTCTAGTGTTACTTTATTAACTGTTCTGCAGAGAAGCTGCTGGTACTATTTGAGATGGTGTTTTTGGAACTGATCCAGTCAGAGCATGCAGCATTGTCACAGAACTAAAATATTCACAGTGAAATGATAAGTGGGAGTTCTGCATATGTATATCATGTGTGAACGTAACGGAATGGCTCCTGTGACAGAGCTTCAGCTCTTTATTCAGTCTTCAGTGACTCACAGGTAACAAGTGATGGGAGGAGATGGCCTCAAAGTGTGCCCGGGAAGTTTAGGTAGGGCATCAGGAAAACCTTCTTCGTGGAAATGGTCATCAGGCTGTCCAGGGAGGCAGTTGAATTGTCATCCTTGTACATGTTTAAAAGTCTTGTAGATGTGGAGCTTAGGGACCTGGTTTAGTGGAGGGCTTGATAGAATTGGATTAATGGTTGGACTTGATGATCTTGAAGGTCTTTTCCAATCTAAACGATGATTGTATGGCTGCTCATCACTGACGCTTTTTAATTCTGAACTCTGGATGCCTTTGTGTCCTGCTTTCTTGTGTCTTGGAAATTGCTACTCCTGCAACTTAAAATGGATGAATTTCAGGGTGCTTTTCAAGGTGCCTTGTGAATCTGCAATCTTAGGAGATTTATTGACTGTGGAACCAATTGTTGACACTGGATATTGTGGTCTGCTTAAGGAACTTAATTTTTGCTGCAGTGTGATAGTAAAGTTTGGGAATTCAAGTAAATGCACAGGAACTTAACTCACACAAAATGATGTGCAGACTATAGAGTATGTTTCATTCAAAAACCTTGCTTAAAAAAGGTAATTGTTAATTTTGTGTAGTTATATTTCTGTAATATCTACTGAGTAATGAAATAAATGATTTGCTGCAGGTGGGTTAGTAGATTGATTGATTGTACAATCAGGAATAGAATTTTTTGTTCAAGACTACTGGGAAACATCTACCCAAAGGTAGCATCATTACATCTGCTGTTTAATAAATGCAATTTACTTAGCAGAGGTCTAGCTTTCAAAAGGAACCATGCTTTGGGTTACCTTTTTGCTTATCCGAACTGTGGTTCATGAACTGTATGCAGTGCTGCTGAATAGATGCGCTATGAGAATACTGTGTACAGTATCAGAGCTGGTTAACTCCCACCAACACAGCAGCTCACATTTTTGAGACATGAAGGTGTACCAGCAGCTAGGGGTCAAGGAAATAAAAGTATAGTAGTTAAAACAGGCTATGTTGCTGTTGCATATCTACAACAGAACTGCAGAAGGTTAAAGGAAAATTGTTATTTAGACTTAGGAAACACACTTTGACTAGAACTTCTTTTCATCAAGGTTCCATAGTCACTAATGGGAGTTAGTTTGCTCTTGGAGGTATTTGTAGTGTTTCTGACTTGCTTTGGTACTCAGTATAGATTTCTTGTCCTAGATAATCTGTTGGGAATTTCCTGGGTCGACAGCTCCTGGATTCCTATATTAAACAATGGGAGTGTGTTGGACTACTTCTCGGAGCGCAGTAACCCATTCTATGACCGAACATGTAACAATGAAGTTGTCAAAATGCAGCGGATGACCTTGGACCATTTGAAGTAAGTTCTAATTTGGATCTACTTGCTGTGCAGTGGCCTTTGTCCTTCTATACAGAAGCTTTGATGGATGGAAGCATTCTGGAAACCTCCTTCTGTTCTGTGGTTTTTAGTCCCACCGCTTGTCAAGGAGCCCAGGTTTTTTTTAGATTTGGATGTCTTTTACTTCCTCTGATGCCATTTCAAGGAGGTGTTAAGCATTAAGGATTCTCTGTGTGTTAGGATGTTCCAGTAAATCACCTTTTAGATATTTCTCTGAATTAGAAAAGCTGTCTGTCAGCATTCCAACTCAACAGAACCCAAGAAAGATAATTTAATTAAATAGGGTTTTTTTATGGTGAATAGGGTTTATGTTAGGGGATACTTGGAGTTCATAAATAATTTGCATTTCCATGTCCTGCTGGCTGTGTGCCGTAATTAGTACAGAATTCCTCCAAAGAGCTGGCTTTTCAGTATGGATAATAAAAGTAGTGAGCTTTGTAAATAAACCCATCACAGATGGTTGTGTAATGAGAACTTGTGCATGCTGCAAACTTAGTTTGCAGTTCCCCATCTGCTACACTGAGCACAAGTGGGATGTTTGAGAACTATTTAAAGACCCCACATGATAGGGAGTGCACAAGCTGAATTCATTGGTAAAGTAATGCGTGCTTAGGTGGGGGCACAGAGAGGCTCTCACATCAGACACATAGATGGTCACATAGAATAGAATCACAGAATTGGTTTAGTTGAAAAGAAACTTAACAGTTGGACTTGATGAACTTAAACTGAGCTGTCAAGTCACCACTAAGCCATGTCCTTAAGTGCCACATCTACATGTCTTTTATCTGTGAGATCAGCCCTCACCTAGATACAAACTATTTTCATGTAGTTGTGGAAAACAGTAATGTCTCTCCTGAGCTGCCCTTCTTCCAGGCTAGACTACCACAGTTCCTTCAGCTGTTCCTTATGGGACTTGTTCTCTAGATCACTTACCAGCTTTGTTGCCCTTCTGTGGGCACTGTACAGCACCTCTGTGTCCTCGCATTGTGGGGTCCAGAACTGAACATAGTATTTGAGATGTGGTGTCATCAGTGCTGAGTACAGGGGGATGATCACTTACCTTTTCCTGCTGGCCTTACTATTTCTGATACAAGCCGGAATGCCATTGACCTTCTTGGTCATTTAGGCACACTGCTGGTTCATGTTTAGTCTGCTATCAACTACCCTCATGTTCCTTTTCCTCTGGGCATCTTTCCAGCCAGACATCCTCAAGTAACCTTCTGTTGGGTTGCTCTGTCCCAAGTACAGGACCTGTTACTTGGTTCTGTTTAACCTCATACCACTTGCCTTGGTGCATCAGTCCAGGCTGTTCAGATCCCTTTGTAGAGCCTCCGTATCCTGAAGCATATTGACACACCTGTCTGACTTGGTGTTCTCTGCAAACTTACTGAAGTTGCACTTTATCCCCTCATCCAGATAAAGAACAGGCCAATACTGAGCCTTGGGGAATATCACTTGTGACTGACTGCCAACTGGGATTAACTCCATTCACCACCACTCTTTTGGCCTGGCTGTCCAAGCCATGATCCAAGCCAGTTTTGCCAGGATGGCAAATGGTGGGAAATGGTGTCAAACGCTTTACTAAAGTCCAGGTAGACAGTGTCCACAGCCCTGGCTCACCTTGTCATAGAAAAAAATCAGTTTAGTTAAGTAGAAATTGCCTTTCATAAACTCTGCTGACTGGGCCTGATCATCTGGTTGTCTTGTATGTGCCATGTGGTAGCACTCAAAGTGACCTGCTCCACAACCTTCCCTGGCATTTGGGTCAAGCTGATAGACCTGTAGTTTCCTGAATGCACTTTACAGTCCTTTTAGATGGCTGGCACATTTGCTAACCTCAAGTCGACTGGGGCCTCTGCAGTGAGCCAGAACTGATAACTGATGGAAAGTGGCTTGGTGAGCACTTCCACGAGCCCCCTCACTATCCTTGGATGCATCACATTCAGACCCATAGACTTGGGTGCATCTAGTGTAATAGCTCACAGACCATTTCCTCTTGGAGTATTCTGATCTCTGTCCCTGTTGCCTGTTGTCCAGTTCACAGGGGGCTGGGCACTCAGAATAACTGGTCTTACTGGTAAAGACAGTGGCAAAGGTGGCATACAGTACCACAGCCTTTCCTTCATCCTTGGTCACTGTTTCTACCCACATCCAATAAAGGATGGAGAGTCTCCTTGGTACTCCTTTCTATTCTTTTGCTGTTATGTTTGCAGAAACACTTTTTATTGTGTTTTTTATGGCTGTAGCTAGATTAAGTTCTAGTTGTCCCTTCTAATTTTCTCACTGCCTGGCCTCACAAGATCTTTGTAGTCTTCCTGTGTGGCTTGCCCTTTCTTCCATAGGCCACAGACTTTCCTTTTCTTCCTGAGTTCCAGACAAAATTCTCTGTTCAGCCAGGCCAGTTTTCTTCCTTTCTGACAAATCTTACAGCACACTGGAATGTTCTGCTCCTGCGCCTTAAAGATTTCCCTCTGAGAGTGTCCAGCCTTCCAGAACAAATTGTCCTTCAGGACTCTCTCCCAAGGGACTCTGTCCACCAGGCTCCTAAACAGGTTAATGTCTGCCTTCTGCAAGTCCAAGGCAGTAGTCCTGCTGATCCCCTTCCTTACTTCCCTAAGAGTTGGGAACCTTACCATTTCAGGATCACAATGCCCAAGACAACCACCAGCCTTTATATCACTAACAAGTTCTTCTCTGTTCCCAAACAGCAGATCTAGCAGGGACACCTCCCTAGTTGGCTCCCTCACTAGCTGTGTCAGGAGTGTTTTTTCCACACACTTCCAAAACCTTCTGAACTGTATGCAAGTATTGAATTTCCAGCAGACATCTGATAAGTTGGAATGCCCCTGAGAACAACAGTGATTGTGAGACTTTGCCCAGCTGCTTGTAGTATGTTTTGTCTGCCTCTCGATCCTGGTTGGGTGGTGTCTAACAGACTCCCACCATACTATCTGCTGTGTTGATATTCTCTCTGGTTCTTACTCATAAACACTCTCTAACTTAACAGAGTTGCTCCTTCTGGGCCTGTTCCTTCTGAAGGAACTCTCCATCCAGTGCAGCACTCCAGTTGTGCATAACATCCCACCATGTTCCTGTGATGGCAACCATATCATAGTTCTCCTGCTGTAGTGGATTTCCAGCCTCTCATGTTTGCTGCCCATTCATGTACTGCCCATTCAGTTGGGGTATTCAGCCCATTACCTTTTTGGGGGCAGAGGGCCTAATTTCTGCCTGACTGTTCTGAGGTAATCAGTGTTTTTTAGCCAATTTATATCATATGTGTAGTTTCTGAGATAAAATACCAGGTGAGATTATAGACTGTTAACTTTCTTGCTATTTGTTTGCTAACATGTTCTACTTGGATGGTGTGTCAGATTGTTGTAACTCACTTGATACATGCAGTTATGTTTTGATAGCCAGTTCAGGAACTCCTGCCTGTTTATTTACCCCATGTTAGACGGAAGCGCTTCTGAATCATCAGAACTTAATCCCTTGACTGCCAAGCTCTTTGGTAGCTCTTCACATCCTACAGGTTTTACTTTGAGCAAGATACTTACTCTAGTTGCTTCATTTTCAGCCAGATGGTTGGAGTGGAGTACATCCTTCTTCATGCCCAGGAGCCCATTCTCTTCATTATCCGAAAGCAGCAAAGGCAAACTCCAACACAAGGTAAGGCCACTCAGTTCTTGTCACTGTTCAGAAGGCTGAAGAGTTAGTTGCTTTTATCTTTTTAAGCACTTCTGGTTCCCCTTTTCTGTTTTGATGTTAAGGCTAACTGAAAGAGTATGCGACTTTGTAGTGAACTGGAGATACTGGCTTTATCAACTGTGACCTCTAGTGAGCTCATAGCAGGGATTGCCATCTTGTGGTGAAGTGTGAGGAGTACAATGAGAAGCTGCTGCCCTGTGCTGCACTTTTCCTTGGGAAATTGATGACGGCATCTGTGCCATGTTCTATTTATCTGTTAGGCTATGCAAGCCTAATTATTTGAATACAAGGCTGGTGAGGTCCTTCCCTGGGGATGATGAGTTTAGCGTAATGTGAACTAATAATATGAAGTGGCTGGTATATTTATTTTGGAGAATCATGATATCTGTTGCTTAAGGAGATGGATTGTTCATGCTTCTGCTTGTATCACATCGCTAATTGTCCTGTGTTGTTTCCACCTTTAACTGTCTCATCAGTAGAAGAGAATGACCTGTATGAATAATGTTTACTGCATGTAAAATAATTCAAGACATTTCAGACTAAACCTTATAGAAAAGAAAGGCAGGGTTGATGCTAGTTATTAACTAATTTTTAGTGGCTTAGGCTGTGTGTGCCCATCTTGGCGTAGTACACAGTGCTGCTTATTTGCTTATGTTAGATAATGGACTCTATATTGCAGTTCCATACTGAAAAAATATATGATTGCTTATTTAATAGATTGTTTTAGATGCTTCTTTATTAAGGGCTTTGAATCTGCCTCTCAAAAAGTGAGTTTGGAAACATCATGCAGCCGTTAATTTTCTGTTTCAACACTGTCTAAACCAAGAGTAGAGTTGGGTCTTCAGCAATATGTGTGTTCAGACTTGTACTGTAATGCTTGATGGAACAGATGCTTGATGGAACTTAACTGGGACTCATTTAGTAGCATCTTTCCCACTGTGATTGTACAGGCTATGTTGGCTACGGTACCTTGAATTGTGTAATACCCTACACATGTGTCTTGTCTTCTCATGGTACGGATAATACTGTATTTGATACATGACAGTGAGTGTGGAAGACTAAAATGGAATGAGTACTCGGTTGCACAGATTGTATCCCTCACTTAGGAGATCTGTTTCTTTTTTTGTTTTGTTCATTTTTTTAAAATGTGTTTTAAATTCTTTAAGCCAAGTTTTTGCCTGTTTGGAGTGATTTTTGGAACAATATTTAGATGCAGTAGTTAGGGAGACTTGCCTCTCTGGGGAATTAGGCTGCTCTGATACAGTGGTAAGACAGTAAAGCTGCTGTTCTGTGTCTTGCTCTACTTCTAAGGAAATGCTGAGAATCCTCTTTCTTTCAAGCACTGGATACTGGTTGTGATATGTACCTACCTGGCTTGGCCTGCTAATTTAGTCAGGTGTACAAGCCTTGGATTTATAAAGTGGATGAATTTGGTCCTGTTGGTAAAAATGTGCAGAGAGAGAAAAGAACAAAGGTGTGCCGCTAATATCCTTAGGAATGTGAAACTGATACCACCACTACAGTTCCTCAATTGAAGTAAGCTCTGCAGGATATTGTGGAGGCAATTGTGATGTTCCTCTGTGCTGCAGCTGTAATGAACAAAAACTTCTGAGTGGTCGGTAATGGTTCCAAATCTACTTTAGCAAGTGGCTTTGGAAGGTAGGCTTTTGGGGGTTTTTTTGCAGTGTTTTACTAATTTAGAATGGTGTGTTCTTTGTGCGCTTAGTTGCAGCTGCCTCTAGAAAATTGAACAATATGTTAGGCTGGAAAGGTTGTGTAGTCCAACCCCCCTTTAGTGAGCAGGGATGTTTTTAACCAGATCAAGTTGCTCAGAGCCCCAACAAGCCTGACACTGGATGCCTCCAGGGATGGAGTTGCTACCTTGGATGGTAAAATCTAGCTAAAAGGTCTATACAAGCTGGAGAAACAGACCAGAATGACACTGTACATTGTGCTTGTCTACTGGTAGCAAATGCAAGTGGGACAATTTCAAGTGCCATTCTCTTGTGTCGCTCTGAGAACTCCAACTTGAGTAAGGTTAATTTTTTGTTTGCAGTGGGACAGGACTTTAAAGCTGATGCTTTTCTGTCTGTAAAAACAGAGGACATTGGTCTGTGGCTAAGGTGCACTTTGATGGGAAAAGCAAAATGAAAATACTTAGTCATGAGTTGAATATTGCAGTTTCTGCTATTACTACTGAAATTCAGCAACAAATACAGAGCTTTAAATTAATCCTGCCTGTTTGTTTTGTTCTCCCTACAGTTATTCCATTGGCTGACTACTATATAATTGCTGGAGTGATTTATCAGGCACCTGACTTGGGGTCTGTCATTAACTCCAGAGTTGTAAGTGTTCTGTGCATTTGATGTATAATTGTTTTGTATCTGCTTTGACTTTTTGGTTCTTCCCCAAGATCTTTTAATCCCTTTGAGGACAGATGTTTTGTAGTACAGAGAAACTACTTGAACTGGCTTGCTTAGTGTGGTGTGCAACCCACATGGAAATGAAAGATCCTGGGTGAGTGCAGTGTGGTCCAAAGAACATAACATATTGTTTAAGGATGAATGATCAGAATAACTAAAGCTACACAACTGGTAGAACAGCATGAGGTTTGAAAAATCCAAAGAAAAATTACATGACAAATACATAGGAGATAGCGATTAAATACATATTCAGTGATGGCTGCTCCGGAATGTTACCATTAAGATGAAGTAATCTTTCCCTTTAAATGAGCCTTACATTTCCAAGTTGATGTGGTATTTCTTTTTAAATTGGATAGGTGGGCTTGTTTTGATTTCTTCTATCGCAGTAAACTACTGCCTGCGTGGGCTTTTTCTTTCTTTTAAAATAGCACTTCAGAATAGGTTTTGTAAGAGCCTGTTAAAGAGAAAGGTTCTTCATTCAAAACTAGATGTCCCAAGTTCCTTTGCCAGAACAGACACAATACCAATTTTAACATCCCTCTTTTCAAAATTTAGTACTGTAATTTCTCCTTAAATTCTGAACTCTGTGTTATGTTCTTGTTCTGAAAGCTCACTGCAGTGCATGGAATTCAGTCTGCTTTTGAAGAAGCTATGTCTTACTGTCGCTATCACCCATCCAAGGGCTACTGGTGGCATTTCAAAGATCAAGAAGAACGAGGTAGGATTCTGAGTACTCCTGTCTACTTTAGGTGTTCTGTGTCTGTCTGAAGGAGCACTAACTTGCCATTAGATAGATGATGGTAAAGCAGTGGATGTGGCCTATCTTGTCTTGAATAAAGTATTTAACATAGCATCCTCACAGACAATCTGAGGAAGTGTGCCCTAGAAAATTAGATAGTGAGATGGATTGTGAACTGCATGCAGGATAGGAGCCAGAGACTAGTGGTCAGTGGTGCACAGTTGTGTTGCAGACCTGTATCTAGTGGAGTCCCCAAGGGTTGTTACTGAGACCAGTACTATTCGCTATATTCATTCACAACCTGCACGAGGGATTAGAGTGCACTGTCAGTAAGTTTGCTGATGACACAAAGCTGGGAGGAGTGGCTGACACTCCAGAGGGCTGGGCTGCCATTCAGTGAGACCTGGACAGGCTGGGGAGTTGGACAGGGAGGAATTGAATGAAATTCAACAAGGGCGGTTAGAGTCTGGCATCCGGGCAAGAACAAATCCAGGGACCATTATAGATTGGGGACTGACCTGCTGGAGAGCTGCATAAGATAAAGGAACCTGGGGGTCCTCCTGGTGGCCAGCAGGATGACCAGGAGCCAGCAATGGGCCTTGGTGGCCAAGAAGGCCAATGGCATCCTGAGGCGGATTAGAAGGGAGTGGTTAATAGACCAAGAGATGTTCTTCTCCCCCTCTACTATGCACTAGTGAGATGGCATCTGTAGTATTGTGTGCAGTTCTGGGCTCCTCAGACCTAGCTTAGTTCAGAGCTGCTTGAGAGAGTCCAGCATAGAGCCACAAAGGTGATGAAAGGAGTGGAGGATGAAGGGTGATGAGGAAAGGCTGAGGGAGCTAGGTCTCTTGAGCTTGGAGAAGAGGATACTGAGGGGTGACCTCATATGTTTACAAATAATGGAAAGGATGGGTGCCAGGAGGAGGGAGCCAGGCTCTGCTCAGTGGCACCCAATGACAGGACAAGGGGTAGTGGGTGTCAGCTGGAACAGAGGAGGTTCCACACAAATACAAGTGAGGTGAGGGTAACAGAGTACTGGAAGGAGCTGTCTGGCGGTATTGTGGACTCTCCTTCTCTGGAGACGTTTAAAACTTATAGTGTGTGTGACTGGATCTAGGTGATCCTGCTCCAGCAGGGGAATTGGACTGGATGATCTTTCAAGGTCCCTTCCAATCCCTAACATTCTGTAATTCTGTGAAGGAATGTTGCTTTTCTGTGCTGGTGGGGATGAACATTGAAGCATGGGTGGGAGATGAAAAATTATGAGCTCTGTTTCAACAGTGTGGGCAACTCTTTAGCCCACTGGAGACCAAAGTCCATTTTCAGAAGCCACACCAATTTCTTAATCTGTCAAAGAGAAAATGTAGGTAAAGTTTAGAAACAACTTGTTATCAAATAAAGAGCTGGTAAGAGAACAGAAGTTCTAATGCAACTTTCTCTTATGCATCTATGACTTGCAGAGAAAGCGAAACCAAAAACCAAGAAGAAAGAAGAGCCAAGTTCTATTTTCCAGAGGCAACGGGTAGATGCATTGCTTTTAGACCTAAGACAGAAGTTTCCACCCAGATTTGTTCAGGTATGACACTTGCAGACTGTAGTATTGCTCTAACTTGGAACTTAAGGCAGTCATAAGTACTTCAAGTGTGCCAAGTACATAAGTACTTCAACTGAAACTGAATGGGAATTTTATGTGCTTTTTGCAGTAATTTGGATAATAAATTTTAAATGCAAGGCTTGGATTGGAACGTAGGATTCTACTTTGTAATTGCAGAAATCTTTAAAACCTTTGCAAAATTCTGAAGGCTAGTTTTATTATAAACCATCAGTATCTAGTCACAGAGTCTGTTCTTGTCAGCTGTCAGATCTTGTTGTTGCTTCTTGATTCCTGCTTTGTGAGCTCAGTCAAGCCACCACAGCTATTTTGGTTATAGTTAGTCCATTGTTATGGAGGCTCATTAACTAGCATGACAGTTCTATGAAGATGCTGTCTGTAGGCACATCAAGGACAAGAAGGTCATTAGGGATGGTCAGTATGGCTTCACCTAGGGGAAATTATTGACCAACCTGACAGCCTTTGATGAGCACATAACCAGGTGGAGAGATGATGGCAGAACAGTGGATGTGGTCTGTCTTGACTTCAGTAAGGCATTTGACACAGTCTCACATAGCATCCTCGCGGCCAAACTGAGGCAAATGTGGAATGGATAATTGGGTGGTGAGGAGGATTGTGAACTGGCTGCAGCATAGAGGCCAGAGAGTAGTGGTTAACGGGACAGTCTAGTTGGAGGCCTGTATCTAGTGGGGTCCCTCAAGGATCGGTACTGGGACCGGTCCTCTTCAATCTATTCGTTAAGGACTTGGATGAGGGATCAGGGTGCACTGTCAGTAAGTTTTGCTGATGAAACAAAGCAGGGTGGTGTCGCCGACACCCCAGCAGCCTGTGCTGGGCAGAGAGAAACTTAATGAAGTGCAACAAGGGTAACTGTAGAGTCTTGCATCTGGGCAAGAACAACCCCAGGGTTGCGGATAGGTTGGGGACTGACCTGTTGTAGAGCAGTGTAGGAGAAAGGGCCCTGGGGGTCCTAGTGGACAGCAGGATGACTGTGAGGCAGCAATGTGCTCTTGTGGCCAAAAGGGCCAACAGCATCCGGGGAGGGATCAGTAGGGTGGTTTGCAGATCAAAAGAGATTCTTCTCCCCCTTTACTCTGTAGTAGTGAGACCGCCTCTGGAGTATTGTGTCCAGTTCTGGGCTCCTCAGTTCAAGAAGGACACAGAGCTGCTGGAGGGTGTGCAGCGTAGAGCAATGAAGATGATGAAGGAAGTAGAACACCTCCCTTATGAGGAAAGGCTGAAGGAGCTGGGTCTCTTGAGCTTGGAGGAGGCTGAGGGGTGACCTCATTAATGCCTACTAATATGTGAGGGCTGGTTGACAGGAAGATGGAGCCAGGCTCTTCTCAAGGTCATCTGGTGACAGGACAAGGGCCAATGGGTGCAAGCTGGAACAGAGGAGGTTCCATATAAATACCAGAAGAAACTTCTTCACAGAGAGGGTAATGGAGCATTGGAACAGGCTACCCAGGGAGGTTGTGGAGTCTTCTTCTCTGGAGACGCTCCAGACTTGCCTGGATGTGTTCCTGTGTGACTTGGTCTAGGTGATCCTGCTGTGGCAGGGGGATTGGCCTAGATGATCTTTCGAGGTCCCTTCCAATCCCTTATGATTCTATGAAGTTATGATTACCTCTGACTATTTCCAGCAGCTGCTTGTTCTGCCAGGTTTTCTGCCTCTGAGCAAAGGAAATGATGTTTGCAGCATCTCACAGAACTGTTTACTCCTCAGATGTGGGAGAGACTGTGTATTTTCTGCATTAGTGCTTGTCAGGTGTCAGAGGGAAAACTGGGTGCTTGAAAATGATAATGGGATTTTGTATAAGAGCGCATTGCTTGGCTTATATTCCTAGGTTAATAGTAAGAAAATAAGATTGTTGACTTTGGTTCTACTGATTCTTTTCCCTTTTTATTTCTTCCACAGCAAAAGCCTGGAGAAAAGCCTGTCCCAGGTAAAACTTGAATATTCTCACAAGACTCAAAAAAAAGGGTCGGTACAGCAAATAAGTTATTTGGTCCTGCTGCTGAGGTGGTTAGGAATCCTGGTGTTGCTTAATTGTGCAAGTACTAGGTAAGAACAAAGAACTGGATAGGAGTTCTCTGTGATAGCCAGGATGACGTTGAAAAAACGTGTTCTGCTGCTGCATTGTCTGTAAGACTGTATTGCCTGAAGGTTCTAATACAGAAAATGGCCTTTGAAAGCAGGAGGATTGTGAAATGTGAATTAAAGGGTTTAGTCAGTCCAGCATCTTAATGATTTTACTGGTTCCTACAAGGTCCAGAAAGCATGTAGAGGCTCTGGACTGATCAGAAGCAACCTCAAAACATAAACTGTTCAATCTGTTCTGCTTTTTTACCCATGTAGGTGTGAATTTAGTCCTTGGTTATTCTTTGGCTTTGTCTTTGACAATGTTTTCTGAGCTTCTACTCTAAACAGTATTTTTAGAAATAAAATTGGGAAGTTTAACTTTGTTTTGCTTTTACTTCTTCTTAAGTGGATCAAATCAAGAAGGAACCAGAACCAGCCCCTGAAGCTGTCAAGCCGGAGGAAAAAGAGACTGTAAAGAATACTCAGCAGAGTGCTGGCACTAAAGGACCCCCTGAGAAACGGATGAGGCTCCAGTGAAGGGAGAAGTTGTTACACATTTTGATCAGTCAGTACATGAAAAGTGGGAGATTCTTGCTTCCTTTTTTTTTGTATTTATGTGCTTCACAAGACTGATGAATCAGGGCCTGAAGTCCCTGGGACAGCTTTTTCTGTAGAAACCTGTCATGCAAGTGTTAATGTTAGGATGTGAGCTGTCTCCACAAAGAAAGTGTTTTCAGCCTTCATCTTATTTTGAACTTTGGCTTCTGAGAGTGTTTTTTTACATAGATGTCTTTTGCAGCCTCCTGAAACCTTTACTAACTCTGGCATCCCTTCTGTCTTGGTATCCTATGTAAAAAGAAAAAAACTTTTATATAAAAGATCTGAATTCTTGGTAAATAAAGCTCTTGTCTGCTGGAATGCTTTTTAAAAATACTTACTTTGGTAGTAGGAAATATGCTGTATATGCTGGCAGCACATTTTCTTGGCTGTCAGAAGATACTGCGTGCTATTCTGAGGAAGAAAAGTTCAACTAAAGAATTTAGGCTGCTTGCTGTAAATTGCTGTGTGTCTAGTACGCATGGGATACAGATAAAAGGCTTGATAACTGGAGACTCAAATCCATGTAAGTAGATATCAGGCTGCTCTCATTCTCTAAACACTTTTGGCCATGCATTTTTAATGGCTAAGCTGGTCTTTTATAATAAAAATATAGTGTTCTGTGAGAGAGATTTATGATGACATAATATATGCTGAAACACCTGCCTGTTTCACACTTGGCAAAGCTGTTCTTACTACTCCTTTTTTCATTGTAACTCAGATATATCAATTACATCTTTCTCTGCTTCTAGCACTTTCTTACTGTGCCTGATCACCTCAATTAGCCATGTAGCTTTCAGACCTGAGGAGGTAGAGCAGTTGACTAGAAGCATCACAGACAGCTGTACACTGTAAGCATGTTGCTTGTGCAAACAATTATTTTTTTCCAGAAAAAAACAGAAGTCATCCATTGCAAAGAAACAACTATTGGTTTGGGTTGGATTTTTTTTATTGAAGTAACGGAGCAATCCTTTAAATAACTCGCTTTCTCTTCCCAAGTGTTACCTGCTTTCTTGTAGTAAATTGTAAGAAAGAGGTGTGTACATAGAGAAGACAGTATGTATGAAAGTGTGTATGAAGAGGACAAAGGTCTCTACATAGCAAACAGTGTAGATAGGAAGGTTAAGATGTGTTTAGAAACCAGTGTCAAATCTATTTTGAGGTTATCGGAGTCTCTCAGTAACTTAATAAACAGCACTGTATGGGTAGCAGTTGAATGATTAAAAGGCTGGCATAGATTTTGTCCTTTAATCCAAAGCTATAATGTTGAAGATGTAGAGAAGCCAATAGCTGTTCACTTTGGATGCAGATAGACCTGAAGTTCATGTGTTGGTGAACTTAAGTGTACGTTAGCTTAATTTTATATCATGTGGGTCATATTTGAACAGCTGTTTCTCCAAATGTTGATAGAAGCAGTTAATAATCTACTGTGAGCTCTTAAATGAAGATACAGAAGGCAGTTCTGTAACGCTTAAAAGAGGAGAGAGCTAATTGTTCGGCATTTAATAATTACAAGTAGTGTAGAACAGTCCTTAGAACAAAAGGATGTTGATTCTTTGTTGTATTAAAGAATTTCCCTCTGAAAGGAAGGAGCCTCAAGAATCACCAAAGCAATCATTTCATTCACCCCCATGATGAAAAGGGATCTCCAGAAGTGAGGCATGAATGTTGAGGAACCTGAAGAATTCTTGCTGTGTTCCGTTGGAAAGAAAAGACAAATACTGAGTCTATAAATTGAGTACTGTGAAGCAAGTTAAAAACTCTTGCTCTGTCTTGTAGCACAAAAATAGAGGAACAAGATAATGAAGCTGAACAGAACTTGTACTTGGACTGAGTTGTTACATTTCATGCTCAGAACTTGAGCTGATTCAGATGTGAAAGTAGAGCTTGAAGGGCCAGACTGTCCTCATGTCGGTATCTCTTAACAGCCATTTTGCTTTCTCTGCAGAAATGTCTGGTACTGGCTGGTGTCAAATGGCATTAAAAAGGATGGGCTTCTGCCATCTGAGTGCCAAAATCTAAGCTATTGAGAGAACAAAAAGTGGTTTCCTTGCATGGGATAATGCATTCTGAATCTGGTAAGACTCTTCCAGGGGGTTGATTATTTTCCTGAGAGAATGGCATCATAAAGTGGTGAGATTTGTTCCCAGTGTGTGTGCTGACTTCTTAGTAGCCATCCTTCCCTGCCAAAGGTTTGCCATGTGAAGGCATGCGTGAGGGACTGAAATATCTTCTGATACCATTAATTGCTGCCAAGATACTTTGCAATTATTCTGTCAGTTGAGTTTTGATATTAACTTACTCGTGACATTATGTCAGAAACTACTGCTAAACTCTGAGTAACTTATCAAAAAGCTGTTAAGCAGGTATCTTCTAGTCGGTAGAAATTTTTGCTGTATGAGAAGGTAATCCTTTTCTCTAGTATTTATACACTGCCTCTTGGTTTCAAGTCCGAGTACTGAATTCCAAATCCTTCAGAGGACTTTACAAATAAAGCTTAAGGATGAAAGTTCAGAAAGTTGCCCTGTGCATCGCTTTATTTTGCACAGAGATTTTTTTTGTAGAAGAGAGCTGTCTACTTTTTTGCTCTTAAAAGGGCTTTTCCTATGTAAGACTTAATAGTTCTTAGGGCAGCAGGAGATAAAACTACTACTGGACCTAGAGCTCCAGTGCACTCCAGACTCCTGACAGTCTGGAAGTATGTATCAATGTGAGCTCTTAAACCAGGTATTTCCCTTGTGTGGGAATACCAGTGCTTCCTTAGGTCAACACAGACATCCTCGCTAAGGAGTGCAAAGCCGAGCTGGGACGGTCTTGTGACGTCTGCTCAGGAGAAAGACCTAGCGATTTGAAGAAGACCCCAGTGAGCTGCGACAGTGCTTGTGCGCGTTGAGTGATTTTTGCCTGCCCACAAAAGCCTCTAGGCACCGGCCCCTCTGGGTGCCTGGGCTGGCAGTATCAACCCTCGCATCCCCCCGCAGCAGTCTTTGCCGTTTTTCTACTCAGGTACAGCCCAGCCGCCTGCGCAGCGGGGATTGGCGGCCGGGGGCAGCCCCGGCAGCGGTTGGGGCCGCGGGGCGGCCGGTTCCCTGCGGTCCCGAGGCGGGCCGGGAGCTACCATGAGGACGCTGTTGCTGCTGCTGGCGCTGCCCGTGTGTGCCGCTGCCCCCAGTGCCCCGTCGCCGGTGGGGCTACGCGCCGTTGCCGTCTGGGTCACGGTCCCGCGGCGATTGAGCCGCCGCGCCGCCGGCCCCGCGGAGCTCTCCTACGGGCTAGAGGTGGCGGGGAGGCCGCAGATCCTGCGGCTGCGGCCCCGGCGGGGGCTGGCGTCCCGTCCATTCACCCTGGTCACCTACGGTGCGGACGGAGCTCGCCGACAGGAGCAGGTCGTGGTGCTGGACAACTGCTTCTACCGAGGCGAGGTGTGGGGCAGCCCCGGCTCCCTGGTGGCCCTCAGCGACTGCGGCTGGGGCCTGCGCGGGGTGCTTTGGATGCGGGACGGCACCTACGAGATCGAGCCCGTCCCCGGAGACTTGGCCCACCGGCACCTCGTGTACCGCATGGAGCCTGAGGCCGGCAGTCTCGCGGACACTCCCTGCGGGCTCACCCCGGAGGAGCTGCGGCACCAAAAGGCTTTGCTGCCCTGGTTCCCACTCCACTGGGCAGAGAAGACAGAGAAGGAAGAGGAGGAGATGGTAGGAGGCTGGTGGACACACATCAGATACGTGAAGATGGTGGTGGTTGTGGACAAAGTGCGGTTTGAGAAGTGGGGCAGCAATAAATCTGAAGTTGTGAAGCAAGTCATAGAAATCATCAACATTGGAAACTCTCTGTTAGAGCAGCTTTCTGTTCGGATTTTCCTCGTGGGATTGGAGATATGGACTGAAAACAACCTCATAAACATCACTAACTCTGCTGGCAAGACACTCGATGACTTTAACAAATGGCGAAAGGCAGACCTGTCTCCACGGATGCACAACGACAATGCTCACTTAATTGCATTCCAGAGCTTTGGAAAGACTTTGGGGCTGGCATATGTAGGATCCATATGTAATAGCCAGTGGTCATCATCAATTGCTTCCTTCACTAACAGGAAGTTGTCTTCATTTGTTGTCACATTTGTCCATGAGCTGGGCCATGTTATTGGGATGCGTCATGATCAACCAGGCTGTAAATGCCGGCGAAAGAAATGCATTATGCATGCAAGCAACGTTGACACTGATGCATTTAGCGACTGCAGTTACAAATATTACTTTGACCTGCTTGGGTTTGGTGCCAACTGCATGCGTCAACCAGCAGCACTCGGCAGTATCTATTCCACGAAGCATGAATACTGTGGAAATAAGATAGTAGAAGGCAGAGAGCAATGTGACTGTGGTTCAGAATCAGACTGCAGGAAGGATCCTTGCTGTCAGTGGAACTGTACACTTACTAAAGGTTCAGCCTGTGCTTCTGGAAAATGCTGCAAGAGTTGTTTGATTCTTCCAGCCGGAACACTCTGCAGAGCAAGTACTGGCGAGTGTGACCTGCCAGAGTATTGCAATGGGACTTCTCCTCAGTGCCCAGTAGATGTCTACATACAAGATGGAGCTCCTTGCAAAGATGGTGCTTACTGCTATCGAGGAAAATGCTCTTCCCACAGAGAACAGTGCCAGCGTCTCTTTGGCAAACAAGCAAGGGCTGCTTCTTTAGATTGCTTCCTAGCAGTGAATACTCAGGGTGACCGTTTTGGGAACTGTGGTATTCGTGACAATATCCAGTTTACAAAATGCAGTGTTGAGAATGTCTTATGTGGTAGGATCCAGTGTGAAAATGTACACAAGTTGCCTTTCTTGCAGAATCACGTAACGCTAGTCCAAACTCCTGCTAAAGATAAAAGTTGTTGGGGTCTTGACTATCACGTAGGGGTGCCAATAGCTGACATGGGAGCTGTGGAAGATGGCACCCCATGTGGTGTTGATAAGCTGTGTATCAACAGGACATGTACCAGCATATCACTACTAAACTATGACTGTAATGTGACAAAGTGTCACGGCAGAGGAGTTTGTAACAACCGCAAGAACTGTCACTGCAGCTACGGCTGGGCTCCTCCATACTGTGAATGGGAAGGGTTTGGAGGCAGCATTGACAGTGGACCCCCACCACGCAAGGGACCTTTTTTTAATGGAGTAAAACTAGTAATAATGCTACTTATTTTACCCTGTATTGTTGGAGTAACCCTCATAATATGTTATAAAAAGGAAATAGTGAGATGGCTTAGGAGAAAAAAGACCAAATTCCACCGAAGAAGATAGTATTTGTTTCAAGTACTGGAAGCACAAACAGTTTCTAAAGGAGAACACCAGCTGATGAGTCAAAATCCATTGTGAAGCACTTCTGCAAAGACCAACAAACTTTGGACGCTCCTGAGGGAAATAACATTCAGTGAGTTTTATTTGTACTATTTATATTTCAACCAGATCAACACAAAGAGGGGTTTGTTTAGTTTCACAGTGAAATTTTCCTTTTCAAGGACTGGTGTTTCTGGATTAAGGGCTACAACACAATTGTCTGCTACCAAGATAATTATGTGGACAACATTTTTAGCAAACTTTCTATAAAGACAGAGTACGTACTGCAGCACTTAGGAGGAAAGATCTGGGAAGAGCAAACTTGCTGCCTCCTCTGTATGATGTTTATTATTTAAGAATAGACATTTTCACTTTTGTTTTTTAAATGTTTGTGTTTGGCATACAAAAGGACTGGTTGCATGGTGTTTGGATGTGAAATACAGAGGATATGATTCACAGCTCCTCGTGACTTTTTGTCTAAAGCAAATGGGTGCTGATTAGATGAAGGAAACTTAATCCTTCAAAAGACAAACTAACTGGCCCTTGACTAACACCTCAGATTTGTCCCTCATAACCAGGGACCTCTTTTTTCTTGGTGGGTAGGGGAGGAATTCTTTTCTTTATGGAAATAGCAATTTTAATTCAGGTGTGAGAAGCAAAGGGGATGTGGATTAAGTGAAAGATGGAGATAAAAAGCTCTACGCCCAGTGCCTCCCAGCTAGTGATGCACAACTGGTATGTACTAGCAGACTTGTTTTATTTTGCCTATACATAAACATCAGTAGCAGAAGTCTCAGGCTAGAAGACAGAGAGCTTGCTGTTGCCAACTATGGTTGTTGGCACTGTACCATAAACTGCCAAGTACAGATCAGTGCTGAGACCAGAGAAACACTTGGAGATTCAGAGTTCTGATTTACAGACCTGCACCCTGTAGAGACAGAGGTGTAAAAAAAGCACAGTTTAGGCTGCAGAGCTTACTTGCAAATGCAGTTTTGCTTTTAGATGAGACAGAGCAATAAAATGCTGTAGTCTCCATGTTTCTCTATGCAGAAAGACTGATCTAAAATGACTGTTAATTAGGAGGAGGCTTTCAGCAAGCTTTGAGCAGGAGTGTTTCTGTATGTTTTAAAATATTTCTGTTTAGGCCATATGAGGAAGAGAAATGCGCGTCTCATGTTGGCTATGTTTTTGGTAAGATGTGGGAGCTCCCTCAGTAGGCTTTTACCTGGAAAATATTGTTTCTGATTTCACCATAGCAACAAGTACCTGGATACTTCTGGTGGTTAGGACTGCCCCTCTGTTGTGGTATGAAGGTGCAAGTCTAATTTCAGTGCTAATCTTTCCCATCCCCACCCCCTTTTTTTCCACCTAGGTTTTCATTGCCCTTTTAAATGTTTTCAATGGATGCAAGAACCTGGCTGATGTATCAGTCACCTGAAAACAGAAGAGGCAGCCTGCAAACGTTGCTGCACTATATTCCAAGCGATGTGGTTCAGTCTGTCGTGTGAAACGGTGCTGGAGGGAAGTGTCAGACTATGAAGACATGAAATGGTCTGTGCCAGTGCAGCAAGGTGGAGTCTTAGGTAGCTTTTAACGTGTGGTGGAAGCCTGTAACTGCCTATGAGTAAGTAGCAGGAATGATTTACTCATGCTCCTTGTTTGACATTTACTCCTGATTAAACAATACTTTTAAAACCCTTTCTTAATATTGCAGTTATCTCAGATGAAGATAAAATTGGTTTTCTTTGAAGCCAAGACTGTCATCTCTACAATACACTAAAACCGCAGCTAAGGAACAGCATGTGTCTTTTAGGAGTTTGTCAAGTACTGTATCAGCAGAACCTGAATTTGGAGGAAAAGCAATTCATGGCTATTATGCAAGTTTTGCTTTCCAGTCTTCTTAATCATTGTCAAATGAAGAGTAAATACATCCATCCAGGACAACATAAATGTGGGAACTGGACTGCAATGCATGTAAAACTCAATGCTAGGCTTAATGGTTTAAGAATTACCTCCTATTACAGATAACTAATGGTTTTACTTGTCACTGCAGGTGTAATTTGGCCTTCAGTGTGCATTTCTCACCTCTGAGGCAGGCGTTCTAACATTGTACTAGGCATTAGGCACACTCTTCCTGGAATCCAGAGATCCAGCATCCATGCTGCCTCTCCCTATTAAATCCAGGAATCCAGAAATGTAGATGGCCTTGCAATGAATACAGTCAAAAATATTTGTTATCCATATGGCTACACTGAACTTGGAAATGGGTAATGGAACACTGAAAACCCCAGCACCTGGTCCTAACTTTTGTCAGAAACATTTCTGCAGTATATGTGGCTGTCCTGAGTGACAAGCAGCCGAGTGCTTCAATTGCACCAGGCCCTCTTCATTGTTCTGCCTTGCCATTGTGTTTACACACTTGTGGTTTATGCTGAAATAGGTAAGGTTTAATAAAGAAATAATAGAAAAAAGGCAGCAAGGCAAAAAAAATTCCCCTAAGAAGAAAAAAAAAGTAGTCCAAGAACACTCTGGAGTGCCAGGCTAAAGGGGCTCTTCTGTTAAAATGGAAAATGTAACTCCTTTGCCTTTTATTCCTGGGTAGTTACCAAATGTATGTGGTTTTGAGCAGTGGTGGACAGCACAGAGTTTATGGACCTGCATCTAACGCTACCAGTGCATTGCCTGGTAGGACAGCTAGGAGCTAGCATGCTACAGTTAGGATCTAGGAGCAAAGGGGAAAAAAGCTCGGGCCGGTGCCAGCGGGCCTCTTCGCCGAGAGCCCACTGCGGGGGTGCCATCGGGAGCAGCACCGCGCCGCATCCCGCACGGCGCGTGGGCAGACACCAGCACTGGGCTCCGGCCTCACGGCCCTCCAAGCCCTGCGCTCCGGCAGGCAGCGGCGGGCACGGCCGCGGACTACAACTCCCAGCGCTCCCCGCCGCGACCCTGCGGCGGCCGAGGAGGAAGGTCGGGAGCCGAGCGCACCGCCAGGCCGCAGCATGAACGGCAGCGCGGCGGGCGGCTTTGCGGAGGAGCTCATCAACCTCACCCGCAGGCCCTCAGGTAAGGTCAAGTCGGCTGCTCCCCCACTCCACACCGGCACTTCGGCGCGGTCCGGGCCCGGGCAGCAGCGCTGAGGTCTTCGCGGTCCTGACGGGGCAGGAGGCCGCGGCGGCGATGTCCGCTCCGAGACACTGGGGTCCGGTTAGGAGGGCGCACGGAGCACCAAGCCCGCACCCGGGCACTGGCCCTTCTGAAATCAGCTCTTCCTCATATGAGCTACCGGGGGAGCTGCGGCTGCGGGCGGAGACCTGGGGGAAACGGCTCGGGTCCGGTTTTCTCCAGAGCTGCCTTCTCTGTCGCGGCTCGGGTAGTTCTCCGGTCGCTCTCAGGTGCTTGGTAGTGGGGGATGCCCACAGTTAGGGGAGAGCGTTGTTCAGTGGCGGTGCTCTGCACCCACAGCTTCGCGCTCGCAGCAGCGCAGAGGTGCTCCTGTGGTGGGCAGCGACGGGTGCGGGCTGGCAGCAGGAACGGGGCGCGCTGCGGGGCATCGGGCTGGCCTGGTTCAGCCTGGCCCATGGACACACTCTATGCATCTGTACGCAGGCTTTTACAGGGTGGATGATGCCATTCCAATTGCACAAGTCTGACAAGCAGGCACCAAATATGTGGCTCAGGAGCAAAACCCTCACTACCCACAACCACAGGAGGTTTTGTTGCTCAGGCCTTCCCATTAACACGAGCATGGAAGGAAATGTGTCAGCCCTTCTGGCTGACAACCACTGCATGCAGCTGCTGGCCCCATTTGGCTCTATGGCCTCCCAGACACCTGCAGTACCTGCATCACTGACCTATGTGCCTTGGTCTGGGGTGAAAGCAGATGCCTGTAGAGCTGGGGTTGGTCCTGGACCCCATGCCAGCAAAGGGTGACCCAGCAGGCAGTCCTCTGCCTCCTCTGCTTGTGAGCTCAAACTAAGAAAGCTGTGCTCATTCATCAGGGAAAATGACTTGCTAATTGAAACGGTTTCTGATGGTGAAGTTTGGTGAAGTGATGGTGGGATCCTAAAATTTTAAGGGAGATTGAAGGGTAAGAGCTAAGGGTTCTTCAGTGGGGCCACATAAATTTAAATGTGATTGTAACAGGCAGCATTTGTTCCATTATTAAGATGGCCTGTGTGTTTAGAGTTAGATTTCTAACTGACACTTGAAGGTCCTAGAGCTCCTTACAAAACATTTACCAAGTAAATTATTATTAGTTTATATGGAAGGAACAAAATACTGTTCACAGTGAAGCACAATATAATTCCTCAGTCTCTCCATTTGAAGTTCTGACTGCAACTTTTTCAAATGTCTGATGCTAAACTTTTCCAGCAAAAGTTTGCTGAGGAGGTGAATGTGCTTACAGTAGAAAACCAGCATGTGTTTGTCTTTTTTCTTTTTCAGATTTCCTTCTGAAGTGCTAGGCTGAAGTTAGGCAGAAAATACCTGGGTTTATGGAAAACTGACTTTATCAGTTAATTTTGCAGTGTTATTCAGTCTTAGTCTTCTCAGTCGTGAGTTTTTAGTGCCTTTTTCAGAGACTTTTTAAGTTTCAGGGAGGTAAATGAGCTATATAGGGAGGGTCAGAAGTTTAGCCCAGGGTTTGCTTTTAAAGCCTTGCCATTCAATTTCTGGTCCCTTATAGACAAAGGACTTACTGCTCTGTGTTCTCTTCTTCCCCTTGTTCCTTTTTTCCTGGTTGTGCTGTGTCTCTTTCAGTGGGTGCACGTACTGGAAGGAGGTGAAAAGCAGAATGCTCAGGGAGTGACAGGGAGGATATTTTTAGCCAGAGTGAAAGTTTTAAGTGCCGGAAAGACATGGTGAAAAAGCCTTGTGAATACTTAACTTGGTCTAGCATGAACAGCTGCCTTTTCTTGTCATGCAAATCTGCTCCTATCTCGTGTTGCCTCTGCTGGTGAAAGCTGTGACTTTTGATTATTTTTCCTGTCATGGAATGTATATATATTTTTTTGCAGGGTTCTGTATGTGAGAATCAATGTATTCTGAAACTCTGTTCCTTCTTTCTGGCTTTTTAGTAAGTGTTGCTTAAACCTTACGCTTTCTCTAATACTGTTTCCCCAGCTCCCGGGTTATTGGCTTTGTGGCAAATAATTTTTTGGTTTATGCATATTTCAATGATATTTTTTAATTCCCAGTGAAGGGTGTGCTCCTGGACACAACTGTCCCTTTCTAGAGTAGATATTAGTCTAAAGGAAATGTCAGTGTTTCTTCAATCTGCTGCTGCTTCCATTTTTTTCCTAACTTGTCTGTAACTGCCAGAAAGGGGAGGGGGAAGGAAAAAAAGTGTGGCAAGATTGCTGTTAATATTTCTTTACTTCCCAGCTGTAGATGCACACTTAAAATGGCATGACTCATCTTGTACTTCCTTTGATCTCCTATGACTGATTTAAAATGCTGCTTCCCAGCAGGCACAAGGTAATTTTACTTTCATTTGCAGCACTCTGTCTCAAAGTTCCAACTTTGAGAGAAAGTAAGAAAGAGAAACTAAATAAATCAGCCTGGCTGAATGTGGGGAGAATTTGTCCCTGAGCTGTTCTTTACAAGATGTTTTGGGTGTTTTATGTCAGGAAAGAAAGAAAAGAGGAGTTTTTCCTCCACTTACTTTGAAAGTAAATTAGATTTTTTTTTTAATATTCCTTGATTTTTCTTCATTCAGTCTTCTTCTTGGGGGATCTTTTCCACCCCTTGCCATGTATTATTAGCCACAGAGAAAGCTGCAATTGCAGTGGGGAATGTGCTCTTGTAACCTCTTCTACATGGTGGTTACATCCAATTTGAGGTAGCTGCGTCTAAGCTAATCTTATTCTTGGAGGTGAAGGACTCAAGTTCCAGCTCTTGATATGTGGAAGAATGACCTTTTGAGCTCCAGGCTCCCTTGAGATGGTAGTGCAGCTCAGCTTGCCTGTTTCCTTATCCAGGGGCAGGTTCTGATGCCCCTTGCTTTTCCTAACTAAATTTTCCACCTCCTGAAATGCTTGTCAGGAATGATTTCTTATTGCTCAAATGTAATGATTTACTGTAGCCCCCTGTGAAATGTGGAATGTTTTCCTTTCATGCTGTGCTGAAGAGGTCTGTTCCTGCTGACAGATGAATTGGCATCTCAGAAATGACAGCCTCAGTATTCCCCAACACCCACATGAAAGTGGTTCATGGATGCATTATGGAATGAAGCATCTGGGCCCTCAGGCATTCACGATCTCTCCTCTGCTTTCAACACCAGTTTTATGATTAAAACTTTTCTAGACAGTGATGGTTGAAAAGGATGATGCAGATTTGTGTGCTGTGAGTTACAGCATGGTGTAGAAAACAGGATCATGTGGAAGGGTGCAGTTCCCAACAACAGCAAGGGTGTCCGGAGCTTTGAGCTTTTTCTCATCAGCTTTCTTTTTGGCTTACCTTAGGGTTGGGCTTCAACATTGTTGGTGGGACAGATCAGCAGTACATTTCCAATGACAGCAGCATCTATGTCAGCCGGATCAAAAAGGATGGGGCAGCTTACCTTGATGGCCGATTACAAGAAGGAGATAAAATTTTAGCGGTAAGCCCTTCCCTCTGTTGCCCCATCTGTTCTTGAAATGCTGTGATTGGTGATGTGAGATACAGGTTTGCCTTTTCAGTGCACAGAGAGGAAGGATATGATAAATGCAATTAGATGATGCTGAGCAAACTCCATGGAAGAACTGTCTTGGGGTCCTAGAGGGCTTTGAACACTGGGGAGATGAAGGCCCATCTCATCTGCCTTGATCGGTCTCTGAAGCACTCCTTGGTGCTATCTTTATATTTCCTGTGTGACTTGCCTCCCTGAGGTTTTAGAATCCATCAGACATTCTCTTGCTTATAGCAGCTCATCATTTACACATGTAAATAAGATCTTCCATCTCTAAGTTTCCACTTTTTGACTGGTAGTCCGTGATTACTGATCCTTTTGCTCAGACGGCTTCTAGGCCATAGCACTCTTCATTTCAGCTCATGGGGAATAATACAGGCTGCTTTTCCTTTTAGTAAAACAAAACAACTGAGATTCAGTCCCACTGGTTCTTCAGACAGCTCGCCATCATAGACAACAAAGAGCTGAGTGAAGAACTAGCTTCTCCTAGTGTGATACCTCATCTTTTAACAACGAAGTATTTTATATTGCTGCTAAAGTTCCACGTTTGTTCTTTTTCACCTCTGTAGAGTGCCTTGCACTAGTTGTAGCCCAGTACTGATCCACTAAATGGTACTAATGAACTGGAGAATATTACTCTACTATTTCTTAACTATTTAATACCTACATAGTGCTTGGGGAGTCTAAATATCAAGAGTAGGGAGGCCCTGGATGTGATCTTATGGGGAGGAAAAAGAAAAATTATGATGAACATCACCAGCGAGTAAATGAAGTCAGGTACATTATACAACCTTTTGCCAGAGATAGGATTTTAAATTAAGAAAAATCCTAACACTTTCAAGTGGATGCCAATGTATATTTAAGCCTTGTTTTGCTTTGTTACGCCTATATGCCTTTAAATGTCTGTTTACAGCACTTTCACACAGAAAGGTTTCAAAGGTAGACCAGTAAAGGGAACAACATGGGAAAGAGACTCATCATAGCAATTTTGCTGTAGCTGCCCTTTTATTTTCATTAGCTTTCAGAATTATACCTTTGATTTGTTTCCAGAAAAGCAACAGCATAAGAAGCTGCTGTTGACACAACTTTCTTAGATTCTGATGTTGCTTCTAGGTAGGGGTTTTTTTTAGTACTTCTGCGATTGGGCTTGGAGTTTCTTAAGGTATCTTTCAACATGCAAAAATACATCTATAATGTGAATGGATGAGTGTGGACCTTGCTGATTATAGTATCATGTCCTGAATGCAGCATTTTGTGCATTAGCCTGCATCACTAACAATTTGATTTTTGTCCTTGAGCAACTGGTTCTCATTTTCCTTTTCTGCTAGGTCAATGGCAAAAACCTGAAGGATTTGCGGCACAAGGATGCTGTGGAACTGTTCAGAAATGCAGGCTATGATGTGTCGCTGAGAATTCAGCGCAGGGTATGTATTACATGTTTCTTAAGGCTATTTCTAGCTCAGTTTAGACTGGTTTCTGTGATTGATAGCTCTCTTTCTTGACACAAAAGAATCATGTGTCCAGGAATTCAGTGTATATCGTGTATATAAATATTTTCTTTGAATTGTGGCCTTCTCTTATTGACCACAGCTCTAACAATCACTTACTAGTGATGAGGTGAGTTTGGAGAAGTCCCTGGGTGTTTGTTTTGCTGGAATTGTGTATTTTCTCACAGATGTCCTTTCTCAGAGGCAAAGGTTTGTCTGTGAGGACCAAATCTCAGATTCACCAGAGGCCAAAGTCTTACTGGAGACAAAAGTCCTGTTGTTTCAGAGGGGAACGCTCATGTTAGTGTTATGTGTGTAGCTTACCACTATGAGAAAAATGCTCAGGTGCTGGAGCATGTTGAAAGAGGGACAGCAAAGCTGATGGGAGATCTAGAGAGCAAGTCCCATGAGGAGTGGCTGAGGGAACTGAGGCTCTTCAGCCTGGAGAAAAGGAGGCTCAGTGACCTTATTACTTTCTACAACAACCTGGAGGTTGTAGTGATGTGGGTATCGGTCTCTTCTCCTAAGTAACAAATTATAGGATGAGAGGAAATTGCTTCAGATTGTGCCAGGGGAGGTTTAAGCTTAATATTAGGAAAAAATTTGTTCATCTGAAGGGTTGTCAGGCATTGGAATAGGCTGCCCTGAGAAGCAAACTTCCCATCCCTGGAGGTATTTAAAAGACTTGTGGATGTTGTACGGAGTGACATAGTTTAGTGGTGACTTGGCAGTGGTGGGTTAATAGTTGGACTTGGTGATCTTAAAGAGCTTTTCCAATCTGAATGATTCCATGCCATGTGGGCTGCTGTAGTTTAAATATACTGGCAGCATTTTGGATCTAGAAACAGGAATCCTTAATACACTGTTGTACTTTGAACGCTGATGGGTAGCACAGAAGTTGTCAAAGGAAATATTGATGAGCCTGAAACACGCTGGTGAGGAGGGGTGGGTTGAACCCCTGTTTCTGCTCCTTTAGCAAAGGATTATATCTTCTGGACTAGCATACAGATAAAATAGAGAAAGTGCTACCCTTTTCCTGGTAAAGCCCCCAGAAAATGGTGTGGTGGGAAGTCCCTTAAATGATGATGTGAGTTGTGTATGTCATTGCTGCTGCTGTGTGAGATGTTCCCTGCTTTAGCTGTTAAGAGTCCTGATTTACAAAGTAGCAGAGAAACATGAGGGTGCCTGGTAGTGACTGAGCATCCTTTGGTGAAGCTCAGTCCTTGCTCAGGAGTGTGCAGGTGCCTGGGGAAACCATCTTGCACATCCTCACAGAGCTGCCTGGTGCTGCCAGAGCTGGGGGCTCTCCTATGACTGGCTCTGACACAAATACTCATTTTTTTTCCTTACAGCTGCAGCCACAGAATGGCCCTGTGGGTCATCAAGGTGATGGAGAATCAGGTGGGCTTCCTCTAGCAGCCATTGTTGTGCCCGGCCTGGCGCTTGCGGCAGCAGTGGTCTGGATCTTGCTGAAGTATCGACAGCGGATGTGAGGAGCTCACATTTTGGATGTCACTGCATATTGTACACAGCTATGGTGTAATTTAAAGATAGAGAATCAACGATCTTATCACAGACTGATGTCACAGAGGATCATTGCCTATCATAAAGCTGCTGCTGCTGTTCTTTATGTATTGATTTTGTTGCAGAGTGGGTGGAAGTAGGGAGAGAAAGGGGAAGGGAGATGACTATGCTCCCATACAGAGTGGGATAGCTGTTTTTTTGACTAATCTGAGGAGGTTTTGCCGTCCCCCTCTGTTTTGCACCATGAACTTTCAAACACACTCATCTGTTCCATGTTTTAAAATGTGACTTTTGGTTAAAGGGAGTGGGGTTTGAGATGGTTTTAAATCAGAAACATTTACTAGAGGCTTTGCCTTGTGTCCACTGTATTTTTCTTGAAATCCCTAAATAAAGAGAAACAATATGGAGGAGATATTTTTTCCCATGGATTTGTTATTGGTTGTTGCTAAATAAATGCCTTAAGAAAAATGTATAAAATCCTGTCTGTGGTTTCACAGGTAAATCATCAGTGTAGCTGTAAAATTAACAATAATATGCAGTATTGGTGAGGTTTTCTACCAGTTCTGGAAAGATAGAAGACAGCATGCTGCTAGAAAAAGACTTTTTCAGAATGACTGCACAGGCTTGGACCAGAAGTGTAAGAGAAAGCTTTCCATAAACTGCGTACACAAGAGAGACTGAGATGTTCAGGAGGTGGACTGACAGGGTAAGACTCAGTGAGTAAAACCAAAGGGTGAGAATCTTGCTGTGGAAGTGCTTATTTACTATTAATTCAGCACGTTGCTGAATTTATCTGCAGGGTCTGATCTCCTTGCTGGGATTTGAGTAGTTCCAAATGCCACAACTGGCATGAGCATTGTGTGGTTAAGACCTGTTTTCTCTTGTCTCCAACAAATCAATATGTTTTGTTGTTTCTGTAGAAGAAAAGCAAAGTGCATGGTCTGGTCTGTATGGTGCCAAAGAGAATCACGTTTGCAATATATGCATAACTTATAAACAGACTTATATAAACAAACTTAAAACTGGTGTCTTGGTGCTTTACTTACCTCTGTTCTTTATTATTCTAGTAGAGCATTGCTGATGGTTGCGTGTTTGCTGTATTCCAGCTGTCTGCTGGATGGAGATTGAACCATTGCAACAGTAGTTGTACATGTCATTCCTAAATCACCATGGGGTTCCAGAGTGTGTAGAACACATAAAAACTTTGACCTATAAACTGCAGACAGTAAGAAGAAGGTCTGTCTGGGGTAAACCTTGTCTAAGCCTTTGGCTTAGAGTTGGCTTTCTCTGAGAGTCATGTAGAACAGGCTAGGAGGGTGAGGATTTGTAGGAGGTGGTTAATTTTGCTATTTTCCCACTAAAGTGCAAAGATAAAACACAGTCTATGGGTTTTTTGTTTGGTTTGGGTTTTGTTAACCTCTCAGCTTTGGGATTTTGAGACTGTTGAGACATGATTGAGGTCTGTGGTGTAGGCAGTCTGTTACAAGATGAGGGTTATATCCAATGCCCAGATAAATGCTATGACTTACTGAGCAAGAAATGGCTCTTCCAATGCATAGTGTTCCTTTGGATATCTTTTCACAGTTACTGAGTGATTTTGATGCCGCACCATTATCTTGATGTCTTTTCCAGAAGTCTGAATGGTAGTTTTTAGTCTGAGTTAGAACCATTCAGTCCTGAGGGTTCTCAGGAACACTTTTCTGTCTGCTGCCTTAAAACCAGTGTCTGAGGATCAGCAAACAATCCCTTTTCCAGTCCCCAACTGTCTCTGGTTCCACTTACTGACAAAATCCTTAAGGAAAATACACCTCGACCCTAAACTCTCCCCTGTGAGCTGTGGCTCAGGTTACTTTCTCTCAGCAGCTGGACTGTCTCCCTTAAACTTTGTGCATTTTCCAGTCTTCTCACTGCATGGTTTCAGTAGTCTTGAGTTTCATCTTTACTTGGAATGCTCTCTATAAATACAGTTTCTGTCATTGCAGAAGTAGTGAATTAAAGGAAACTCATGAGGACAGTTTGTAAATGCAAGTGATCAGAGAAACTTTTAGCTTCCATTGCAACTAAAATCTCTGTGTTTTGCTCAAAAGATAAATAGAAATCTTAAAGACAAACCTAAAAAGCATGCTTAGAAGGTTGGATTTTTAAGAACTTATTTACTATTAATGTTGTGGGCAGCTGAAACTTGAATCCCCATGTTTATCTCCCTTTCTTATCTGTACTCTTGACCTGCTATTGACCTTGTGAATTTACTGACCTGCTGAAGCCTGGATTTTCATATCCATAGCTGAAAGACAAATCCATTTGCTTTGACTTCCCATATGTTCTAGGCATTGTTGTCTCAGGAATTGTATGTGCTAATAATGCGTGACTTACCTGGAACAGCAAGAAAGAGCAGCCAGGCTTGACTGGAACATAGGAAGATGCACTATTGGCACTTTTTAATTAAAACAAACTGGAAAGGTGCTTTGCTTTCAGTTTGCCTTTAGCTTCTAGCAACTGGTTTGTTAGGCTTTTCTGTGCTAGATGAAAGAGGACTCTCGTAACTGATAGCCCCTCCCTGTGAAGGGATTTGTATATTGTACTTGCCTCACCTCTCACATTATTTTTAAGAAATGAACCCACCTAAGCCCTTTAAGATTCTCAGTGCAAGGTATTTTCTTTCTTGGAGTAGTTTCTGTGGTTTTCAGCACACTTTCCAGTGTTTCTGTATTGCATTGTGATCTTTGGATGTTAATAACTGTAATGCAAATAGAGTAGCAGTTCTGTTCCCTAAATTTCTTTGAATTTAGACTTCATAGATAGTTTTCAAGGTAGATTGCTGACATTAAGTGAAGCACATTAGAGTGTTAAGTGGGAAGTAATCTAAGATGGTTCAATGGTTACTTAACATTTATTAGGGTGGGAAGATCACAGAATCACAGAATTACTGAGGCTGGAAAAGACCTCTGAGCTCATCCAGCCCAGCCCATGGCGTATGATCACCACGTCAGCTAGATCATGGCACTAAGGGCCATGTCCAGTCTTCTCTTAAATACATCCAGGGATGGGGACTCCCATCATTTCCCTGGGCAGTCCATTCCGATATCTAACCATCCTTTCCGTGAGGAAGTGCTTCCTAATATCTAATCTAACCCTCCTGTGGCAGCTTCAGGCCCTGCCCTCTTGTCCTGTTGCTAGTTACTTGAGAGAAGAACCTGACTCCCATGTGTCTACAACTTTCATTCAGATGGTTGTAGAGAGTAAGGTCCCCCCTGAGTATCCTGTTCTTCAGGCTAAACAACCTCAGCTCCCTCAGCCTCTCCTCATCAGACTTTCCCTCCAGCCCCTTCGCCAGTGTTCTTCCTCCTCTGGACCTGCTCCAGCTCCTCAATCTCTTGAAGTGAGGGGCCAAGAACTGTCCTGAGTACTTGAGGGGAAGGCCTCACTAGTATTGAGTACAGGAATAGAATGATGTCCCTAGTCCTGCTAGCCACACTAATCCAAGCCAAGATGCCATTGGCCTTTGGTACCACCTGGGCACCCTGCTGGCTCCTGTTCAGCTGGTTGCAACCAGTACTGACAGTTCCCTCTCTGCCAGGCCACTTTCCAGCCGCTCATCTACAGTCTGTAGCTCTGCTGGGGGTTATTGTGGCCAAAATGGAGGATGCTCAGGTTCTTCAATCTAGAGTGATAGTGGTATTAGTATTCTGGTGTTAAAAATCATTAACAGGTGGTGAAATATTTGCTGTCTCACTTAAGGAAATAGGCTGTATGCAACACTTCAAATAGTGAGCTCACTGTTACCCCAGACCATCTGCATTCATTACTCCTCAGCATGTTTTAGTAAAATTCTAAATCACCTGAAGCAATAAAACACGGAAAGAAAGGGGATAAAATAATTGTCATGTTCAGCATTTTGCTCATTTCCTTCTTTCTGAATGCAGTAAATGCAGTACAAGGTTTGGGAGTTTGGTTTAGAAGTCTAATTTCCAAGGGTGAGTAGTGATCCATGATTACATGAGGTTTTTTAATTCTTCCATTGGATAAGCTTTCTGCAGCTCTGCTTACGCTCCTCCGCAGACTGACCAGCTGATGTACAAAAAGCTGATGACAGAGAGAATACCTTTGACTCTGAAATGCGCTTACACAAGGTAAGTGTTTGTGTGCTCTTGGCTTTGCCACTTTGGGGTTGTATGCTAACGGCACAGAAATCATGGTAGGAAGTAAGGCCAGAAACTCTTGGCAGAAGCAGAGTGGGTGTCAGAGGGACACATGGCAGAGGTGAGGTCTGTGTGGCACAGCAGTTCCTCCTCTCCACTGGAAGCCTTCTTGCAGAAACCAAGCAGCAGCGTGGGGCTCCTGAGTTGCAGCTGAGCTGCCACATGCCATATGGTTGAATTGCAGTTTGTCTGCCAGCCCAGCACGTGCAGCTGGCAGTTCTGCAAAAGAATTTCAGTCTTAGGTCTTTTTTTTTAAACTGCTTGAATTTTTTTCCCTAGCAGTGGTACCAGCTTTGCTGAGCTGTAAAGCACTGAAGAAGTGTTGCATAGACATCATCAAGGAATCTGATCAAACTCCTAACTTCCTTCTAGCAGTAAGTAAAAGGAGTGTTTTAATGTGTTGCAAAATTTTACAGCACAGTGGCTTACAAGCTCCATTGCATTTCATTCAGAGGCTGAAACTGGACTTGAGATACTCTTGTGTGAAGACACCTTCCCCATTCTGTATTTGAGTTCTCCCCAGTTCTGTCTGCCTGGCAAATTTTAATTGCCCTTCCTTTGAGCTGGTGGTATGTCCCATTTGGGGGACTAAAGCTGCGTGTAGAGTGTATACAATTGTAAAAATCTTAGTTGGGAAATACAGAGCACTGATCAGCTGAATGAGAATGTGCAGTTCTGAAGCTGGGATATGAAGCTGGAAAAGAAAACCAAGCACAATCCCGCATATGGACTTCTGAGACAAACAAAACAAAGCATAGTCAAAACGCTGTTTCAGGAAAACCAGTTTACTCTGCTCTTGCCATCTGTAAATGCTGTTTTAAATGCTGGTGTCAGAACTCATGTGCTGTTGTTCAAGGTGAACTCCTCAGAAGGGAGATGTGGGCTTTCTGTGAAAAAGACAAGTTCTGTGCTAAAAGATTGGCTGGAGAGGGAGAAAGGTTTGGACTGCCCTGAGGACTCAACAGTTAAAGGACAAAGTTGGGGCCGCCTTGTGGCACTGTTTGCGTGTGCCCCACTTTTCCCAAACCCAGGTTTATTTTTTGCTTAAAGCCAATATACCTTTAATTCTGAAGTGGTGAAAGACTCTTGCTCTCAGTGGCGTCTCCTGGAAGTGGGGGCAGTTGGCAGGAGGAGGATGGCAGAGGCTTGTCTCTCTTGCTTGTCAAATGCTAATGTGTTTTAAGAACACCGAACCGGAAACTATTCTCTAAAACTGGTTTGCTGTGGCCTTCTGATAGCTTTTCAATACTGAAGTACATTGCTTTTTTGCTGGGCCATCAGCAAAGCATACGTGACCTTTCTGCAGTCAGTTGTGAACAGTTTCTGCATGTCACTGGATTCTGCATGTGCTGGAGGGACGCAAG
The DNA here is from genome assembly GCA_013397515.1 of Upupa epops. Classification (NCBI taxonomy): domain Eukaryota; kingdom Metazoa; phylum Chordata; class Aves; order Bucerotiformes; family Upupidae; genus Upupa; species Upupa epops. The sequence goes on along the minus strand of VZRI01013903.1, from coordinate 48,901 downwards.
AAGTTTTTTAAGCCTGCGATGGAAACCAGAGAGTTAAGGCTGAATACAGGTTGGTGCCTATTCTCTGNAAGTTGGTGCCTTTTCTCTGAATTTAACTTTATTATCAGAAAGAGAGAGAAATGTGCATTTTTCTTGAGAGGAAGAGATCTCTACTTGTCCCTGCTGAAAGGCAGAGAGGGAGCTATCACCTATGGGCTAGGGAGGGCTTAGCAGAAGGGAAATTCTAAGTGCGCCCCGAAGCTGTCCTCATGAGATTCTTATTCAGAGATAAATTTGAACTGCTGGGGTTGGATTAGATGATCTTTTAAGGTTCCTTTCAACCCCTAACTTTCTGTGATTCTGTGACTTGCCTTTCCAAGGTATACCAGACACAAATACAGGCTGGGTGGGGAACAGAGGACTTGGGGTTGGCCCGGAAAGCCAGCCACATCCGGGGCTGCTTCAGGAGCAGCATGACCAGTATGTTGAGTGAGGGGATCCTCCCCCTCTATTCTGCTGTCATGAGACCCCATCTGGAGTACTGTGTCCACTTCTGGAGCCCCAACACAGAAAGGCTATTGAACTGTTGGAACGTGCCCAGAGGAGGGCCACGAGGATGATTGGAGGGCTGGAGCACCTCTCCTATNGGGGCTGGAACTGGATGATCTTTAAGGTCCTTTCCAATCTGAACCATTCTAGGAATTTCTGAATTCTGAGTACCTTCTGCTTGCATTAAACCTGAGGTGTTGGAAGTAGGATTCTTGTTTTGTGAACCCACAGGTAATGATGCGTTTCTGTCATTTAACTATTGCCATGGTAAATTCTTCCTGCTGCACAGTGTTTGTGTGGTTTAGTTCCTGTACTTTTCATGAGGGCACTTGATATGCCTTCTCTGAACAGTCCTTAAAGTGTGTACTAGAGTAGGGATGGAACAAATGAAGTAACACTGTGTACATGCAGAAGTGCCCCATCTATACAATCGGTGAGCATTAGTGATGCATCAGCGGTTGTTGTTTCCCATGATGGCAATGTCACATCAGTGCAGTCTTCTTACGAGCAAGCAGTGGCTCATCTAAATGCATGTGTTGATGGTTGTTGTTGTTGTGTAGGAAAGAGTCCAACAAATGTTCCTGGAAGTCAAGAAGCCTGAATGCTAAGAGGAATGTGGAGCAAGGAAAATAAGGGATTAATGCAAATGGCCTGTTGTTACAGATGGTAAGAGAGATGAGTCACGCTCGAATATACTAATAGCTGGTATTGATGAAGGAACTCTTTCTCAAACAGTCGTTTAGAGTTTAAGCTTCTCATTTGGGGCCTCCATGTTTATCCCCAGGGTTTAAAAACACAGACTGTTCAAGAGCTGATGCTCATAGCCACTCGTTCACAGCTGCTTGCACACATGGCTGCTTGGGCAGGGTCCCTAATCAACAAGATGATCTATGCCAGAATCAGTGACTGGCTCTATTGTTTTCTCTTGGTTGGGAGAATGCACGTCAATTATTGAAATAACCTTAAAAGAATCAGGAGAGGGCAGAAAAACGGAGGCCTTCAATGTTTTCCTTAGTGTATCTTCAGCTTTGGAAACCAGAATAAGTGTCACATTAGAAGTGTCTAGTTTTATATAACTGAGGAGGAAAATCTGTCAGTGGAGGTACCTGTGCTGAAGAGAAGGGGTATTCTTGCCTTTCACTTCTTTCACTGCCTGCTCTGCAGCTCCTCCCTTTTAGAAGAGCCCAGACCAGGTCTGGAGAACAGGTCTGATGAGGAGAGGCTGAGGGAACTGGGACAGACATAGTGTTTCAAGAGACAGTTTAGTGGCTAGAGGTTGCAGGGCAAACAGTTGAGATTTGATGGTCTTGAAGGTCTTTTCCAACCTTGATGATTCTGTGATTCTATGATTGTGTTTCTTTCAAAATGATAACAAAGCTTCCATAGAAGGGACAATTGGAAACTGAAGAACTGTGTCCAGACCTCATACAAATTTAAATAGACATAGCTGGACTCAGTGCTTGTTTAGAGTGTGGACTTTGAAAATCTTGTCTGAGTGGACAGTGTCACAGGTCTTTAGGCAGCTGTTCATAGACAGTGGCTATATTCTAGTATTCTGGTCTTTATTCAAATCCCAGCTGCTTTTTGATGTACAGAGCTTCTGTTGAAGTTCTGCCCCACCTCTGAATGAAGGGGATATTCACACACACATATAATGCTGCTGCAAAAGGCACAGTGCCTCAGATGCTTACAGCAGCTCCAGAAAAGGCAACTGCCCTGCCACAATGAAAATCTGCTGTCAAGTTATGAGGTGATTTGGCTGTGTCCCATAGTATAAGTGTCTGGCCACAGATCCTGCTACAGTAGTACACCTGTAATAGAGAATTCATGGAAGAATCACCCATATGAGGTGTATTTAGGTGCTTTTTTATCAATTTGTACAAGCCATAAATAGGTTCAGAAGATCTAGAGCTTTCAATACAGAGGTTGCTTCAAAGAGAGAGCTCTGAGCAACTCTTAATTGCTTCACTCCTCCGTAAGCATCAGTTTTTCTTCTTCAGTCACCAACTCAAGTTTCCACAGAATCACAGAATTGTCAGAGTTGGAAGGGATCTCAAGAGATCATCAAGTTCAACCGTCTGGTCCAGTCAGTGCACAGTTACTACTGTTCTAGGAGGGGTTTTGGGCAGTCCAACAGCCCAATGCTTGTGTTGTGATTCCATTGCTACCAGTTCTGTCTGGGTGGATCCATCAGACATCACTGGGGCATTCTCAGAAGGGATGGTGGATTCAATCCTGGGGCAAGTAGCTACTATTTGGATAGAAGGTTTTGTTATCTTCCTTACCTTCTCTAGTGCAGGCAGGGCATTGAGCCCCTTCCCACTAGCAGACAGTGCCCTGCTCTATGGCAGCAGGACCAGTCCCTCTTCCCTCTGCAACAGCTGAAATAGGAGTTAGAGGGATCACTGCAGGTTGCAGGTTCCAGCCTTTTAAGATCCCCACAGAAGCTTCTATCAGTCTCTCCTGAGAGCTGCTGGGGTCTGCAGGGGATTCAGCATCTCCTTTGCTGGTTCCCTCCTCAGGAGGCAGTTCAGGGTCCCTTGGTGCCTGGAGTTGCTACAAACTGCAGCGGAGCTGGGGCTTCTCTCAGCAACCAGGATAAAAAGTAAGACTTTCTGTTTTTTAGATTCCTCCTGATGCCTCTTTGAGCATCATAGGATGTCTTCTGTGCTCTTGTCCTCCGGAGCAGAAGCTGATCTGAAGAGATGGTGTCATTCTTGGTTTAGATGCCAAAAAAAAGCTGCTTTAACTCTCAAGTGTTTTTGCTGATTGTTGCCGATGAATGAGTGAACCCAAAAGAGTCCTTCTGGGAGGCACTGAGTTTCCTTTAAAGAGACTCTTCTGGGCAGCTGCTGGTGCTCAGCACGTTGTTTTTTTGTGATTCCCACAAGCTCTGAAATTGTGTTGCAGTCAAAACCAACCCTTTACAGGTGGCAGCATCCAGGAAAATTCAGGAAGGAGTGATGTAATAACGTTGCAGTGAAGCAAGTGGAAGAGCTCTCAACAGCCTTCTGGGACAAATGAATAAAGTTATAGTAGCCCTGTAGTGCTGGGGGAGCAGTTATCCCTTAGATCGAGTTATTTCTATGGATCACTAATTAGAATCATAGAATCATTGAGGTTGAAAAAGATCCTTGGGATCATCAAGTCCAATCATCAACCCAACTCTACAAAGTTCACCTAATCAGTGGTGGTCTAACAGTTCCTTTCCATTTCCTGCTGGTTCTACTCTTGTATCTTGTTCAGAATTGGCAGATAAGGTTCTTTTGTGCACAAAATGTCCTCTCATTTCCTTGTCTTCATCATTCCCTCTTTCAAGCATCAACAGTTGTGGCAACAGGCAGATTGCAGGTGAAAAGGCAGCTGGCAGACTTCCTAATGGGCAGAAACACAAGCTGGAGCCTCTTCTGAATCCAACACAGGCTGGAGCCCCTCCTGAATACAACAGTGTATGGCTAGAGACACGGTAGCAGTGTGTTTTGAGCTCGCAGGGTAGCTGGATTTAATGAGTGAGAGAGAGCTCGTGCTAAATCTCACATGGGAGCTGAATGACGTGATGCAATGCAAATGCACAAAATGGAGCTGAAGGCTTGAAAATGGCCTTCCTTATTTATTTATTTGTTTCCCAGACAAAAAACCAGTAAAATACAGTCTGGGCTGCAAAACTGGGACTGAATGAGCTGGCTAGTAGCTTGTGGATTACTTCAAGAAGGAGGAAAAATGGACATCACGGTTGCTTCTCTTACCTGGCTTTAGTGCAATGCCCTTCTTTTAGCCTGGCAAGGGAGGTGTCCCTGACCACAGCAGGGCGGTTGGAACCAGATGATGTCCAAGGTCCCTTCCAGCCTAAACCATCCTATGATTTGAAGTTTTCCACAAATGAGAGAGGAAGAAGGGGAAGAAACTAAGTTTGACAGATATAGACACTAGAGCCACACGGTTTGCCTATGTTAGGAGAGAGATGTGGTTTTTAAAAGAGCGAAGTAAACAACAGGAATTCTGAGCAGGAAAACACTTTTTAAAAATATAAATGATTTTACTGAAAAGTGCTTTCGGGGTTGTTGTAGTTTGAGCCTGCTTGGGCTTTTGTTAATGGGGAAGAGAGTTACTGGCACTATCCTGGTAAGAAACTTTGAGAAGACAGAAGGTCCCCCCCAGCTCCTGTTATTCCACCACCTCTGGAAATTTGAACTAATTAGTTCCTCTGCAAATAAACGTGGTTTTGGGGAGGGGAAAACCTGTGGGACAAGTTTTGTGTTAGTTTGGGGGTTTTGTTTTGGGAGAAGCCATGTAGTCACTGGGTTGAGCACACTGTGATGGCTGTTTTACCCTGGGAGCATGGTAATGGATGAGTGAGTCTGTGGATTGCCCAGAGCTCAGCAGACTACAAAACTGGGGCGAAGTGCATAGAAGAGGAAAGTCCTGTTTGTAATCTGCAGAGAACAACACGCTGGAGCAGAGGACTGGCAATGAGGACAGGGGAGTGGGTGACTTATCCTGAAAGGAACCATTGGTCCTGAGGAAGGGAGCTGTTAGGTGCTGGCATGACCTACAGCCCATGGAAAAGCCCCACACTAGATGGAGGAAGCTCATGGAGGACTTGTCTCTTGTGTTGTGGGGAGAATGCTACGGTGCCCCAGGAAAAAGGATTGCTCAGGGAGTTTATTGTCCTGAGGGAAAGGACATGCTGTGTCCAGGCATGTAAGAACTATGTGATTGCTCTGGCTCTGTTTTGGTCCCAGGATTATTCTGTTGTTTGAATTCATAGCACCATAGAATGTACTGGGTTGGAAGGCACCTCCCAAGGCTGTCTAGTCCAACCCCCCTACAACAAGCAGAGACATGTCTGACTAGAACAGATTGTCCAGAGCCCCTTCAAGTCTGACCTTGAAGGCACCAGAATGGGGCCTCCACCACCTCTCTGGGCTACCTGTTTCATGAATACACCACTGTAAGATGAAAGACTTTTTTCCTGATGTCTAAATCTCCCCTTTTCCAGCTAAAACCATGACCCCTCATCCCCTTGATCCCTGCCCTTGTGACCAAACTTTCCTGACTGGAAAGGGTAGGAAAGGTTGCCCTAAGGTCCCGTGAGAGCCTTCTCCTCTTGAGGCTGAACAACCCCAACTCTCTTAGCCTGTCCTCGTAAGAGAGGTGCTCCAGCCCTCTAAGCATTTAACAATGTTGTTTTTTTTCTCCAAATCAAGTCTGTTCCTTTTAGCTCATGACTCACAAGTGGAAGTGAGCTCTCCCTGCCCTTGGTTCATTAGCACTTTTGCTACTTAGAGTCTGTCCCAGGTCAGGCCAGCATGGCCAACCAGCTACAGAGGTGTATCTAAAATAAACAAAACTTCAATAAATCCTTCAGCTACACAAAGTGAACAGACCTGGGCACCTGAAGTAATGTGTTAATAAATACAGTTTTATCAAATATGTGACGGCTTCAATCCGTTTGATGTTTCCCTTCTGTGGAGACAGCTTATGAATCAGACGTGGTGTTGAGGAACTTGTGAATTGTAAAGTCTTCTCATGACCCAAAGTAAATATCAAAGGTGCAGAACACTTATGTCACTTGGGTGGTCTGGAGGAGCAACATGAGCTGAGTTAGAACTGTGTTGCTAGAAGGCAAAACATCCATGGCTGTGTCCTCTGCTCTTGCTGACTTTGACTTTCTACCTAATTGGGAGAGGCTTTCTCCTGTCAGCTCTGGGCTGGCTTTTTTTTTCAGCAAACAGAAGAGGCTTCAGATACTCAGGCTGAGCAAAGGGCATCTGATACAAAGATTTTATCCTCTAGCCTCACAGGTTTTCTCTGAGAGAAGTGGAAGTTTCCTAGGGTACCGAGAGTTTTAACATCTGGTCTTTTAGCTTCTCACTGCTATCAACACAGACTTCATGCCAGGGATAAATCCATCAGCCCTGATGCTGACTTTTGAGAGAGAAGTGTCCTCCCCATCCTGGGCAGGGACAGTTGCAGTCTGCAGACATCAGTCAGAAGTTGGGCTGTGTCTGTGTGAATGAGGGATATGGGAAGATGATGGAAAATGGTATTGTGCTTGTGCTGCTAGTGGAACACCCTCCAGAGAACACGCTGTACTCGCCACAAGCACAGCACAGAAGGTTTCCTACTGAGCCTATGCATTTTCTCCTTTCACCGGAGAAACTGGTATGACTCAACGGGAATAGGAGGCTTCAGGTGCACGGGCCATGGTAACCCTAAGACCCACATATGACTGATGCTTTACTGACTCTGTGTGAAAAACCGAAGTATGCTTGGGGCCAGGCACAACAGAAGGATGGGACTGGTAGGAGTGAAAGAGAAGATGCTGGTTTTCATACAGCTTGGTCTCACCTAGTCAGACACTGTGTCTAGTATGACTCTTGCTGAGTACATTGAAAGATGAGATTACCAAAACATTTTGGCCCTGTAACTCTTCCAGTAAAGCACAGGTCACAGAAAAGTGGAGCTTCAAGGCAGGGAAAGTGTCAGGACACATGTATGTACCATGCAGTGCCAGGACATGTCTGTCCATAGTAGTGCCGAGTGGATGGAGGTGCCACTGTGCACATGTGAAGCATGTCTTTGGCTGCACCTTGATTGCCGTAGCTTCATCCTATATCTCTTTCCTGGATCCTCACCTCTAGCCTATCCTCTATGCTTAAAGCCATAGATTGCCGCTGCTCTGTGCCCATAAAGAAGCTGTGGTCTTGAGTGGATCTCTGTAACCTCAGGTACTCTGCTGGATGGTAGTTTGGAACTATCCTGCTTTCTGGATGCTCTCTCTCTCTCTCCCAGTTTCTGACAGGTGTGGTGAGGCAACACAGGGCAGTTTACAGGAACTCTGCAGACTACATTGTGTTGTGGATTCCTTAGTTGTTATAGAAATGATGGGTTTCTTTTTTCCCTGTAGTCCCAGGGGAGTTAAACTCATCTTTGGCCAGTGATGAGTATGTAACAAGGGACGTGGGAATGGCCCCGATGAGAACATGTTTGGAATGGAAGGCAGGGTTATTCTGTGCTGTAACACCCTATGCATCACTAAAGAGACCTGATATGTGATAGTCCTCACTCCTGTGAGTTGTTACCTGTGCATATTGTCACAAACAGCTGAACTGGTCTCTCAGCTGCTGGAGTCGGGACACATTTCCATGTTGAATGAGTTTAACAGAGTGCCAGGGACAGGGGATACCACTAAGTGTTGTTTAAGAAGCTTTCTTGAAATCAACATTTTTTTTGAGTCTGGCTTGAGAATCTCTCTTTTCGTCCCAGAGGTGTGATTAGCAGATTGGTTTCCAAAGCAGTGCAGTTCAATAGAATGGGACACATCTGACCTGTGTCTGATTTCATCGGGGATCTCAGCAACAGCTACGGATAAGGCCAGGCTGACTTCTGTTAGCATGCCAAGATCTCAAGAGCCCCTGTGAGGTATGCCCAGAATACAAAGCAGAGCCAACCCCATGTGTTGATTAGTGTGGCAGCTTCTTCAGTGGGAGAGAGGGTGTGTGTGTGTGTGTGACTTGGTGGTTAAGGTGGAGTTGTGCTGCTTACATTTCTAAGGATGAATTCATTGAGGCCTTGATGAGACTAGGATGCTTTTAAGCTGGGGAAGGAGAAGATTGAGCACCTGCTGGAATTTAATTTTGCACCATTTCCTTTCTTTATAACAACAGCTGCTCTGCTGCACTGTGGTTTTAGTAGAACCTGGCTTTTTCAGCCAAGGGGCTAGTCAGTGGGGTTTTTGTGGAAGGGGAGGGGGAGAATACTTCCCACTCAGTCACAGCAGGATTGACCAAAAGAAGCAAATGCCCTTCTTCTCCGGAGTGTCTTCATGGATAATGGGGAACAGGTAAAGGGCTTTGTAGTGAGTGAGAGTAATAATGCATTCAACTCTTGTCAGTACCTGAGTTTTGAATCCATATGTTTATCTGTGTGTACATGAACGTACACCCATATGAAACCCTGAATACCTTTGGACAAATGTCCATGCCAATATTTTCAGATTCAGAAGAATTCCCACTGGGGATAGTCGAGATCTACACCGATTATTTTACCCCTCAGCTGGTTTCAGTCTCTGTGTTGGATCGAACTTGCTCCCTAATATTCTGATGATGTATTGGACCTACAGCCTCACCATCCTTGAGTGCTAAAATTGGTACTGTGTCCGGCATCTCACAGATGATCATTCTGTGACAGGATGGGAAGGCCTGATGAATTTGGGTCATGTTCTTCTCCTTCCTTACGCTGCACCCAGTCAGCTCAACATAGCAGATCTTCCCATTGTATCTTTTAAAATTAATTTTCTTCTATTTTCTGCCTGTTTAGGCTGTACACTTGGCTTAGTTTCTCCATGGTGCTTTCAGTGTCATGGAATTACAGAATCATTTGGGCTGGAAAAGTCTCTTAAGATTATCAAGTTCAACCACATACTTTACTAAGTCCTCTCTCAGACCCACCACTAAACCTTGTTTCCTGGCACCACATCTACGTGGCTTCTGAACACCTCCAGGGATGGTGGCTCAACCCCCTCCCTGGGCAGCCTCTTTCCAAGGCCTGACAACCCCTTCAGTGAAAAACTTTTCTTAAGAGCAAATCTAACCCTCCCCTGGTGCAGCTTGAGGCCCTGCCCTCTTGTTCTGTCACCAGTTGCTTGTAAGAAGAGATCAGCACCATCTTTCTACATCATCCTTTCAGGTAGTTGTAGAGAGTGATAAGGTGTCCCATCAGTGTCCTCTTTTCCAGATTAAACAGCCCCAGTTGCCTCAGCCACTCCTCACAAAACCTGTGCTCCAGACCCTTCACTACCTATTTGTCCTTCTCTGAGCCTGCTCCAGCACCTCAATGTCCCTCTTGGCACCACTGTGGTGCCCAAAACTGCACCAAATACTTGAGGTGGAGCCTTACAGGAGGAGCTCCTGTTCATTCAGCTGTCAACAAGCACCCCCAGGTCCTTTCTGTCCAGCACCTTTCCAGCCACTCCTCCCCAAGCCTGTAGCATTGTTTGGGGTTGTTGTGGCCCAAATAGAGGACCCAGCACTTAGCCAAGAATATGCCCTTGTCCTACAGCAGAGCCTTGCATGACTTAGCCTTGGTGCTTTGGCACTGGGACAACTGCATCAGGTTTGTTAGCCAGGGAGCAACATTTCCCCTTGGCATAAATACATCAACTGCAGTCTTTGTTGCTTCACCCTTAAGGAGTTGTGTCCCAGGTACTAGCAGACTGATGTATCTGCAAGCTGGGTCTCTCTGCCCATAGTTCTGATCTGCTACTTGGGCAAATCATAGCCAAGAGAGACTTTGTGCTGGTCTGTTACTGCCTGCCAGCCATTTTCATTGGTTGCATTTAGTGGTGAGCAGGAAGACAATGCAGGACACAGCATTTGAGCCTGTATCCCATAAGGCCTGTTTTCATGGAGAACACACAAGTAGTGCTGCTGCAGTGCTGTAACTGGTGTGTTTAGCAGTTGAAGAGTACCAGAAGCAGCTGCCATTCCCGTGGCTGCTTTGACATGTTTTGCTTTCCGGATCAGCAAGGGCTGCCCATTCAACTATATCATTTTGAAATCAAATTGATTCATTTTTCCACCATTTTTTTATCACATCTGGAAATGAAAAGTAATTCTACTAGCAGCCAGATCAGTTCCCCACTGCTCATCAGATAACAGATAACAAATAGGAACTGCAGTTATTAGTGTTTAAGTCATACTGATAATGGAGCTTGAGGACATGGTTTAGCGGTGGGCTTAGTAGAGTAGATAAACAGTTGGAGTCTGTGATCTTAAAGATGTTTTCTAGCCTACGTGATTCTATGTCTCCATGAACTCCTCAGGCAGTATTTCCTCTTGGATTACTTCTCTTGCAAGAAGAAGCTGTGAGGAAAATGGATAAGACTGAGAAGCAGAGGAGCTGAAGGGTATTGTCTGGTCCTGTTGGTAAGCAGAGCTGATACTAGATATCATCTCTATTACATAATAGATAGTAAAGGCTGTTCTGTCCTTTGGACTTCTTACTCCAGGATGCTGTTACAGGCCCTGTGGGACCCCCATCAGCCTGTCTCCTACTCATCAAATTCTACTCCAAAAGAGGATTTGTTCATCTCCTTTTGTCTTGCAACAGTATTGTTGCTTTTTGCTGCTGTTACCCACATCTGATGGGTGGGATAGGGAACAGGAAAGGAAGAGAGGTGCTGGTCTGAAGGTGATACACCCCTGGTGGGAGAAAAGGAGATGGCTGTGATGGGGTTGGGACCCTCATTAAGTCCACAGCCACATCAAATACGTAAGTGCAGTCTGGATGTAGCTGGTATCCTTGGAGCCTTAGCATAAGGACAGCCTGAAGTACAGTGATGCTAAGGTTTTGCTCTGTACTCTGGAGTGCTGATGTCACTGCAACCAAAGTGCATGTGAAATCGAGGTAGCAGATGTTACCTGTTTTAGGGATAACAGGGTTATGCTGTGATAGCAGATGAAAGAACAAATGGCATAATTTAAGTCCTTAAGTTCTTGTAGATGAGATTTATGAGATGGAAAGATACAACCCTCACGTCACAGTAAGGCGCGCTGTAATCTTAGCTTTAACAGGACAATCAAAATGTAAATTATAAAGCACAGAAGAAAAATTCCACTGTACGAATAGGGGCATCAAATCTGAGAAGCTGGAAGATTTTGTTATCTAAATCTATTATCGTCCTCCCAAGTGTTGCCTTATACTTACCCTGCCTCTGTGCCAACACTGCTAAGGCTGTATTTTGCTTTTCAATAAGGAGCAATCTTCTAAGTAATAATCAGGCAAGAACTTTGATGCCAGAAATGCGTGTCCTTCAGACTGACACCTTTACCTTAATTTGGAGCTGGAGATCCTTCCTGGCTGTTATTTTAGACATGAGAATTACTGTTTTTAGACACTGTGATTTGATGACTGCTGAGCAAAGACGCAGGGAAGGACACAGCACACACTGTGCATTTTTAGAAGAGATGGAGAAAGAGAAATGGAATTTCTTTGTGGAATAAAGTAACCAGAGACAGGTGGAGTAAGATGGGACCTGTGCACAGCTAAAGCAAGTGGTCTGCCAGCATTTGAAAATGATGCAAAGAACCAAAGATGTGTGTCTGTAAGTGCATGGGGGGAGTGCAAGGCTGAGAGAGAAGGTGCCAGCGGAGACACTGCTGGAGCAAGGCAGAGAGGTCACTGTGAGGACAAGCCTGCTGTAGGTTTTTGCTTTGTTGGCAGAATTAGGACCTTGTGTATGTTTGTGTGAGCCAGCAGGACTGTACCTGCACAGCATTTTTACTGACACAATGATTTTAATGATTTTTTTCCTAGTAGGAACATGGATAGGCCCTCTATTACCAAATTGCTTAGGTAGGGTAGGCAACACAGGGAGAATGATGCTATGTGTTGGTTTGGGTTTTTTAACATTTTATTTAAGGTCTTTAATGAGGAAGAATCACAGAATCATAGGTTGGAAGGCACCTCCACAGGTCATCCAGACCAACCTCCCTGCAACAAGCAAGGCCAGCACTCCCTAGAACAGATTGCCCAGAGGCCCATCCAGCCTGACGTTGAATGGCTCCAAGGATGGGGTCTCCACCACCACTCTGGGCAGCCTGCTCCAGGGATCCCCCACNGGCAGCCTGTTCCAAGGATCCCCCACCCTCAGATTAAACAACTTTTTTGTCATGTCTGACTAAAATCTCCCCTTTTCCAGCTTCAAACCACTACTCCTTGTCCTCTTGATCCCTGCCCTAATGACCAGTCTTCCCCAGCCTTCTGACAATCCCCTTTCAGGGACTGCAGGGTTGCTCTAAGGTCTGCCAAGAGCCTTCTCCTCTCCAGGCTGGACAACCCCAATTATCTCAGTCTGTCCCCAGAGCAGAGGTGCTC
>VZRI01013903.1:0-28004 GCA_013397515.1 Upupa epops | reverse complement strand
CCTGTGCCGTGCAGAGATGCATCCAGCCAGCAGAGGACGGGGTAGGTCCTCCCGGCTGTCAGTTAGGAGGGGCTGCCCAGCTCGGAAAGAGCTGATGCCGAAATAAGGACTGATCCTGACGGAGAGCAGAGCAGGCAGCGCCGACCCCACACCCTGCCTAGAAGCGTCGCCCGTTCAGCATCTTCCTGCCTCTAGCCGCGGTGCCGGCGAATCCCACGCAATCTCCCGCAGACAGCTGCCCACTAACTTGGGCGCCGAAGCCAGGGCTGCCGGCACGGCCGTGGGCACGATGGGGGTTGCAGCATCTTCGCTTCGCAGCGGGGGCAGCCAGCCCCTTCCTCTTCCTCCTCCCGCCGCCGAGCCCCGCGCTGGAACCTCTCAGGCACAGCCTGTGCACCATGTCCTGCCAGGGGCCCAGGGCCCTCGACGGAGCCACTGAGCTCCCGGCGGGCTCGGGCTCCAGCTCCGGAGGGTTCCAGCGCCCCGAGGGTTCCAGCTCTACTGACGGCTGCTGGCAGGCTTCAGCACCGCGGACAGCTCCAGGCAGGCTCCCGCTCCCGGAGGACTCCAGCTCCACCGCCAGATCCCGTGGGACCCGGGCGCGGGGCTCTGCCCGCCCAAGGGACACCCCTTCCCCGGCTCCGGCTGTGCCCCGGCGCTCAGGGTACTCTGTTCTGCTGGCAGCCTTCTCCGTAGCAGCATCTCGCTTTTCCGAGAAGGCCGCCGAGGGATCCGCACCAATACTCTTCCACCTGCCTCTCTCACGGTGCCGGAATAGGGTTTATCTTTGGACTTAGAGACTGTTTGTCGTCTGTGGATTGGGATTTATGAGCTTGGATAGAACGTGGTCACAGTAGTGTATGAGCCCACAGACTCTGAGGTGTACTACAGAGTTAGAAAGAAACCTTGGATGTGTCGTGCTGTGGAGGGATAAAATAAACCCAGCCCAAGCCTTCCTACCTCCCTCCAACCAACTTTATCTCCCTCTCCTGCTGTGAGAAATTCTTTTTTTCCTCCTCCTTCTATGCTCCTTCCTTCAGGGACTGTAAGATGAGGCATCTCCTATCTGGTTCAGGGTAAAAGCATACCCCGGGGGCAGCACCACACATCTGTCAGGGGACTGAAAGGTTTTAATCCATCCTCTACTGCAATCAACAATGGCAAATGAACCAGTGATTCTGAATGTTTATGACATGGTGAGTAGGAAACAGTACTGGTTTGGGGGGGAGGTGCAGTGGGACTGTTAGGAATTTGTGTTCAGAGGCAAGTAGTGTCTGAAGAGAAACCAAGCACAGATCCCCAGAAAGGTTGGTCCCCACCCCAAAAATTCATCACCCAAGCATTTAATACTCTGTCTGTCAGAGGTTATGTCTACCCCAGCTTTTTTCTTTGAAATATTAACATATTAGGTCACACTACAGGTAAATCAGTGCCTGATTTTCTTTCAGGAGCAGCACTCTGTGTGTGTCTGTGTGCATGTACTTTTTAATTTCCAATGTCCCACTTAAGGAAGGAGGTGTGATCACCTCTTTTTTTGTTGGAGATAATTGTCCTTTAATTTTGAGTGAACAAGCACTGCTAGACTCTGTGGAAGAGGTCAGGATTTCATTCAAGGAGAAGAAACAACAGTAGAATTGCAGTAAGGACATAGTTTCTAGGCTAATAATCTGGATCACTCCCTCATATGCATAGAATAGTAGGTAATAAGTTTCTGTGAAGGTTAATTGCAGTAACAGGAGTAACAAATTGAACTGGTGAAGTTTGAGCACAGGGGCATGTTATGTGACAACATTTCCCCAAAGATCACATTGTAGCAAGTGGCTTTCCCTCTTCTCTTGCAAGGGGAAATCTGTGCTAGCAAATCAGAAGATCCAAATCCTAGCCCCAAAAAAGGAATGTCTGGCACACTCTGTTTTGCTTTCAGGTCTGGCAGAAGCTTAGGAGAGGAGCATTTTGATGATTATTTATGAGTTTTGTTTATGATCCACTGATCAAGTAGTTTCTGGATCTTTCAAACATTTAGTGAACTTTGCTGAGGAAATACAGCTTATGAGGCTCAGGTACTGATTGAGCTTTAAATATCTACACCTTTGAGAGAGTGATTTAATGCTGGGACTCAATCTTAGAGGTCTTCTGCAACCTAAATGATTCTAATTCTATGGCATGCATTTGCTTTTTGTCATCAAGCAGTGACAACTTTCAATGGAAAACCCACAGAATAGTGTGGGTTTCCCTGTTGTGGGAATCCAGAGAATAGACACCAAAGGGTTTAAGAGTAGGTTGCTGTAAATGTCAAACCACTTCTTATTACAAAGACTAAGTGATCTTTTGTTGACTAAAAAGCTGGGCTGTTTTCCAGGGGATAAGGGAATGGTAAAGGCTGTTTAAGTAGGACTGTACCTGTATTGAAGGGCAACCTGAAAAACACAATTACAGTGGCTTGAGACTGTCTTTTCCAAAGTTGTTATTAGTAAAATTAAACAATTCAGTGTAAATTCCTTTCTTAGAATTTGATCTGGAGTGTTTAATGAGTGATTGTTTAGCAGCCTAAGCAGTGAACTGTTCTCAGGTTGTTCTTCAATCAAAAGGTCTGGTGACCCAAGCAGGTTGTGGCTAGTAATTAGTAACAAGGGACTAGCATTTCAAATGCACACACACAAGTTCTCATGGATACTCTGAGGAATATAAAGGGGCTATGTTGCCCTTTTATTATATCCATTGTCTTCCTTGCAGCTTGTTCCATTTGTGCTGCAGCAGTTGTGGTCTGATCTTTCTTCTCTCAGCTACTGTTGAGCTGTCCCAAATCAGTGAATATTTTACTTCTGAGCTGAAGAGGTTGGAATACTGGATGGACACGGTCTTTGCCTTTTTTGTGTGTGACTGGCAGGAAAGATGAAGCCAAAAGGATTTATACGAGAAGGATTTGCTGTTCATAGTCACTGAGATGGACACCCAAACATAGTGAACTGAATTGAGGTAATTAGTTTAATTCAGACTGAGTAATTTTTGCTGCATAGCAAGCCACAAAAATGTTCCTGCGTGAACACTTCATTCCATGGGTTAACCACTTTGAACATAGAAACCATTCTATTTTCATATAGCATCTGTTTGACTACCACTGAGTCACTTCTAGTTCAAGTCCTACATTATGATTATTGAGGCTACATGCTTCTCCATTGCTGCTAGGTGTTTGGAATGGAGCCATGCAAAATCTACACTTGGTTACAGTGTGGTGGGGAATTGCGGGGGAACTGGGAAATGAGCACAATTGCTTGAATGACTGCTGGAAAACTAGCCTCAATGGGGAAAAAAAAGACAGCTGGGGATAACAATTAACTAGATGTAAAGCTCTGCTTTCCTGACAAGGAGCATGACCCCTATATGGCATCTGGAAGCACTTACACTGCAGGAAATCTTACCCCAAGGGCAGCAGTTCAATTATGGGCTTTGTGCAGCCATGAAACACCCACTCAGTGTGGACTTGTGTATCAAAGATTATAGCCATTTATCGTTTTACCCATTGGATATGCACCAGGATTCTTTAAGCAAAAAGTGCTTCTATTTAATGAGGTGTTTTACACAAATAGCTGGAGCGGCTTGATGTATTCATAGACTTATTTTCTTCCACATAAAAGAACTGAGTGAAAATCACTGCCTGTTCCAAAAGCAAATTCACTCATCCCTAGCACACAGGGAGGTTCTAAGCTGTTTTTTCTGTTGCTAAAGAGCTTCTGTACATCTCTAAACTTTCAAAACAGTGCAGGAGTACTTTGCTGCTCAACCAGGACATATTAAAGAGTGAATACACAGGATGCTGAACTTTAAGATGTAAATGTGAACACAGAATAACAACATGGATCAGGGGGTTGGTCAAGGTTGAATCTTTCCTAATCTGAATCCAAATCTCACATGAACTTACTCTAGGCCAACAGTTGTTTGAAGACTTATATGACATAATTTCTTCTGGTCAGTCAATTGTCACTTTGTCCTCAGAGTGATAAATAAAATTCCCCTTCCATAGCTGGTTATTTTTGATCAGACCTTATGTGGATCAGCTAGAACATCATTCTGCTTTCTCATTGTTTTAAGGCACTGTGGCTGACTGTGGAAGAGGTGATTTAATCACTGTGCATTAATAAATGTAACACAAGAGTAACTGTATTTATTGCCTAGGTTGAAGTCTTTAACAAGCAAGCTAAACACATGCCACTAAAAATAGTTTGCTTGGAGGAGATTCAAGCCGGGGGCTCTCAAAATATTTTCAGCTTATTGCATAGCACACTCAGACTATCTAATTAGAAGCAAAGATATTCCTATCACTGCAGTCCTTCTTTCATTCTGGATATGGTTGTCCTGAATTTCCATTGTCTTTGTAGCTGACAACATACAACAGACAATTTGATCCATTGGTATTTTTGCTTACTGTTCATACTGGGGAAAATGAGAGTCCTGGGCAGCAGGAAGCCAGGGAGCAATGATGTAGGGTCCATTTGGATGAGGGGGGTGAGTCTTTTTCTCAACGTTGTCCCAGTGATATTCCATTGATTGCACTGGTATTACTTGTAATCCTTTCTGGACTGAATGAGAAATAAGATTCAGGTCAGTGTAGATGCACCAGCTCAGAGATTTTTCCCTGGCTCTAACTCCATAGCGGTAGCCAGAATGTAATTAGTTTTAATGGTCACTGAATCACAGAATGAGGGAGGTTCGAAGGGACCTCTGGAGATCACCTAGTCCAGTGGCCCTGCTAAATCAGGTTCAACTAGAGTAGGTTGCACAGGACCACTCCGCAGGCAGGTTTTGACTGTCTCCAGAGAGGGAGACTCCGGAGACTCTCTGGGAGCCTGTTCCAGGGCTCTGACATCCTCAAAGTGAAAAGATTTCATCACGTTCAGATGAAATGTCCTGTGTTCTAATTTTTGTCCATTGCTCCTTGCCCTGTCACTCAGCACCTAGCCCCACCCCCGTGACATCCACTCTGTAGAAATTTATATGCATCAATAAGATCCCCCCTCAGTCTTCTCTTCTCCAGGCTAAATATGCCCATGTCTCTCAGCCTTTCCTTGTAAGAGAGATACTCCAGTCCCCTGATCATCTTATTGGCTCTGTGCTGGACTATCTCCCATAGTTCTTGTCTCTCTTGAACTGGGGAGTCCAGAAGTGGAAACAAAACTGCAGATGTGGCCTCATAAGGTCAGAGTAGAGGGAGACGATAACTTCTCTTGTTCTGCTGACCACACTCTTCTTCATGGACCCCAAGATAATATTGGACTTCTTGGCTGCAAGGACACATTGCTGGCTCATAGTTAACTTGGTATCAATCAGTACTGCTCTGCAGAGCTGCTTTCCAGCAGGTCAACCCTGGAAACCAATTTAATTAGGTTCCTTTCTGCTCAGCTCTCCAGCCTGTTCAGGTCTTGCTAAGTGGCAGCAGAGACTTCTCATGCATCAGCCATTCCTCTTGGTTTTGTATCACTGGCAAACTTGCTGGGGTTACATTCTGTCCCTTCATCCAGGTCATTCTGAATATATTGAACAGGACTAGACTCAGTAACAACCCCTGGGAAAAAACACCACTTGTTAGGGACCTCCAATGAGACTGTGACCCTAATCACAACCCTCTGAACTGCATCTTCCATCCAGTTCTCAATCTTTCCCACTGCCCATTCGTCTAACCCACACTTCCTAAGCTTGTCTATGAGGATGCTGTTGGAGACAGCACGGAAAGCCCTCCTGAAGTCAAGGTACACGAAGTCCCCTCCCCTCATCCATCCGTTCATGCCATGACAGACAACTATCAGATAAGTCAGACCTGTCTTCCCCTTGGTGAATCCATGCTGGCTACTTCTGATAATCTTCTTTTAAGTTGGCCATTTTATAAACCCTTCTGTAATTCAGCCAGTAATTCAGTCAGTTCTCAATCCACCTTACTGCCCTCTCACCTCACCCACATTTTTAAGCTTCCCTGTGAGAATCTTATGGGAGATAAGTGTCAAAACACTTCATGAAGTCAAGATAGACCACAGAATATGTTGTCCCAGATTTCTTTTCAGTTGTTCATATAATTTATAGAATTTGCCAGGTAAAGAATTTGAAGGAAAGGATGACCCTGAGGTGAGTGGCTGGGGTCTCCCTTGCTCCACTTGTCAGTGGGTGATGGTGCCATTGATGTGTTGTGTCAGTCACACCTCTGACTAGCTCATTCCAGTGACAGCAACAAACACAAAGACAATCAAAATCTTGTCTTCATGGCAGTGATAAAGGCCCCTGCCTTGTGTTTGTGGTATTACAGCAAACAGCCTGTGTCGAACTAGGGGTGGCACTTCAGCCAAAGGATGTCAAAGCTTACAGATGTGTACGTTGTTTCTAGAAGCTCCAGGAGCAGGAATTTCCTAATATTTATTGGTGCAGTGGAACAGAGCATCTTGGAAGGCTGCATCTGTACAGAGGCCTTCTGTACAGCACTTCTGAAGAGGCAGAGAAGGATGAAGATGGTTACAAACTATAAGGGTTTGCAGTGAGTTTATCTTCCTCCAGGGGAAGGAGAAGTAGTGGCAGTTGTACCACTAGTTCTCAAAAACACTGATCATGCTCTGTGTAGCCAGTCAGCTTGTGGTCACCCAGCAGAGGCTGATCAGAGAATGATGACACCCTGGAAATATTTCAGGTGGGCACAAGAGCTGTGATGAGATTAGCTCTATAAGTGTCTGCATATGTCTATAAATGTCAGTTGCATCTGTATAAAGCTGAGCTCAGGAACTGGAGGATGGCAGGAGAATGTTGGGTCATGAAGAGGAGTTTGCAAGAAACAGATTGGCTTTTCCATCAGTTCCTGGAGGGGGAGTGAGATAGGATTTGGGTGAGTTGTGGTGTGGGATCCTGTATATGGGACTCCGCAGCAGATTGAGGGAAGTCATAAAGCTAGAGGGTCTGTATGGCCACATAACAAAATAACTTAGCTGCTCTAAGTCAGTTTCTCTGGCATGAAACAGTATTATGGGGTGGGAATCGCTTTTCCTTTTGTACTTTTCTTCACTACCGTTCAGTATTTTGCTTGAACATCTATTGCTTGCATAGGGTTTGGAGGTGATGATCTCCAAACTAAAAACCAGCACAGCCTTAGCATCCTAATGCTCCTTTTTGGCTTCCTATGCAAGTGGAAAAGAGAGTGAAACTGTTGGTCACTGTATTTTGATGCAGCTTGCATACTGTGGGCTGCATCAAAACAACTGTGATTAGCGGATCAAGAGAACTGACTGTGCCCTTTCACTCTACCCTGGTGAGACATCACCTGAAGTTCTGTGTCCAGCTTTGGAACCCTCAACACAAGAACTGTGAGGACCTGTTGAAGTGGGTCTAGAGAAGGTCATGAAAAAACTCAGAGGTCTGGAGCACCTCTGCTCTGGGGACAGACTGAGAGGGTTGGGTTTTTCAGCCTGAAGAGGAGGAGGCTTTGGGAAGACCCCATAGCAACCTTCCAACCCCTGAAAGGGGTCTGTCAGAAGGATGGGGAAGACTGGTCACAGTGGCAAGGAATGATATAATGAGGAGTCATGGTTTGAAGCTGGAAAGGCTGAGATATAGATTAGACATGAGGAAAATGTTCCTTAATCTGAGAGTGGGGCATCCCTGGAACAGATTGCTGAGAAAGGTTGTGAAGGCCCCATCCCTGGACTCATTCAAGTCAGACTTGGTGGGGTTCTGAGCAATCTGTTCTAGTTAGTGATGGCCCTATTTGTTGTAGGAGGGTTGGACTGAGTGAACCTTTGGAGGTTCCTTCCAACTCTGTGATTCTATATGTATTCACTTTGGGACTGAAGGAACAGAGGTATTTGTACCTCTAGCTTCAATAGCAAGGAACGCTTAAGCCTATTCTATAGGCATCAACAGGAGTGCAAGCAGAACACTTCATTCTGCAAAGTGATTGATTAAGCACCGACTAAATAATGGAACATCTTACCATCTCTCTGGAAGAAAGAGTAAGTCTGTTTACTCAGAAAAACGCCAACATGTTTGTGATTCCTGTTAGTGGAGTACTCAGATGCTCTCAGAAGAATGAGAGATCTTATTGAAAGTGGTTGTCCCACCTCCGCACCAGTCATTAGTTGTTTGTGAGCTGCTATGTGTGGAGAAGTACAGCACCTGACTATTTGTTTTTCTGGGAAGCCACTGATAAAGCAGGAGAACTTTGTCTTCAAATGGGTTGGTAGCTGTGGAGATTTTTGCTGAGATGGGCTGAGGAAATGCTCTTAGTCAATACAGGAACCTGTGGTCTTGAAAGATTAAGTGATAGAAAATCACGAGGATTTCTTATTTCTTTCCACTCCCTCATGCGTTGGCCAAACTCTGTGCTTTACAAACGGAAAGCAAATGGTGAAATACAGCCTCTGGGATACACTGATTAAACTCTGGCAATTCCTTTATGTGTATATGTATGTATGTTCTGAAACAGCATCACCACTTTCTAAAAGAAGTTATGTTTGGACTGTTCCTTACAGTATTTATTAATCATCTATGGCCAAAACTGTTTGCCAAATCTATCGGTTCCGTTCTCCAAAGCACGCTGTTCACGCAGAAGTTTGCTGTGCTCTTGGTAGGTTTCTCATTCCTGTTTTTCCTGTGGCCTCTCTCAAAGCTCACAAAGCTTCTCTTTTCCATGAATAAGCCCCGGCTAAGGAAGATCTGGGGTGTTTCGTCTTCACAGGTTTGTGTGGGAGTAAGGTCAAAGGAAAATCCTTAAATTGCTGAAGGAAAAGGGGAAGACTTTGGACTTGACATTTTACTTTATGGGTAAAGGCAGAGTCATTGATAGCCTTATTCATTCTGCTGTCTTCAAATCACTCCAGCTACAGCATCCTGGAAAACAGCAGAATGCTGAGATAGCAGGTGCCTGGTGTCTAGTACTGGCTTCCCTACAGTGCTGTAACAGGTCTTATGTAAGTGCTGAACTGCTGCTCTTCCTAGGAGTAGCTGAGCATAGCTGTAGTTACAGGCAGTAGTGTGAATGATTGAGTAGGTCTCAGATTCTTCTTTTCTGTGTATTCTGGTTTTGGTTGGAGTTTTGGGGGGATCTTTTCGGTTTTGGGTTGAGTTTTTAATTTTTCTTGTTTTTTTCTATTCTTATGCTGTATAATACATCCAGGTTCATAACCACTCAGGTAAACAATATTCCCACTGCCAAACCTGTAATGTTAATATCATACTAAGATACTCATTATGGAGTCAAAAAACTCTCTGGGAAGACTCTTGGTTAGAGGCTAGAGAGACTAGATAAACCACTGCTGCCAATGAGACAGGAGGCGAAGAAAGCTGCACTTGCTGGATGTAGGCAGAGTCTGAGCCCAAGGTGTGGGAGGACTATCCACAGAATCACAGAATTATTGAGGCTAGAAAAGACCTCTGAGATCATCAAGCCCAGCCTGTGACCTATCTCCAGCCTATCACCACCAGACTGCTTAACTTTTCCTGGATGCAACATTTCCTGGTGCAAATGCTCTTGTGTTGGAAAAAAATCAATAGCTATGACAAGCCTGATGGCAGTACATGAGCTTTTCCAAACTCACAGGTGGGGAAAACCAGGTGTCGGTTCTGCTTGTCTTTTCCTCTTAGATTATATCAATTTAACCAGAGCAACAGCAGGCTGACCTCAGGCAGGTTAGTCACCAAGTGGAATTGCTGCTTTTTCCTCCTTGAACATGGGAGCAGAGGGAAAAATGAAAGCATTTTGGGGATGCAGAGCACTGTGGTGTAGTCAGTGTGTGGTTCAAGCCCCTGAGAAAATGATTAAATAAAACCAGACATCCCTTCTCTTGTATCTTTGGAGAGAGAATATCGTCTGAGAGGAGAAGCTTAAAAACCTAATACACTGAGCTGCAGCTGAGCCTATTCCCTCAAGAAAGTACCCAAACACGGTATCTTTCCTGAGCCAATTAAGAAGCTAAAGATAAGAGGCATGACCTGAGCTAATAGGTCTAGTGATGAATTGTGCCAACTTGTGCATAATAAATGCATACAAGTTGTCTTGGCAATGGTGTGATGTGTAATCTCTCAGGGGAACTGTCTGTCTTAATGTTGTCAGAGTGACAAGCTGGCTACCTGTCCATGGGACTACTGATCTACTCTATCACTGCAGTTCTTTAGCTGACTACTCTGAGCTTATGTGTGAGATGTTCTATGAGCTGTCTCCAGACTGTACACAGAGCATTGCTATCCCCAGCTATAGCATTCATCCCATTCACTGAGCCAGGATTCTGTTGGCCGATGCGCTGATTTGAACTGACTCATTCAGGGAGTTCGCGCTACTTCTGTGAGCCAGGAAAGCTGCATCACAACAAGCTCTCCTTTTACATCAGAAAATCTAAGAAAACCTTATGAGAGAGGAGAACCTAGGAAGCCAACACAGCATAAAAATATGTGAACACTGCTTATGGAGCAAAGCATCGCAATTGCTGGCCTTAGCTCAGTTCCACATCAGTGCTTTTGACTCGATTCCTGCAAAAGCCTTAGTGTCTCTAAAGTATTCATTACAGGACAGCCCCAGCTCTTGCAGAGTCAGGAGTCTGATGGGCAGGATGTCAGGTGTAAGCCAAAGCTGGGGTCACCTCTAACCTAAAGACAATTTTGCTGCTACTACAAGTTGTTCTTTAACCCCATCTACAGGCAAAGTCCCAATACCCTGGCCCTCCTGTGAGCCACTCAGAGAAATTGTTTCCTCTTCAAACCACACGGAAACTGGTCTCCAGTGAATTTTCTCAGGTGCTTTTTGGAGTTTTCCCAAACAGCAAGGCAGGCTCCTTTTAGAACATGACACTTCTGCCAGCAAGACTTCAGATATTGGAACAGACTGCCCAGGGAAGTAGTGGACTTGCAACCTCTGGAGGTGTTTAAGGACAGACTGGATGTGGCACTTAGTGCCTTGGTCTCTGGCTCATTAGGCTGTCAAGGTTCCTGATGTCATTTGGCTAGGCTTCAAAACAAACAACCCCCCCAAACAAACAAAACACTGTTAGTATTGATGAAAGTTGATGTCTGAACAGTACACTCTCCTACTGAATAAATTTGTCCTGGCAGTAGCAAAGCAGACCATCCTGCCTTTTGTACCCCATGTATGGCTTGTAGGTTGATCTGCTCTGGTGAGATACATCAGATATAGGGTATCTGCTCCAGTATTTTGGCTCAGCTGGTCATCCAGCTTCCTCCTGCAGCAACCCACAGGGACTAGTTATGTATCCAGTGAGAGCTTCTGCTAGGGAGAGCTCAGCATTAGCAATAGAAGCAGCTACTAGGTTGGAATAGCTGTCAGATTCATTCCTAAGTGTGGTGATGGGCAGTTACAGTGTTGTGCATTAGTGCAATGAACTGAATTGAAATGGGTGTCCCTGGGCGGAAAGGTTTGTCAATGACCCGGGTTGACCTTATCCTCTGTTTTCGTCCCTCTTGTTTCAGTCATTATGCCAGCATGAGGTAGCTGGAGCTGGGGAGGGAGGCAGAGATCAATCAGTATCTAAAATCTGTTTTTCTGTTGAGGAAGAAAAGAGGCAAAATTCACAAGTGTAATGATTCCTTCTCTAGCAAATGGAAAACTGTTAGGAAGACTCCCCATATTTCATACTGTTCTAGGTTCTGGGCTGCTTGCTTCAAGACAGACTGAGCTACTGGATTGGGTCCAGAGGAGCAACAAGGCTGGTGAAGGGACTGGAGGGAAAGTCTGATGAGGAGAGGCTGAGGGAGCTGGGGTTTTTAGCCTCAGGAAGAAGAGACTCAGGGGGGGACCTTATCACTCTATAACTCCCTGAAGGAGTAGGTAGTGGTAGGACCAGAGAGCAGGGTCTGAAGCTGCCAAGGGAGGGTTAGGTTGGATGTTAGGAAGCTCTTCCTCACAGGAAGGGTGATCAGACATTGGAATGGACTGCCCAGGAAGTAGTGGACTCTCAATCCCTGGAGGTGTTTAAGGACTGGCTGTGGCACTTAGTGCTCTGGTCTAGCTGATGTGGTGATGTTAGGTCATAGACTGGACTTGATGATCTCAGAGATGTTTTTCAGCATCAATAATTCTGTGATTCTGCAAAGTTCTTAAGTATGAGAGATCTAGAGGACTGAAAATAGTGACGTCCTTATTTCAGAGATTTATCTAATCAGCATGTGAATCTGTGAGACTTCTGACGGAGCAAAACTTGAGGCTGTATCCTAAGAGCAGAAAATGGTTATAACTGATAACCTAGATTTTCAGCAATTAATCTTGGAGGTGGCTGGAAAAGCAATGATAAGGAAAGAAGAAAAGCTGTGCGTTGTAAGTGATCTCTGATTGGTAGGAATATTTATCTGCAGAAGGAAGTGTCAGATGCTAGAGACGCTGAAAAGAGGACCTTGCACAGCATGATCTCTGTTTATAACACTGTTTGCTGAATATTCAGCCATGGGCTGTTACTGTGCCTTCCATGCAGCTTTACATAAAACCACAAGGAACTATCAACCTGTGTACTGTTTTCTTAACTCAAGCACTATCTGAAGATATTTATGCTGGATACTGTTGCAACAAAAAAAGCTTCGTAGATGCTGATTGCTGCCTCAGGGCTTAAAGAGCATGAGGAGCCCAGTGCTGCCTTCTAGAATTAATTAGCTTTCCCTAGGTGCATGATGTTCTAGAAATTTGGTGAGACTACACCTTGAGTATCAGGTTCAGTTTTGGGTACCTCAATGCCAGAAAGACATTGAGGTGCTGGAGCAGGTCCAGAGAAGGACAACAAGGCTGGTGAAGGGTATGGAGAACAAGTTTTATGAGGAGTGGCTGAGGGAGGTAGGGCTGGTTAGTCTGAAGAAGAGGAGGCTGAAGAGAGACCCTATTGCTGTCTACATCTGCTTGAAAGGTTGTAGGGAGGTGGGGGTTGGTCTCTTCTCACAAGTAACAAATGATGGGATGAGAGGAAATGTCCTTAAGTTGCACCAGTAGAAGTTTAGGTTGGACAGTAGTAAAATCTTCTTCATTGGTCATCAGGTCTTGGAACAGAGTGCCCAGGGAGGGTGTGGAATCGCCATCCCTGGATGCATTTATACATCTTCTAGATCTGTAGAACAGGGTTTAGTGGTGGCCTTGGGACAGTTGCATTAATGGTTGGACTCAGTCTTAAAGGTCTTTTCCAGTCCAAATAATTCCACAATTCCATGATCAGTAGTAGTTCTGTACTTGACTTCTAACATCCTATGCGCTGATGCATCTGGAGTGACAGAGACCTGCTTAAAAAATCCCTGAGGGACTTGAACACAACTGCCCCTTCACATGGGTCTGCCATAGAAGCAGACAGCAGGAAACTCTGGATTTGTTTATTCTGGGTCTTTTGTGTCAAAACATCTAGATTTTGTTTGAAATAGCAGAAGAGTGGATGTTTCCAGTGGATCCCAGTTGTCCCAGGAGGACGGCCAGGCTACAGCGTTACACTTCTCTGGCCCACTGAAAGTGTATTTTACAGGAAAGGAATACTTAATTTATATTAAAGACAATCGCTTCACCAGGAAGGACTGAGAAGGCCAAACTCCAGAAACCCTGTGAGAGGGTGACCAGTCTGCTTCCCTCTGAGGCAGGTGGAAAGCCAAATCTCCTCTGCCAGGCTGAGGTGATTTGAAAGTTGTTTTGTACCTTCCTAGACAATAGTCTGGACTCCTGGTTAATAGGTACAAGAGAAAGCACTTGCCCCTCATTCTGTTGCTTTGTTTCCATCCAAGACATTTTTAAACAGACATCAGGCTTTGTTGCCCTTTCATCCTTAACTGACTGGTAGTCACTTGTGCAGCCTTTTCTCTGAGTCTGTCCTTGCACTAACACCACACAGGCTAGTGACATCCCTAGAGTGCCCCGCTGATGGAGGCGTTATAGAAGGATAGGAAGGCAATGCTTGAGGTTCCCAAATCTACAGAGACCAGACCTAAAAATACTTCTCCCAAGCTGAAATCCACCCACCATCTGTCTCCAGTTCTGATGTTCATTGTTCTTGATTGCGGTGCCATTTGCTGTGCCCTGCTTCACTCTAATTTTTATGGCTGCTCATTATCCAAGACAGCTGGCTGTCTTCTCTTTGGCAGTTCTTTGGGATGTGGAATAGACCTCTTCTGTTTTCTGCTGTTGGAACACTGTGTCCCATGTGCTTGCTACTGTGAGAGTACTGGGGACCAGTGTAGAGTAATGGGTGGTGCTGAACTGAAAGAGAGCAGCTTTATTCCAGTGAAAGCTGAGAACAGAGGCAAAATACATGGGTCCATTTCAAGCTCAGGTGTACTTAGGACCTGAAGAAAGAAAGCACTATGAATACTTATTTCTCCTTGTGGGTCTCATAATATAAGCAAAAGAGTTGCAACTTCTGTTAAGCAAAAGCCTCTGGAAGAATAAACAAATGCAAACCCTACGAACCATGAAAAGTTCAGTTGTTTTTATTATACAAGTCAGATTCTGTCTCCTCCCTTGGGCAGAGTACTGCTGGCAGGACACACACTATGTTGTGGTAGCCAGAAGCTTTGCAAGGGCAGGAAGGCAGGCAGAACACCCCTCGGTGAGCAAGGAAAGAGGGAAAGGCGTTTTTTCCAGCACCCTGTTAATTTGGTTTGCTATGCATCCCCCTTGACTGCTGCGTGTACTCTTCCGTCCCTTGTATCCAGGCAGCAGTACCGGGAAGGAACCCTTCATTGAAACTGGGAGGCCAGAGAACAGGGAAAAGGAGAGAGAAACTCATACTTTTCTTTTTCACAGTCTTCAACCCCCCAAGATCAACCAGAACTCAAACTCTTTCAGCACTCTTTAAAATACCTGACTTCCAAGAGAAAAAGGCAAGGGAGCAGGAAGCAGGCTGGAGTAAAAGTAACATCCTCTCTTCAAACCCATCTCTTCAGTTCCGTTAAGCTAGAAGGCACACATGTCCATCTGTGGGTCTGTGAGTGCTGTTTGGATTATGGCAGGTTACTGAAATGCTTCAAGGACTCCCTTTGTAACGTGCCATCGTTTTGCAGTATGCAGCTCAGTGCCTATTGCAGCTGCTGCTTGGGATAATCTGGAGACAGTTAAAGCTGTTCACTGGATCAAACAAATTTATGTAGATGGGGGTTTTAAAGTTAGCGTACAGAACAATTTAATTGACTCTAACATATCAGGTGCTTAAAAATCCTGTTCTTGGTACCTCTCAACTCAAATTCACATCTCATACCCACAGGACTTTGAAATGTGTTTCCAGCTGTCTTGTAGTGCTCCTGAGGTCTCAGAGGTGTCTTATTAAAGCTGATGTGAAAGGCTATTAAATGCATGAACGTGGTCTCTAATGATACTTCCCATTTCGGTGAGTTGTCACCAGGAACTGGCAGGGATTACTGCTGGTCCCCTGGTGGCTGGTACAGTGAAAGCCACCTGCAGAAGTGCAGGATCATTCCACCGCATGTGTTGGGAGACAAAAGGCAAGAGTCTCAAAAAGGCTGATTCCAGGGGCACAGCAACCTTGTCACCTTCTCACCCCAACAGTCCTGCTCCCTCCTTCATGCAAACCACAGCCTCAGTTCCTTGAGCCAGCAGGTGGGAGACATCTGTCTTTGGGTCCTCGTGTCTCCAGGCAGTTCATTGTTAATCCCTTCTATCGAGCATCTGAGCTGCTCATGAAGCATGGAGAACAGTTTGGTCAGTTGAGTCAGGAAGGTTTTGGTGCCCTGACACTTGTTATTTGCAAGTGTTGTTCTGGGAGTCCCACACTAGATGACTGGAGCTGGCAGGGTCAAGAAATGGCTGTGCTGCCATTCAGCAAGACCTGGACAGGCTGGAGAGCTGGGCAGAGAGAAACGGAATGAGGTACAACAGGGGTTGGGGTAGGGTCTGGCATTTGGGCAAGAACAACCCCAAGTACCAATATAGGTTGGGGACTGACCTGTTGGAGAGCAGTGGAGGAGAAAGGGACCTGGGGGTTCCTGGTGGCCAGCAGGATGACTCTGAGCCAGCAATGTGCTCTTGTGGCCAAGAGGGCCAACAGCATTCTGGGGTGCATCAGAAAGAGGGTGGTTAGCAGATCAAGAGAGGTACGTCTCTCCTTCTACTCTGCACTAGTGAGACTGCATCTGAAGTATTGTGTCCAGTTCTAGGCCCCCAAGTTCAAGAAGGACACAGAGCTGCTGGAAGGTGTTCAGCATAGAGCAACGAAGATGATGAAGGAAGTAGAACAGCTCCCTTCTGAGGAAAGGCTGAGGGAGCTGGGTCTCTTGAGCTTGGAGAAGAGGAGGCTGAGGGGTGACCTCATTAATATCTCTAAATATGTGAGGGGTGGGTGTCAGGAGGATGGAGCCAGGCTCTTCTCAAAGTTGTCTGGTGATAGGACAAGGGGCAATGGGTGCAAGCTGGAACAGAGGAGGTTCCATATAAATACCAGAAGCAGCTTCTTCCCAGGGAGGGTACTGGAGCACTGGAACAGGCTGCCCAGGAGGGTTGTGGAGTCTCCTTCTCTGGAAATGTTCAAGACCTGCCTGAATGTGTTCCTGTGTGACTTGGTCTAGGTGATCCTGCTGTGGCAGGGGATTGGGATTGGACTAGATAATCTTTTGAGGTTCCTTCCAATCCCTAATGATTCTATGATTCTATGTGTGAACTGGGAAAGCAGGAAAGTGAAGCTTTTCAGGGCTCCCACAATAAAGCTGGTGCTGTGCCACTGGTGTCTTTAGAACTGAACTGCTACTGCTACTTTCTCACAGGTCATTGGTGACAGAAAAAGGGGGAAGAGTCTCAAGCTGCACCAGAGGAGGGTAGGCTGGACACTAGGAAAACTTTATTTACTGTAAGAGTAGTCAGCACTTGGAACAGGCTGCTCAGGGAGGGGGTTGAGTCACCTGAGGACAGGTTGTTTAGAGGTGGTGCTTAGCGATAGGATTTAGTGGTGAACTTGGTAGACTAGGGTTATTTGTTGGACTTGATGATCTCAAGTGTCTTTTCCAACATGAATGAGTCTGATTCTATGCAGGACAGGAATAGTGGGCATTGTGGGCACCTACAATGAAGGCACTGAAGTATTTACCTCCCTTGAAAGATGCCTGGGGGCTCTTACACCCTGGGGAACACAACTCATTTACTGTGACTGTTGGCTGGCTGGACATTATGTGTCTCTTTAGGGTGCTACTGACTACCATTGCTCTGGAAACAGTGATACATAGGAGCTTGTGTGGGGCTCTAGGACCTGCTTGCTCCCTGTATTCAGTTTGTGTACTGCTTTAGAACAGAGACTGAGCAGAAACAGACCAGAAAGCAGGCATGAAAGAAGGAAATCACTCAGCTTGTATCAAGGCGCTTCTTACTGCTGTGAGTTTTCAGATATGAGAATCCCAGGGCTCCATGTAGCTGGGACCATTCTGTTGTAGATGGAATGGCCCCAGTACTTCGTTGTTAATTTAGTTTTGGAAATATACAGTGAAGCAGGTCTGAAAACAAACCAAAATCATGGCTGCTTCCCACTCCATTTACAAGAAAGATGTATCCTTCTGGTTATCTGCAAAAGAAGCACTCTGAAGAATGTCCTGCTCCTGGGATCACCAAATTAAAAGAAGCCTTCTTGAGCAATGCAGCAGGAGATACCTTCACTAAACAATCTCACAAAGCCTGCAAAGAGCATGTTCCTAATAAGATGCTGAAGCTAGCAACTGATAGCAACATTACACTTTCCTGCTGCCTTTTAAAATCATACTGTGAGAAATCTTGAATGACCAAGCTAAGTGAATCCTTTAGAATCAGATCATACACTCTACTTTAACTGTGCTCCTTAGTTTCCCTATGAGATGATGGAACAGGCTGCCCAGAGAGGTGGTGGAGACCCCATCCCTGGAGCCATTCAAGGTCAGGCTGGATGGGGCTCTGGGCAACCTGGTCTGGTGAGTGATGGCCCTGCTTGTTTCAGGGGAGTTGGACTGGATGACCTTTGGAAGACCCTTCCAACCCAATACATCTTATGGTTGTATGATAGGTGCTTAATTACTTCTGTGTTCTCCATTGTCCCTTCTATGCCAGGATGTCTCCAAGCAGTGTGAAGGAAATGATGGTAAATCTGACAGGATGCTTTTTTTCCCAGTAAGTTGATGATAAATCATCACTCATTAACACAGCTAAGGTCAAGCTCACTCTTATTTCATTCAGGATAGCATGGTTGTAGGAGGCCAACTCTTATTTACCTGTAACAATAAATGGAGATATTTTTTGTTCTCCTTTCAATTCAAACATAACATCATGTTCAATGGCACCACAATGTTTCGTGTGAAGTACAAGTGCTTTGAACATGTGAGAATCAAAAACCTCTAAACAGTTTGTGTACTGCTGCCAACAAAGCATGTCCTTGGATCTGAGCCAAGAACAACCAATCCTGCATTTTGAGTCAAGTGCTGGATGTTGTGGAAGAATAGCAAAGATTTAATCCTTGTTTTCGATTGCACTTCTAGAAAGTAATTTCAATCTCGTTGCCTTGGGTTGTGTCATCTGTAAGAACAGCAAGAGAGCTTTTGTTGAGGTAGGGGGAGATGCTTATGGGATGCTTGGGAGGTTAAAACCCTAAATGTTGCTTGGTATCTCAGATGTAACTGCCTGGGTTGATGGGACTCACACAGAATGTGGGCAGTGGGCTGAGGGGCAGCAGCCTTGTGTCCTGCTGGCAGCACCTGCCTGACCTGTGCCCAGGTGAGCACTTGGCCCGTTGCAGCCTCTTGGCTGTCCCTGGCCTTCCAGTCAATTAGGAGGTAGTGATCCCATTACCATCCCCACCAGAGCACGTCTGCAGGGAGAGGGTGGAAGGTGCTGCAAGCAGTCAGCCCCCACACCTGCCCTGGCCTTGATTTTTACTGTCCTCTGACTGCACACAGCAGATAGTTAGGGGCAGCTGCTATTTCTGCCATTAGCACCTAGACTTCCTAGGAGAAAACTACTGGCTTCGTGACAGCTGAAATCTGATTCAGAGGAAGTTTTTTACTTCAGCACATACAAAAACAAGGAGAGAGTGAAGTAAGGGGGGAGGGAAGGCAGCTCTCAATTTGCTTTTAATTTAATTCTATCAGGAAAGCCCAAGCAACTCAATAAGCCAGCATGCACATTGCAGACGTGCGTTGCAGCGTGGTGGGCATTGCTCGAGGGGTTGAGGATAAAGAAACTGTGTAAGAAAGTGCAGCATGAGGAGCTGTGTGCTTTTCACTAGGATACATCATTCCCACTGTGCTGTTCTGAGCTCTGCAGGATGATGGTGGTACTGGCCAGTTCAAAGCAAATGTGTCCCCATGTGTGCTGCTGTGGTGGGCACTGGAACAGGAGCATACTCGTGATCTGCTTACTGTCCTCCACTTTGATCCTTTCTCTAGTGTGCCTCTCAGTATTCCTCTGGAGGAGGGAAAGGCTGTTATTCCCATTCTGCAGCTGAGGCACTGATCTACAAAGAGCCTGACTCGTCTGATTTTCCAACCTAAACAATTGTAGGGTGCGAGGAAATGGAATGAAGTTGCTTCTGGGTAAGTTCATATTGGACCTTAGAAACAAGTTCTTTACTGAGAGGATGAATGATGACTAAAATAGGCTCTACAGAGCATAGCATCAACTTGTGCAGTTAGAATTCAAGAAGCCTATGGACATTGCTCTTAGTACAGTCTGTTTAGCTGTAGGCAGTCCTGTGAGTAGCAGGGAATTGGACTTGATTGTTATTTCCTTGTGCTCATGAGATGACTCTTCCTGTCCAGCTGTGGCTGCTGAAGATGCTTTGATTTCTTTCTGAAGTCTGATAGATGTTTCAAAGCAGACTGTTTTATTGAGGTTTCCCAGTTTACCTGTGCTCCCATTTGATGGAGTTCAGATGGTTCCTGTTCTGGGGGAAACCCTGCACTGCTCAGTCCTTTTTCAGATGAAAGTGCAAGCTTTCTGTTGCAATCATGATTTCCAATTTGAAATAATAATTCTGGGATTTCCTGTCATACTGTGATGCCAGCAGGATCAGAGATGATTCTTCTCAAACCAATTAATCTACACAGCAGCTCTGGTAATATAACTCAAGGCTTTATGAAAAGCTCTCACTTAGTGAACAGGTAGATGAGCCAGGGCATAAAATATTAATGTCCCTCTAGTTTCCCATGACTGTACAAGCCTTGCTCTGGCATAGGAAGAGGTAAGGAGACACAGCAAGTCCTGGTTCTGCCCAATATCTTGACAACAGGATTGTGTGCATGCTGATCTACCAAAATTTGTCCTCTGCTTTAGAAATAAAAACAATTGCTCTGGGCCAGCCCAAAGTCTTTCTGTGGGTTAGTTATTTAATTTGATGTCAAGGACATCTGAAAATCTTCTGGTGTTTTATTTGGGACGTGTCAAAATAAATGGTGCCTAGGATTTTGGGGGTAGGAAGGCAGTTAGGTTGCTCACTAGGGTTACAGGAGGTGATGTGGTTAAACACTGCATGTACATATGTTCTCTGGGCACAGTCTGACAGACTGCAGGTTTTGGAAAGAACCAGTCTAGCAAAGAAGGGAGGAAAAAGCATCTGCCAGTACACAGATGGATAAAGATGTTTTGTGCTGCTTTTAAGAAGCACAAGCAATCTCTATAACTTTGACAGGTGGCAATGGGGCAGGAGGGGAGGAAGAGATTCAGAGAATTGTATGGGTGATAAGGGAATTCATCCTAATGAATTGGAAGAACAAATCCACAGTGGGCAGAAAGTTTTGGACTTTTGCCCTGCTGGATGTGGATAAATTCAACAGAACCCCTTCTGCATGCAAGAGCTAGTTGGGCAGTTAGAATGTAATCACAAACCTTTGTTTCAACTGAATTTTATCAGTGCACAAGGCAGATTCTCTTTTAGAGGTTCGTAAGGCTTGCCTGCAGTCTGTCAGATGGGTATTTTCAATAGCCCCCCTTTTTCCCCTCTTCTGGGAAATAAAAGCTCTCTATTATTTTTTTATTTTTTGTTATCACTGTGCTCTGATGGGAGAACTGGTCCCAAGGATTCCTCTCAGTGTTTCAGTCTTCACCCAGAGGAACACAAAAGCATCAGAATAATCAGATTGTCTCAGACCAAGGGTCCATCCAGCCCCATATTACTCTTCTTCACTTAGTGCCTGCTTGTGGCCACTGTAGGTGTTGAAGCAGCATGAACGTGTCTGACATTTCCTTCTAACACAGACTGTAAGCATTTCCAGCTCTGGGTCTTGACTTCTGTCCCTCTACTAATCCTTAATGGCTCTTTCCTCCATTTACTTCTCCTGAAGCAGTGTAACCTTTTGTACCAACATCCCTTGCCAGGGAACTTGCAGGTCTACTACCCAGATGATGAAAAGTTCTCTTTTTTACCTTTTCTTTTTTATTTTAAATGGCTTCCTTTTGGTAGGTCTTACCTGGAACAGAACAGACCCAATATCCATCTACTTTTTTCATGCCATCAGCAGAACACCATAGCTTTTCAGTCATGTTCACCCTTACTTGAAACTGTCTGTTAATGGCATCTTTTGTTACTGAGTCTCCCTTCTAATCCACTTTAGATGCCAAGCCTGCAGACTTGTATTCCCTGCCTCTCATATGTATCTCTGTTTGAAGATCAGCATAACAGTTGCTACCTTCTGAGTCTCAGGTCCTAGAGGCATTTTACATGAGAAGCTGCCCACATTCATTAGTAATTCAAATGTTCTGGCCCTGTGATTCCTCCGTTACTCTCGGGTAAGTGTTGTTCTGACCCTAGGATCCTCCAGGGTGAGTTCTGTCTGTCTGTGTCATACACTGATCCAAGCTAACTTTCAACAGAGCCTCCTCTGATCTCCTCACTCTTCCTACTCGTTCTACAAAAATAAAAGTGGGAGGTTGAGGCATGGGAATCTCACCAGTTTGCTTTTTGTGCAAACAAGAAAGCCCTGACGCAAATACTTAATTTATCTTCTCTGTGACAGCTATGTCAAGTGTGAGTTCTCCTTTTACAGCTTTGCTAGCATTTAGCCCTACAGACCTTTCTGATATGTTGAAGGAAGGATTGAAGAAATAGCTCAGTTTGACTGGAGAGGCTACTCTGTTCTTTTTTTTTTGTCTATCTAGAAAGTAAAAGTGACACTGTTGTAATCTGCTTTTGGAAGTACAGGGTCCCAAGATGATTTGGATGTAGGAATGATTAGTAAGTGTTTTTGCTGGGACCAATCCTCTTCAATCTATTCATTAATGACTTGGATGAGGGATTAGGGGGCACTGTCAGCAAGTTTGCTGATGACACAAAGCTGGGTGGTGTCACTGACACCCAGCATCCTGTGCTGCCATTCAGTGAGAGCTGGACAGGCTGCAGAGCTGGGCAGAGAGAATTGGAATGAGGTCCAACAAGGGTCACTGTAGAGTCTTGCATCTGGGCAAGAACAATCCCCAGGACCAGTATAGGTTGGGGACTGACCTGTTGGAGAGCAGTGGAAGAGAAAGGGACCTGGTGGTCCTGGTGGATCATCGTNCTGAGGGGTGAACTCATTGATGTCTATCAACATGTGAGGGCTGAGTGTCAGGAGGATGGAGCCAGGCTCTTATCAAGGTCATCTGGTGATAGGACAAGGGGCAATGGGTGCAAGCTGGAACAGAGGAGGTTCCATATAAATATCAGAAGGAACTTCTTTCCACTGAGGGTAACAGAGCACTGGAACAGGCTGCCCAAGGGGGTTGTGGAGTCTCCTTCTCTGGAGATGTTCAAGACCCGCCTGGATGTGTTCCTGTGTGAAAAGGTGATCCTGCTGTGGCAGGGGGATTGGACTGGATGAAATCCCTTCCGATCCCTAATTCTATGATTCTTTGATACTGTGGGGGGTTTCCATCCAAATTTGAGGATTTGTGTTGTCTAAATTGTTCCTGTGACTGAGGTTTATGTGCTACAATACTAAGCAGTTCCACACTCCAAAGAAATGAAGCGTCTGGGCACTTCAAAAGCTTGGGTATCCTTAAAACTTTTAAACTCAAGATAGTTTACTGCCACTGTTCACAATGTATGGATGCACATTGGAGAAGAAAGCAAACTGGAAAAAGAGATTAAAAGGATGGTCAGGTGGAAGAAGATGCAGTAAAGACAAATCTATAGTGCCGCGCCTTTGGTGCAGTACTGGGGCTGTTTCTGGGCTTCATTTCTAAAATAGCATGAGTGGAAGGGGACTGAGCATCAGTCTGCCTGTGGTTGTCTTTCTGGGCACTCTGGGGCATGTAAACCCAAGGGGTAAAATGCTGCTGTTTCCCAAGTCTTCCCTGCGTGCATACCGACTATACCTGGGTTTGTGTGTGTGCTGCGTGAGCAGAAACACTATTTCTTTTTTCAAGTGTTATCTGTGTTGTAGTGTGGAGTGTGGTACTACTCTCTTGCTTACAGCACTTTTTTCCACCATATTTCATGCAGGCCCTGTGCTTGTTCCCATTTATCCAGAGTTCTGGCTCCAAGGAGATGATAAGCTACTTTTCACCTAGCTGCGATGGGATACATGCAAACAGCAATTGGTTTATTAACTCCGTCTGGCAACCCTAGCACCTTCCAAGATAAGGAGTCCTACTGATACAAGAACCCCAGGAACTGCTACAGGCTGAAGGATGAGTGGCTCAAAAGCTGCCCAGCAGAAAAGGACCTGGGGACCCTGGTCGGCTGCTGGCATCATATGAGCCAACAGTGTGCCCAGGCGACCAAGAAGGCCAACAGGTTGTTGGCCTCTTCTCCTTGGTGACTGATGACAGAACCAGGGGCAATGGTCTGAAGCTGAGGCAGGCAAGGTTGAGGTTGGATCTGAGGAAGAAATTATTTCCAGAGTGGTTAGGCACTGGCAGGGTCTTCCCAGGGAGGTGGAGGAGTCCCCNCTGTCTATAACTATCTAAAGGGTGGTTGTAGTCAGGCGGGGATCAGTCTTTTCTCCCTGGACACTGGAGACAGGACAAGGGGTCACAGTCTTAAGCTCCTTTGGGGAAGGTTTAGACTTGACATTAGGAAAAGGTTTTTCACTGACAGAGTGATCAGATTTTGGAACGGGCTGCTCATGGTGGTGTTTGGGTCACCGTGTCTGGAGGTGCTCAAGGTTAGGCTGGATGAGGTGCTGAGTGGCATGGTCTAGATGTCAGATGTTAGGTTTACTTGGTTGGTTTTAGGTTGGGCTGGATGATCTTTAAGGTCTTTTTCAGCCTCATCAGTACTGTGATCCTGTGATACTGTGATAGTACCCAGCCAAATACAACTTTGTTCCCTTGGTGAAGTTTTATATTGACTCACCTGGGTTTTATCCCTTTTTGAAGTGTTGAAGGGAAGCAGAGTAAAATGAATTCTAGAAATGCTACTGAACTCATACTGAAAACCCCAAAAGTTTTGCAGAGGATGAAATATGTCAGGCTGAACTGCTGATCTTATTTGCCTGATGAATCTGTCTGCCTCTTGCATGCATCCATCTAACTTGAGGGGAAGCAGGTGTATAGAGTGGGAACTGAGTACTCCCAGACGCATCCCATTCATCACTTGCCTGATGACTTCCATGACTTTTATTGCTGCAGTGTTTAGATTATATAGGAATCAAAATCTTTCTTTTCTCTTGGTCTGTAGGATAATTAGCTGAGTTCATAGGTTGATGAGCATTTATATTTCCCAGCTTGCATGAGTGAACTTAAAGAAAAGCAACTCTGGTGAACTGAGATCCACATCTGTTGCTCAATACCCTTCATCTCCTGTCATCTCCTGTGGGAGTTGCGTCCATAGCTAAGTTCATCCTCACTGTATGGACTTCTGCTCTTCTGCCTTATGGATGACTAAAAAGAGTGGAGTGAGCTTTTTAGGTCTCTGGTTGTCTGGGAAGTGTTTTTGTGTGAATATGGACCATCACCTATGGCTGCAGTTTCCCCTTACAGGCTCTTGGGGTTTTTGTGTTTTTGGGGGTGTGCTTAGTGTATGCTGCTTCCCCCCAAGAAATGAGTTGCAATTGCTTTTAATGAACATGTTGGCCATTGCCAGCTAGGGCTGAACAAGGCCTTAGTCTCCTGCAGTAGATACCTAGGCATCAAGAAGGTTCTGAAATGGGCCAAACTATGGGGCCAGTTTAATCTGAGAGCAGATCTCTTTGCTATTAGGCCACATCTCAGTTTAGATGTCTGCTCTGCAGGCAGGAGACATTTTTGGTGGGTCTCTGAGGGGGAGCACAGGTCCTATGAGGAGTGGTTGACGGAGCTGGGGTTGTTTAGCCTTGAAAAGAGGAGGCTGAGGGGAGACCTTATTGCCCTCTACAACTACTTGTAAGGATGTTGTAGAGAGGTGGGTGCCGGTCTTCTCACAAGTGACTGGAGACAGGACAAGAAGGGTCTCAAGATGCACCAAGGGAAGTTTAGATTGGATATTAGGAAATGTTTTTTCACTGAACAGGCTGCCCAGGGAGGGGATTGAGTCACTATCCCTGGGGGAGTTCAAAAGCTGCTCAGATGTGTTAGGGAGCACAGTTTAGTGGTGAGCTTGAGAGAGGATTTAGTAGAGCAGGGTCCATGGTTGGACTTGATCCAAAAGATCTTTTTCAACCTGAATGATTCAATGGTTCTATGATTGTAACCTGAAATGGTTGCCACCTAAACCAATGTCTTCATCGCAAAAACCACTAAGTTGTTGCCAGATGCTGCTGCTAAGCACCATCTCTCTCTTTCAGCAAGGGAATACTATCAAATGCACTGCAGAGCTCTATGCCCAAAATTACTCATTAAACAGCAACTAGGAATCCTGGAAAAAATAGAAAGCACCTTTAGCCATCAGACAAACCACAGCAGAGCACATCACGTCACAGTCATTGAGATACTCCTACAGCTTTTGATTTTGTTCCCCAGCTGTCATGGCATGCTGCACATATTCATCATTCCGTTGCATCTTTGTGTGGAGGTGGGGGGGCAAAAGTGACCTGAGAGCACTTTGCCAGCATCCAATAACTACATGGCAGCAATTAGAAATGACTCCTTTCACAAACTATTAATGGTTAGCAGCTCTGGTAATTTTAAACAGTGCTAAGATCACTCAGCATAGAAGCCCTTGGGTCATGGGTTATAAATAATTTTCGATCTGAATTTCCCTGATGCCTGTTTGTATATTAGTTCTGTGTTTTGAGAAGATAATTATTCACAGAATCACAGAATGGCAGGGTTTGGAAAGGACCTTCAAAGATTGTTTAGTCCAACTGCCCTGACAGAGCAGGATCACCTAGATCAAATCACAGGTCTGCATCCAGGAGGGTCTGAATCTCCAGAGCAGGAGATTCCACACCCTCTGGGCAGCCTGCTCCAGGGCTCTGTCACCCTCGCAGTGAAAAAGTTTTTCCTTATGTTTATATTGAACCTCCTCTACTCCAGCTTGTACCCGTTGCCCCTTGTTCTATCATTGGATACCACTGAGAAGTGCAGCAAGCTCTTCCAACAAGCCAGTTTGGCACTGGGTTGGGTTACACAGCTACCCCTTCTTAAGAGAGTTCCCTTCTCAGTTCCTTGGCCAGTTCTAATCTTTGTGTGTGTGTGTGTTTCATCTTCAGACTAGCGGGACCCAGGTTTTTTGGTGGAAAGGCATATTTGCATCTCGATTGCAGAACAGCACTTTATCATTGCTCTATTCTGGTTCATTGCCTACTGTTTTATGCCTTAAATTCTACTCTGGAGACATCACTGCAATGCGATTCTTCAGTAATTGTGCTGGAACAGCAGAGAGAGAGTGTATGGTTACAGCAAAAATGCTCCCGTATCCCTTTTCTCATAGGAAAAGATAATGCAGAGAGATGAGAAGCTCTATGAAATTGGCACTGTGTTTGAAGAGCTTCATCTAGGAAAGGACAAAGCACTGTAGGGAAAAAGGACAAGTCACTAACTGCAGGAATCTATGTTTCCTAGTATTTTCCTGAGCTAAGAAGGGTAGGCACACTTCCAGCTGGGCATGGCATCTGGAACCTCTCCAGGAAAAGACCGACCTCAGCTCAGTGAAAGGGTTTCCCCCATCTGTGCTGGAGAAGAGGTTTCGTTCTCAGAAGCATAGAGAGAAATATTGATTTTTTTGCAATAGCAAGCTACTGTTGATGGCACCCAGTCAACTTCTGCCATGGGCAGCAGGAGGCACTTTGAACACGTGCCACCAAAGCCAGTGTGGAGTATCATCGAGTCATAGAATGGTTTAGGGTGGAAGGAACCCTAAAAATTATCTAATCCCAACCCCCTGCCATGGGCAGGGACACCTCTCTCTCACCAGACCATGTTGCTCAATACCCCATCCAACCTGGCCTTGAACACTTCCAAGAATGAGGCATCCACAACCTCCTTGGGCAACCTCTTGCAGTGCTTCACCACCCTCATGGTGAAGAACTTTTTCCTAAGATCCAATCTAAATCTCCCCTCTTTCCATTTCAGGCCATTGCCCCTTGTCCTGTCACTGCAGGCCCTTGTAAAAAGCTCTTCTCCAGCTTTCCTGTAGCCTCTTTCATATACTGGAAGGCTGCTATTAGGTCCCCCTCTTTTTTCTGAGCTGAACAAGCCTGGCTCTCAGCCTGTCTTCATAGCAGAGGTACTCCAGCATCATCTTTATGGCCTTCTCTGAACCTGCTCCAGCAGTTCCATGTCCTTTTTGTACCATGGGCTCTGGAACTGGATGTGGTACTCCAGATGGACTCTGGGTTCAGTAGGTGCAAACAGCCTTCACCCTGTTCTTTTCTGCTGCTGCTGCTCTTGGCTCACACAGCAAGTGAGTGGGAGTTGGACAGGGAGTGAGAATTTATGTGCCTATATGACATGCAAGTGCTGGTCTGGATTTTGATCTTATGTAGCACTTGTGTGAGGAGGAGATCTGGGGAGGACTCCTTTCTTTTTTATTTTCTGTAGGGATCCAGATTGGCTTTATGTTTAATTCCTGGCCATGAAGTGCTACTGCTGCTGTTAGGAATGCCAGAGAGAGATCTGTGTCTGTGGACACCCAGCAACAAACCAGTGCTGGAATCCCCACCGCTACTGGGAATTCTCATTATCTGAGTATGGAGCCAGCAGGAGTAGGGAGGTT